>JAJHJA010000494.1:0-479300 GCA_021202915.1 Heliconius himera
TACACTCCGTTTCCCATTTTTGACAGATTGTGAAGAGATTGCGTGTTGAGCAGCGGAACTCAGTGCTACGTTTCATCTCGACCCCAGAGTGGAAAGATGAAAATATACTAAATATTTGTTGAGTGGAAATCGAACCTACAACTCGCCGCGTTTGCACGGAGTGTCTTAATACTCGATTCCCACTGCCTACGCTGCTGTGTGCGGGATACAGCGTGAAGCTCATTTAATTAGATTTTTAAGTAAAGTGTGAAATAACTTATTATAATATTTTTTTGCCAAAACAAAATAAATTAGTAATGTGCTAAAATGTCAAATTAATTAAGCCATATTAAACTAAATATGGAAAGGTACTCTTTCCTTTTTCCATATAGTTGGTTAACTATTAACCACACCGTAAATATTCCGTAAGTATATTTTAGTTGTTTTCGGACGTCAAGTCTGTCTCCAGCAGAAAAACGGCCTGTACGTGACGACTTCATTCGATGTTAGTGAACAATTTTTTTCCACTTAAAATGCTTTTTGGGGCAATTATTTCTGTTTTGTGTGAAATATGAGGAATTGAATAAATTTTCTGGTTCACTAAAACACTTATCAGTGCTGGTGATAATTTTTATTATTGTGATTATGATGGAAAGGTCGATTTGGAGCTACTGCTAGGTTTTATTTTTATTGAGTTGAGTTGAGTTCTGCCACTCAACACGCAATATCTCCAAAATTCGGCAGAAAGTGAGGAACGGAGTGTCTTAACACTAGGTTCCCTCTGCCTACCCTGTTGTGTGCGGGATACAGCGTGAAGTTAAAAGAAAGAAATAATGTTTTCTTTTCTTTCAAGTTCGTATTTTTTCAGTGACATGATACTTCATTTTCCAATTTCTATAATATTAAAATTCAATTCATTGCACGATTACTCTGAAAATTATTATAAATATATAAAAAATGTTATTGAAACAAATAATTTTATAACGCAACAGGAAAGATTGATGGTAATTAAAAAAAACACATAATGTTATTAATATAAACAATAGCATATTTAAATTATGCCTTTAAATATCAACCCAAGACCTTTTCACCAATTGAAAACCACCGATTCCGATACATACAACAAAAAAATAAAGAAAACCTGAACAAAAACAAAAGCCAAAAAAAAAATTCCATTCCACAAACACCATTCATTATTACAACCACACATCTTTGATCTTGGATTTGCTCTCAACTTTCAAGTGTTCCACCAAAGAGTATTCGGGTACCATACGCGTCGAGCGTAAGTAAGGAAAATCTTTCTTTTCAGTCTTTTCAAGTTCCTGAAAGGGGTTGTCAATATTTTTAGCGGTATGAATGGGGGAGATGTCAATGAGGGGCTGAGTGCCGGCGGTTCTCCATTTGGATGGCGATTTACGAGGATGCTTGGCTTACGTTGGGGACAGTGGTTTTATTGAAATATGTTTTATATTGTTTTTATTATTATATTTTTAATGTCGATTTAGTTTGTGAAAAGTTGTAAGCCATACCACAATAGTGTGAAATTATTTTGATAATGCGTAGAGGATATGGCTCTACCACCCAACATGTTCCTAATATCATTAAAATGGGCAAAACGTGGAGGACAACATGTCTCAACAAGAGAGCTTCACGCTGTATAGCAGGATAAAGACAGATAAACTCTAAGCATAAATAAAAATAGCCCTATTTTTAAGATGAAACCAATAACTTTTAAAACAGCGATGTTTATAGTCAATGCTGTCCCACTCCGCCAAGATAGCTTCATTTATTTTTTAAAGATATTAAATAGGCCAGTCGTGGCGCAGGGGTGCAAAGTGTGCCTGTAAATCGATTGGTTGTGGGTTCGTTCCCCACTTGAGGAGATGAAATATTTATTTATATTTTCATTTCTTCGCTCTGTTGTCGAGGGGAAAGCGCGGCGTGAGTTGCGCCACTCAACACGCAATGCCTCCAGAAATTGGCGCAAAGTGGAGAATGGAGTATCTTAAAGGTGCCCTGAGCCTACCCTGCTGTGTGCGGGATACAGTGTGAAGCTGAAAAAAAAAATAGGAAAAAAAAAACATTTAAAACTAGGAATGTGTCGACACCTATGTTCAACGACATATCGCATCCACGTTTCTCCCGAGATAGCTCAAAGCCAATTAGATGCGGTGACATCCCGAGAGCAGCTTGTATAGAAATGGAGACCGTCTTGTATACGAATTTTGCTTTTTGGAACAAATAGTAATAGTAGGGAGCCACTTTAAATAACTTTTGTATAGACTTTTGGTACCATTGAAAATACTTCAGGAAAAATACTAGTATACCTACAAGTACTTTTTGTCTTGGTAAATGAATGGATTTGTAATATTATAATGATAAATATTTAAGGTAAACGATTTATATTTAATTTCTAATTAATTTATGCTATATACGAACAAAGCCAGTCGTGGCGTGGCGTTGAGGCCAGTCGTGGCGCAGCGGCACAAAGTGTGACTGTAAAACCGACAGGTTGTGGGTTCGACAGGTTGTGACTTACATTTATATTTCTTCTTTCTTCGTTCTGGTGTCAGGCAAAGTGTGGCGTTGAGTTCTGCCACTCCAACACAATGCCTCCAGAATTCGGCAGAAAGTGGGGAATGGAGTGTTTTAACACTAGGTTCCCTCTGCCTACCCTGCTGTATGCGGGATATAGCGTGAAGCTGATTAATAGTTTAGGTAAACTATTCATATTGAATTTCGAATTAATTTTACATAGAACAATAAGTCTAATACCTTCCTTTTGTGCAGTTTGGGTAAAATAGAGAGACATTTTGTTAATAACTTCATATAATATATATAAGCAAGAAAAAAGTTTCACGATATTATATATATTTATGTGTATCTGCACTATTCATCAAATTGTTTAAAACCAAATTTATTTGCACTGCGCTATCGGGCATTAATTTTGATTTATAATTACTTTGCGGTCCATTTATTTGGAATTTTTCTCAGTGAATTAAATTTTTTCTTAGAATTCATTGTTTTCGACGAACTTTTAATTAAGATCTGTCACAGAAACCAAAGACATCGTGGTCGTTTCATTTTTTTTTTCTTTTTTTCTTTGAGATAAGCGTTTCTGTACAATTATCTGATTATATTTCTGTTTTACAGCAGAGTGATGTTGGATTGGAGTGAACTGTAGCGTTATGTAAAATAATGAATTTTAATTTAGTTGACAGCTTCACATATTTTTAGGCAGAGGGAACCTGGTGTAAAGTCGTTCTCTACAATTATTAAATTTAGTGTCGTGGCGCAGGGGCACAAAGTGTGCCTGTAAATCGACTGGATGTGGGTTCGATCTCCACTCGAGGAGATGAAATATTTATTTACATTTATATTTTCATTTCTTCGCTCTAGTGTCGAGGGGAAAGCGCGGCGTTGAGTTCCGCCACTCACGCAATGCCTCCAGATATTGGCGGGAAGTGGGGAACGGAGTGTCTTAACACTAGGTTCCCTCTGCCTACCCCGCTGTGTGCGGGATACAGCGTGAAGCTAAAAAATATATATTGTAAAATATATATTATATTATTATTTATACAAACAAATGTAAAAGGAATCCCTTATCAAAAAAAATATATATCTTTTGTTTTTTTCTGACGTGCAAAAAATTTTGCCAGAGGCCAGTTGTGGCACAAGACCACAAAATGTGACCTGTGATATGGGTTTGTTTTGCGACAGGATATGGAAAAACGTTATGAAATATTTAATATTTTAGTTTCTTCGCTCTGGTGTCGAGGCGAAGGGTGGCGTTGAGTTCCGCCACTCAACACACAATGACTCCAGAATTCGGCAGAGAATAGGGAACGGAATTTCTTAACACTGGTTGGTTGGTTCCCTCTGCATATCCTGCTGTGAGCGGGATACAGCGTGAAGTTGATTTAGATTTTTTTTAAAATATTCTATACATACATATACATTATATACATACAATTTATCCTCAAAACAAAGTTCTAAGTTTACAAGCCTGTGTTGTTACGAAAATATCACGTTTCTTTGCTAATGAGAAGAACTTGCACAGATCATTAGAGTGAGACACTCGGGACATCAAAGTGTGGTGTCGTTACATCAGCGAGGAGAGTTAGGTGGATGTGTGTAGAGTATATTATATGTTTTTAGAAAGCATTTTCTAAGAGGTTTAGGGGGCTAGGGCTATGTATTGTTAGCCGAAATGTAGATTGAAGCTGAATTTTGAAAATTTTCATATAGTTGATATTTTTTTTACTCTTGGACTCATTGGTTCAGGACCCATTTTCTAATTTTTATTTATGTACATCTAAAATTGTGTAATAAAACCTGTATTGTCTAACTAAATTAACTGATTTTAACTATTTTTACACTTAATATACGAATTCGATGGAAAATGGGGTACGGAGTGTTATTTTAATTTTTAGTAAGGTTATTGATGGGGGTCGTGGAACTATGAGCAACTGTTAAGTTTCTGGCCGGCTCTTTTTAGCTGAACTGCCTTCCGAGCCGGTAGTTGCTTTGTGTTCATTCGATGATCAAAATTGCTTATAAAAAACTATTTGAGTAAATAATATTTTGAATTTAAATTTTGAATAGCACAACGTATAACTATATTCTATCCTCATTTGGCAGAATCATTATATTTAATATAAAGCGCAGCGTTGAGCTACGTTACTCAACGCGCTATGCCTCATGTACGAGTAGATAGTGGAGAACGGAGAAATTTGACACAAGATTCTTCGCCTATTCTGCCATTATGCATAATAAAGAGTAAAACTAGAAAAACAGTCATTAAATACACCATCAGCTCAAGCTACAACGATCGATGTTTCCTATATAATTATCAAAGTTTACTCCACTTTGACTACAGACTATACTGTTACCAAATTCGAACCCTTAATTAAATACTATATCTTCAATATCCTACTAAAAGCAACCTGTTCACTGTAATTTGTATATTAAAACTAGCGCTTTTCGACGGGTATGCTTGTTTTTATTTGGATTTTAGTGTAAAAAATATTGAAATCTCTATAAATAATAAAAGAATAGAAAAGTCTATTTTATATAGAAAAGATATAAAGTTCTTGTAAGTTAATAAAAATTAGGCTTATTAGTTTTAAACATAGTACAGATATATATATATCTCCCAAATCTGAAAAAATTGGGTTACGACACTCCGTTCCCATTAAAACACTTCCGTTCCCAACTTCCGCCGAATTTTGAAGGCATTGCGTGTTGAATGGCGGAATTCGATACCGAAATACAAAGATATTTTAAAATAATTCCCCAAATTTCTGTTAAGTAACGAAGTAACTTAGATAATGAAAAGACCTCTTAAGTAAATTTTGATCGATCTCAGGTGAGTATAATAAAACAAGTATTAGGTACACCCTTGACCAACTTTTATCTATAATCTAAACAACTTAAACACCAAACGCTAAAATTGAATAATATCCTCTACCACCAACAAAATAACGGTTATAATGGCTTGAAATTTAAGAGTATTTTTGATCTATATATGTATATAAAACACGATAGATTTCCAAAGTGATGTCGATATTCGGCAGTCTTGCTAGTTTCAATGTGTTCATAGTTTTGAGTGTATATTAAATTATATGTAAGGTTTATTCGTGATTAACTTTGGGATAACTTAGCTAAGTGTATGCAAATTAGTTATTGCAACATGTGCTTCATTTAGCAAAGGTTTAACTAAACTGGGTTAGCTATTATCTGTTGGTTTTGCTTGTGTTGTTTTTGATATAGTTGATGGTTTCACGCGCTTACACGCTTTTTCCCGCACGGGGAGTAGGTATAAGGAACCATAGTGCTAAGACTCTTCTTTTTTTTTTGTTTCGAAGCTGAAACAAAAGAAAAAGAAGAGTCTTAATTGAATTCCGCACTGAATTCCGCACGTAGCAGGGTGAGCAGTGAAAGCCTAATGTTAAGACAATCCGAACCTCACTTTTGGCCGAATACTGAAGGTATTGCGTGTTAAGTAGCGGAACTCAACGCCGCACTTTGCCTTGCTACTAGAACGAAGAAATTAAAATATTAAATATTTCATTTCCTTTAGTAGGAATCGAATCCATAACCTGCGGCATTCATAGTCACACGCTTGTCGAGTCGCAGTTTTCGATACATTGCGTGTTGAATGCCGGAAGTCAACGCCGCACTTTATGGTAATGGAATTAATAAAAAAATATATATTCTTAAATTATATTTAGTTTAGTTTTAAACGTATTTTATTAAGAAATTTCCTTTTAAATTTAAATTAATATTACCACTAAGAAATATACAAGCCAAACTTTATTTCTCACATAAATCATATAGATATAAGATAATTGCTATCATTTAAATTAATGTCGGTTCAATTGTGGGGGTTCCCCACTTGAAATGTAAACGTCTCATACATATTAATTGTCTCAAACACCAAGATATATTGCTTAGGGACCCTAAGTTTTCATTCGATTTAAGTCTATGTGACGTATTTAAGTCCACATTCGTCCCTTCGTGTAACTACTAGTTGTATTTAGAATAGAATTAGTAAGGCGTCTAAGTAATAAGTCATTAGATGAGGGGTGTGTTACTTACTGTCTTTTGTTCTTAGGTAGGGTTATCAAAATTTGTTTAACTATTATTTTTCACAAAACAATTTTTTTTTATATATATTATACATATTACAATAGGTGCAGCGGTACAACTGACAGTAAATGCGATGGCTGTAGGTTCAATTCCTACTCGGGGGGCTGTAGTTTTTTCATTTCCTCGCTCTATTCTTTTGTTCTTAGGTAGAATAATCCGGCTGGCAAAATTAACATTTTATAAGAGATTTTCGTTTAAATATTATTTTTTACAAGAAGCGGTTAAAGAAGCGACGGCTGTGGATTCGATTCCTACTAACGGCATTCATTATTTTCTGGTAAGAAAGCAATATACGACGGTGAGTTTAGCCACTCTACATGCATTGTCTCTCGGAGAGTTAACTCAAATTTACCTGTATTTAATCCGCTATACGGAAAAAAACACGATACTGAGTGTAGATAAGAGATTAACAACAAAAAAATACAACGTTCACATCAAATTGTATCAAAAAAAAATCTCAAATTCCAAATACATCAATATACAATGGAATATTTTTATGATTTAAAATGATACCCTCTCAACGTGGTCAGTCAGTTGTGAGAGATTTATGTGTACCCGCATTTTGTTTCGATATATTCGATATCTTTAGATATTTATCATTTCTCGATCCATTAGGTGGGCGACTTCCGGTTCCGGTGAAGAGAGTACATTGATAGGAAGTGCGAAACTATAAGATGTTATGGATCATTCAATTGAATAAATATGGGGAAAACCAGCTTGTTACTTTTATTTTGTTATTTTGTCTTTCACACTGTACCCATACATAGCAGAGTAGGCAGAGGGAACCTGGGAATCTAGTGTTAAGACACTAAGTTTCCATTAAAGCTCTTCCGTTCTCCACTGTACGCAGATATTTTGAAGCATTGCAAGTTGTTTACTCTGCCATATGCGCTGTACAGCGTGAAGTTAAAAAAACGAATATAAGCATTAAAATAATTCATTCTCGCGCTATCATATAATCCAATTTACAATTTACTTTAAATATGCATGTTTTTCTAATCAGTTAAAATAACCATTGTTTAAGTAAATATTTCTAGGACCACCCAACAAGAGAGAGATGCACGATGTCGATAAATTCGTTTCCTTAGTTCAAAGCTATAGCACGCCCTTAAGTGAAAGTATACATTAGTATGAAATATTGCATGTATATTTGTATTTAAGTGGTTTCGCTATATAAAGCAAATATCTTTTCATTGTGGGTAGCTATACGTATAAACAATTTTCGAAAAATACTTCTATACAAAAGGCCAGTCGTGTCGCAGGGGCACAAAGTATGACTGTAAAACCGACTGGTTGTGGGTTCAATCTCCACTAAAAGAGATAAAATATATTTACTTAAATTTATATTTCCATTTCTTAGCTCTGGTGTAGATGACAAGGGCGGCGTTCAGCCTACCTTGTAGTGTGCGGGATACAGCGTGAAGCTGATTTATATATATACCACGTATAAACCAAAATTGAAGCTCTCACATATATTGTTAATAATCTATTTCTGTGTTTTATCCATCAAGTTGGAAAATATTTATTATTATTATATAATTTTTAGGCTTAAAATTTTTTTTAAATAAAATATTACACTAGATTTCTTCTGTCCATTCTGCTATGTGGCCATCCCCACATTCAACCGATTTCCTGAGGCATAGCCTGTTCAGGGGCGAAACTCAACGAAGCTCTCAACGGAGCTCGGAGTCTGAACTGGACTGTTTTAAGGACAATAACACAAAAAATATATTTATATTATCACATAACTCTAATTTTAAAGAATGTACAAAAAAATATTAATAATTAAATTAAATATATACGATAATCAGTCGTGGTGCAGGGGCACAGGCGTGTGACTATAAACGCGACAGGTTGTGTGTTCAATTCCACTCGGGGAATTAAATATTTAATATTTCATTCATTGGCACTGGTGTCAAAGCAAAGCTTGACGTTGAGTTCCACCTCTTAACAGGCAATTCTTCTGGAATCTGGTGGAAAATGAGGAGCGGAGTGTCTTAACGCTAAGCTCCCTCTCCCTTCCCTAATACAGCGGGAAGCTGAAAAAAAAGTTATAACAAAGACGACGAACCAACAAAGTCTGTCGTGTAAAAATAATAATACAATAATAATACAAAAATACGTATTATATTCAAAATCCCGTGATCTATCTTAAATAGCACTACCAACTAACTAGTAAACAATCTAGATAGATTGATGGCACCAAAGGGATCATTAGGAGGCGACGCTCGGAATTACCTAAATTACTTTAATAGATGCCTCTTCGGCTGGTTTGAACAGCGGACCGTATGTTGAGATCGAAATATGGGAACGGTACAACGGTTTGGATTTTAGGTTAAGTAAAATTCTAATATTCGTAAATATTTATACAACTTCCACATATAGCAGGGTTTGGAACCTAGCGTTAAGACACTCCATTCCAAGTTTTTTTTTGGAAAATTTGAGCTTTATTATTTTAGAATACCTATTGTATTTAGAATATACCGACAAATTATTCCGTATTTAAGATATTATATGTAAACTATATTATACTATTTCATATTCTACTATACTATTCAATTTATTAAATATTTCATCTCCTCGAGTGGGGATCGAACCCACAACCAGTCGGTTTTGCAGTCACACCTCGTGCCGCTGCGCCACGACCGGCCTCAATAAATTATTATTTATTAATATTTTCATTTCCGCCACTCAACAAGCGATGATTTGAAAAATTTGGCAGAAAGTGGGGAACAGAGTTACTTAACATTAGGTTCCCTCTGCTTACCCTGCTAAATGCGGGATACAGCGTGAAGCTGAGAAAAAATGGTACCTACTATTAGCCTATGCTATAAGTTGTTCTTACTTTTATTAAGCAGAAAATTCTTATTTTTATTAAGCAGAAAAAAATATTTACATCAACGCGCTAATCTCAGGTACTCAAGTACTTGTTGAGATTAAAATATGGCTATGATACGATATTTAAATTCCTTGCTATTTTTAATTTTTTTTTTTTATTTTATTTTAAACAAGCAACTGGTGCAGCATAAATGCTATTTATCATCGGTTCACCGAAACAAAAGTTCTGAGCTAACAAACATAAAGAAAAATTGTCGAAATCATAACCTCCTTTTCTTACAGAAGTCGGTTAATAAATAATTACGGAATATTTTTTTATAATTTTGAAGTCGGTATCAAGCTAATGCTACAACAACCTTACTACAATATCAAAATACGTAGCCTGTTTGTTATACTTGGCACCGACTTCAAAATTATAAAATCTTTCTTTAATCATTTTTGTTTTACAAAATCAAAGTACGTTATACTTTATGTTAAATTATTTTTTAATTTTTAGTTCGTTTTTTGCAGTCATTTTTTTTTTTGTTAAAAATTAATTTGTTTAATAATATTTCACGGAATAGGCAGAGGAAAATTGGGAACCTAGTGCTAAAACACTTCCTTCCCATTTGACACTTTCGTTGTCCACTTTCCGCTGAAACAAAAAAAAATCAATGAAAATATGAAATATTTCATTTCCTCGAATGGGAATGGAACCCATTAATATTTGATAGCACTCATTAATATTTGATTTCCTAATTACAATATAATGTCACCTTTTTAAAATTTATTGGAGGAACCCTATTATCCGACCATTTTCAAATGTACATAATAAGTTCGTAAAATATGGAAGCGATTAATAAAGTGGCATCTGTAGGCAACGATCATTACAATTTGTCCGACCTTCATCAATATACAGTATAAAAAGCGGTTAGTGTGGAATAATGAGTTCCTCAATTTTAATTTATAAGAGAGGTAAGATAGGGCCAGACGTGGCACAGGGGTGTGTGTTCGATTCCCACTGAAGAAAATAAAATATTAAATAATTTCAATTTCTCGCTCTGATAAATCGCGGCGTTGAGTTTCAACACGCAATGCCCCCAGGGTTAAATAAAACATGGGGACGGAAGTGTATTATTGGGAATGAAATGCCCTAGGTTCCCAGGGCTTACAGGTTCCCTCTGCCTACTTTGCTACTATTTTTATTTTATGTTTTGTTAGGATAACATTTAAATGTAGGTAGGTTGGATTTGTTCTAAGCGAAATAATTATTTTTTAGTTATTTTTATTAATTATAAATTAATCATATTTTAGTAGGTACCATTTGTTTTAATATATATCTAAAATCAAATCTTTGATTACGAATTTTATTTCTTTATATTAATACTAGCGGCTCGCCCACGGCTTCGCCCGCTTAAAATACATGATTAGTGATTTAATAAGCACAATCGATTGACAACTATAATGACTTCTAATATGATTTTTTTTACGAAATTATCGTCAAAGAATTTTTGATTGTTTTAAATAAAAAAATACGACCATTGTTGATATTTGATATTTATAATTAGCTTCACGCTGTATCCCGCACACAGCAGGGTAGGCAGAGGGAACCTAGTGTTAAGACACTCCGTTCCCCACTTTCTGCCGAATTCTGGAGGCATTGCGTGTTGAGTGGCAGAACCCAACGCCGCGCTTAACCTCGACACCAGAGCGAAGAAATGGAAATATAAATTTAAGTAAATATTTCATCTCCTTGAGTGGGGATCGAACCCACAACCAGTCGCTTTTGCAGTCACACCTCGTGCCGCTGCGCCACGACCGGCCTCATCATTGATATTTATAAAATATACATAAAGCTAATTATGTATTACACGTATATATTTTTGTAACTTTGTTCTTTTTACCTATATAATATACTCTGTTAAATGTGCTGATGTCAGTGAATAATTTAATTTAGGTTGTAGGATTCATAATATTCTTTGTAAAATAACTGTATTAATTGCATATTAACTCCTGTACAGTTTTTAAATTAGTTACATATATTATATGAACGAACCAACCAAAATATCTTTGTATTTACTTGATATTTCTTTCAAGATCTTTCTTTATCTCTGTGTTGAATTAAAATAAATTAAAATTAGCTTCACGCTGTACCCCGCACATAGCAGGGTAGGCAGAGGGAACCTAGTGTTAAGACACTCCGTTCCCCACTTTCTGCTGAATTCTGGAGGCATTCCGTGTTGAGTGGCAGAACTCAACGCCGCGCTTAACCTCGACACCAGAGCGAAGAAATGGAAATATAAATTTATGTAAATATTTCATTTCCTCGGGTGGGGATCGAACCCACAACCAGTCGGTTTTGCAGTCACACCTCGTGCCGCTGCGACGACCGGCCGGTTGAATTAATTACGACTTAAACTTAACTGTTATGATTTATGAAAGTAATCTCCACTAACAATTCAACTTTGCTTACTTTATTGTATAAAATATTATATAATAGTGCTTCAAAAATATATATTTTTATCAACAATCATATAAACCAGACGTTTCGAATGTCATTCTTTAGCCAGGGTCATACCAGCGCGATTGCTATGTAATATTCGCAGGCAAAGCAGGCAGGCCTTGAGTTCATTCAAATGACGATAACTTTTTTTTCAATGAACCGATTTTGATGAACTAAACTTTAGTACTCAAGTTGAGTTAAAACAAAGCAATTGGTGAAATTTTCAAGTAAATCGGTTCAGTACTTTCAGAGAAAAATGCGGACAGAAATATGTCGACAGACAGACAGACAGACAAGAAATTCAAAAAAAATCTTTTTGCTTTCTATTATTCTTTTCAAGTGTCCCTCTATCCATTTCAGTCAAAATTACTAAATGTACAGACAAAATATTTTTACTGTCTTATTATAATATATAGAGATAATGTAACTTTTATAAAATTTATTAGACGATCCCTATTATCCCACCATTTTGAAACGTACATAATAAGTAGGCGAAATATGAACCAGATTAATAAAGTGACATCTGTAGGAGACGATCATTACAGTTTGTCAATATTTAGTAGTGGGGCGCACAAATGAGATGCTATTTTTAATTGAATATTTTTTTAGTTTTAAGCTGTATTCCGTATATAGTAGTGTAGGCAGAAAGAACTTACTTGAGGGAACCTGTAACTGACATCCCACCCTACACTCAATAAAATATTTAAATAATAATTTTAATATTTTAGTATGGCTCGTGATACGTCTAATATAGTTAGGACTCTTTCGTAGTGATCGTAAGTAATCCGGGATCTTTTAGAGATTCAGAGGTAACAATATAAATATTAAATCTCTATATATAATAAGACAGTAAAAATATTTTGTCTGTACATTTAGTAATTTTGACTGAAATGGATAGAGGGACACTTAAAAAGACTAATAGAAAGCAAAAAGATTTTTTTTTAATTTCTTGTCTGTCTGTCTGTCTGTCTGTCTGTCTGTCTGTCTGTCGACATATTGTTGTCCGCATTTTTCTCTGAAACTACTGAACCGATTTACTTGAAAATTTCACCAATTGCTTTGTTTTAACTCAATTTAGGTTCTAAAGTTTGGTTCATCAAAATCGGTTCATTAAAAAAAAAGTTATCGTCATTTGAATGAACTCAAGGCATTAGCTTGCCAGCGAATGTTATATAGAAATCGCGCTGGTATGACCCTGGCTAAAGAATGACATTCGAAACGTCTTGATAATATGACTGTTGATAAAAATATATATTTTTGAAGCACTATTATACAATATTTTATACAATAAAGTAAACAATGCCAGTCGTGGCGCAGCGGCAAGAAGTGTGACTGTAAAACCAACTGGTTGTGGGTTCGATCCCCACTCGAGGAGATGAAATATTTACTTAAATTTATATTTCCATTTCTTCGCTCTGATGTCGAGGTTAAGCGCGGCGTTGAGTTCTGCCACTCAACACGCAATGCCTCCAGAATTCGGCAGAAAGTGGGGAACGGAGTGTCTTAACACTAAGTTCCCTCTGCCTACCATGCTGTGTGCGGGATACAGCGTGAAGCTGATTTATTTATTTATTTTATTTTATTATAGTTGTCAATCAATTCTGCTTAAATCAATAATCATGTATTTTACGGGCGAAGCCGTGGGCGGGCCGCTAGTGTACAATAAGTTTAATATAAATACAAATAAAAGATATTATGATAAATAAAATGTCATTGTCTGTCCGTTTCATTCTCTCGTGATATTTCTAAAAGAATATCGTAGACGTCCTATCCTCCTCTCTGTTATACCCAGTCATTACTGATAGTTATAACTAAGGGGGGATAGTGAGTGGCCCCGCACCCGCCACTTACCGTGGATTCCGGCCGTTCGGCTCTGAACCCTCCGGGACGGATCGGAATAGTTAATATTTGTGATTCTTATAATGGAAAACCATAATCGCAAAAGCGAAAGGTCAATTAATCTGATGCAAAGACCGAAGTCTAATATACATACTTGCAATGGAATTGAGATTATTATATGTAGGCCGTAGCCATAATTATATAACATATAACTCTCTGCTTCACATATCAGATCGAACTCCCTACCGCTAGGCGGCCGATTATGTGAATCCACTTCAGTTTGTTTCTTTAGAGGGCATTACATTAATACACCCATTTATATATTTCATATTATAATTATTCTGATGCAAAGACCGAAGTCTAATATACATACTTGCAATGGAGTTGAGATTATTATATGTAGGCCGTAGCCATAATTATATAACATATAACTCTCTGCTTCACATATCAGATCGAACTCACTACCGCTAGGCGGCCGATCATGTGAATCCACTTCAAGTAGAAAGTAACTAGAGGGCATTACATTAATATACCCATTTAACTTTCGTGTATATTTCTTATAACTATATATTTACTAATCGTATCTTAATAATATTGAATTCTGTACGTATAATGTGACGTGTTTAATGTTTCTTATTTCCGTATGAATTCGTTAATATAGTATAATTCGTATTATAATTATTACCTTCGTGCTCTTATTATATTCGTGCCCTAGTTTCAATATTAATATAATTTATATTCACTGTTATTGTAACGCCTCTTTTAAACAGAACCGTCGTGGAATAACACGCACAGCACACACCCTGCAGCTGTTTGTCTGAACTGACACTAGACTCAGAGTTGTGGGAATGTAATATAGAAATCATTAATTGAAAATACTCAGTTATCGCTAGGACAGCCAGCGACTCCGAGTAGGCACGATTCTACTACCAGTTCAGTAAAGAACCTCAGTGCTGAGAAGAACTGGCGGAAGAAACTCAGCAGCAGAATCCAACACTACTAAAGCAATTCGCTTATACCAAATATGCCAGCACCAGTGACGCCCGGCTATATATTATAAGTATGTCGTCGACATCAGTCGATTGACGCATTATATTATCTACGATAAAACCAAGTGTTAGACAAACAAGCGGACACTACTACATACACCAGAGTTCCAGGACATAAAATAGCATCGCGCACCCGTATGCGACGGGCGGACACTACTACATACACCAGAGTTCCAGGACATAAAATAGCATCGCGCACCCGTATGCGACGGGCGGACACTACTACATACACCAGAGTTCCAGGACATAAAATAGCATCGCGCACCCGTATGCGACGGGCGGACACTGCTACATACACCAGAGTTCCAGGACATAAAATAGCATCGCGCACCCTTATGCGACGGGCGGACACTACTACATACACCAGAGCTCCAGGACATAAAATAGCATCGCACACCTATCCATCATACACCAAGTGTTAACGTTGACGCACCACAAGGCACCGCGAAACTATCTAAATATAATATATATAAAATTAAATGCCACGGCAATTCACTTAGCCAAGCACATTAGTACCAACGAAGCCAAGCAGCAGTCGGTTCTGACTATAATATTAGTTAATACTGAACCAAGGGTCAGTGAACTCTAACAGTCGTATAAATCGTAAATAATTAATATTTGGTTAATGTCTAATGTCTAGTATATTTAATTAAAGTAATATATAAAACATATTGAAAGATTACTTTATCGTAGGACATTAAACAGACTCATATTTATATGATATTTATATAATATATACTAAAACAAGGGTCAATGAACTCTAACAGTCGTATAAATCGTAAATAATTAAAATTTGGTTAATGTCTAATGTCTAGTATATTTAATTAAAGTAATATATAAAACATATTGAAAGCTTACTTTTATCGTAGGACATTAAACAGACTCATATTTTTATGATATTTATATAATATATACTAAAACAAGGGTCAATGAACTCTAACAGTCGTATAAATCGTAAATAATTAAAATTTGGTTAATGTCTAATGTCTAGTATATTTAATTAAAGTAATATATAAAACATATTGAAAGCTTACTTTTATCGTAGGACATTAAACAGACTCATATTTTTATGATATTTATATAATACTAGCGACCCGCTCGCGGCTTCGCCCGCTTTAACTACTGAATTATTCATATAATGTACCTATGTTTGCAAAGCACTTAAGATTACTAATGTGAAAATTATTGAAACCTTAATGCAACCCACATTTTCGTAGCTCCAATAAGGATGTTTCAATAGTTTAAAAAAACACACACCTGAACAAATGACACAAACAACAGAAAACTTAAACGAAAGAAATTATAAACAACAGACTACCTACTATTCTCCCAAAAATACTTAAACGAAAGATGTAACCAACAATGCCGCGACGAAATACATTATAATTATTGTATAACTCCAAAATACGTGCAATCGCTTCTAAATTTACTTTGCTATAGAGCCAGGCGCAGAATTGAAGCATTCTCTCTTCCATCTCCGTAGTAGCTCCGAACGACATTTGGGCGTTGGTTCCATAGCCGTGGTCTCAAGCGATAACCTGCTCTAGAGCAGACACAGAGAGAGGCGTGAGGGATGGGATTGGAAAGATTATCAAATGCCATCTAGGCGGTCAACTCAGTCAGGTGAGACCCTCGGTTTCCTGAGGGAGGCCCAGCTTAAACGACCAAGGATCAATGCAAGGCTCATGAGTCGCATTTGGAGGAGGATAGAAAGTCCCTCGGAAGTCATCTGACGTATGATCTCGGGCGGCCGGATATGCCACGGAGTGCTGCTCCTTAGGTGCAGGTGACCCGATACATTGGCGCAGCGGAATGCATTGGACGCGAGACGACCAATGTGTACCTCCAGGCTTTCTATTTTTAGGTTGCGGTGATGCGAGGTGTTTCTCACGTAGTATGGCGCCTGCGTCACTCGACGGAGGATGAGGTTCTGGACCACCTGCAGGATTTCTCTTTGAGTGATACTCGCTAGGGCGATGTGATGTCATCAGTGCATAGTGCGTAGAGAGCAGGTGACAAAATGCTGCCCTGGGGAACAACGGCAACGATCGAGTCGCTGCTATACTTCGAACTCTTAACTCTCAAGGAAAAATGTCCTGTTACTGAGGCAGGGAGGCAAAGACATGCGCGACGTGCTGGGGGGTGCCGGCTCTGAGCACTTAATGAAGTAGGTCCGGGTGCCAGACGTGGTCGAATACGCGTACTACGTCGAAGAAGACTGCTATTGCTCTCTCCTTTCGGTTGATCGCTGTTACGGCGTAGTGTAACCAGAGTAGTATACCTGCTCGCCAAACTGCTCGCTTCATGGGTGGATGTGCGCCTGGAGAAGTGAGAGGAATAACTTCTCGGACAGCTTGGAGACCGCGCAAAGGAGGGTTATAGATCGGTACCCTATATCGGGTCGGATCGGTACGGTATAGATGGGCCCTTCCCAGCCTTGGGCAACATGATGAGCAGGCCCTCCTTCCATGCCCGGGGGAAGCTAGGCGGGTGCGGCGGATCCATTTTTATAAGCAAAATCTCGAGGGCGCGGGGGGAAGCGTGGAGGTCGGCGAGCCGTTACACAGCAAGAATTTTTTTAGTATCGTAATTTCAAATCTGTGCTGCTAATCAATATTTTGATCTACATTAAATGGCCAAGATAACTAATATACTTATTTATACACTGAGAGTAAGGGATAACATGAGTCGATATAGCTTTTCTCTAAAACTATTTGTAATTTCGAAATATTGTAAAAAGCAAAATTTATCTTTGTTTAACGTAGAAAATTAATAACTTATTTAAAAGGGTAAGAATTAATATCATTATTGACACACATCCCCCTCAATAGGTAAATATATTTAAATTACTATGTAATTTCCGTCTCATATACGCTTTCATTACTAAGATTTAAACGATTTTTATTTGCATTTCTTGTTCTACGATCTATATTTGAACGACTTTGTCGTGGTATAATTAAATTAAAAACATTTCCTATGTTTAAAAGGTAAAGAAAATAATAAAAGAACAGAAGAAGAGTAAACAAAATAAACAACAGGATACTTAAACGCAAGAAATGATAAACAAAAGCCTACCTACTGTTCTCTTAAACTAAAATACTTATACGGAAGAAATTATGAACAAAAGACTACCTACTATTCTATTAATCAAAAAAGACGACACTAAATATATTAAAATCCAATTATTCAATACGTACAATCGCATCTACATCTACTTTTCTACTGTACAGAGGCAGGCGGGCGCGGCGGACGCGCTTCTATAAGCAAAACGTCGCGGGGCGCGGGGGGACGCTTGGCGTGTGGCGAGCCGTTTCAAAGCAAGGATTTTTTGATATTGTAACAACTTCTAAAGTACTAATTAAAATGAAAAACAGTAAAAGACAGTTTTGATCTACATTAAATGGCCAACGTAACTAATATACTTATTTATATGCTGAGAGTAAGGTAATAAATAAAACTTGCGCCAAAACTGCGGTTTATAGCCGGCGTGATGTGTCAACAATTAAATGCGTTTTTCTCTAAAACTATTCGTAATTTCAAATTAGTGTAAAGAGCAAATTTTATCTTCGTTTAACGTAGAAAATTAATAAAGTATTTAAAAGGATAAGGATTGATATTATTATGGACAAACATCCCTCAAAATAAAAAATATATTCAAATTACTATTTTTAGATAGAAATATGCTCACTGTATGTTATCCTTAGAAGATACGAATATGCTGTCGCTGACTTTTTTGTAGATCTTATTAAGAGGAATAATACTCTAGTACATTGCTTTCATGTAGGACTTACCATTAAAGCAGCGCATGCGTGAAAGTGTCTGAACGGGTAGGACTTTATACACATTTATCATATTTATGTCAAATTACAATAAAATATACATATAATAAACCATATATAATCCTTCCCTGAGAAATACTCTACATAATGGTGAAAACCGCATCAAAATCCGTTGGGTGGTTTAGAAGAAGATAACGTAGAAAGGCCAGACAGAGAAAAAAATCGTTCTTATTTTATAAGATATAGAGATATACTAAAACAAGGGTCAATGAACTCTAACAGTCGTATAAATCGTAAATAATTAATATTTGGTTAATGTCTAATGTCTAGTATATTTAATTAAAGTAATATATAAAACATATTGAAAGATTACTTTTATCGTAGGATATTAAACAGACTGATATTTATATAATATTTATAAATTGTAAATATATATTTTGATATAATAGTTTTATATCATATTATAAATTATACTATTATATGTATATTTCCTTTTATAGTAACATGTTAAATATTTATTAATATATATAGAAATTACATTTATAAGCTATTATAATTCACCAAACCTATTTAACTTTCATTTCACAATTCCCATACACGCACCTAACGAAGATGGCGGCAGGCATTCTGCGTACATTAATTTAATTGTAATTTTATATACCTCGTAAAAACATCTTCATGTATTTATTTCCATTTACTATATAAATAATATTTATCTCTGGATATTGACGGCATTAATATCACTCTTCTTTATTTTAATAATAATCTATTAAAAACTTACCGACGAAGTATTTCAATACAAACAATCGTAAATAGTGAAAGCACTTGTAACTTATCTTAGCAACCTCAAATACTTATATCACAATTGAAAACACAATCTCACATGCTTCTATATACATTAAATATAACTAGATATATGTTAATTATAAATTAAAACTTCTCGTAAACATTTAAAACATGCATCCTTCCTCAGACGCGTCCGCAATCTCCCTTCTCTTTCTTTTCCCTTTCTTTTCTCTTTCCTTGACTTTGACGTGGACAGTAGCTTATTCAGCCAACATGATATTTTACAATAATTAAAATATTAATTATGTTATTATTTATTTTAAATTATAATACATAGCGTTTCATTATAATTATTAAATTATTTTTAATAAATATATTTTATATCTGAGTATTTTACCTACGGTATATTACGTCACTTCAATATTACTTGTGAACGGAACGCGTAATGAAATAACTGAACTAAACTATTATTTATAAGATTGTATTTATCTTAAGCTATAATTAAATAATATTAAAAATATTATATTTATAATATTTTTTTATAAATGTTTTTTTTAAACTAATTATATTATTTACCAACATAATTTAGGTCTGGTATGGATCGTTACAAACCGTTGTGTGTTGAGTATCTGAACTTAAAGCAAGGCGATAAAAATAATTTATTCCCCCAAGACGGCCTCGATCCTGCACCCCTAAAACCCCGTTTACATTCTAACGTCGTTCCACTTCGCCACGACGGCCTCATAAGTAACATATAACAAAAATAATATTAAAACCAAAAGTCCAATATTAAAAATATGATCTAAAAACACATCGTGATAAATTTTCATATTTCTAGAAAAGCACCGCTCCACAGCTCTAGTCCGATCTCTTATTCCCTCATGTACTGACATATATAGCGTGTATCATTTAAAGCAGTTCAGTGATTTTCATGATATGGCATGCAAAAAATATATATTTTTCATTTAACATTTTAGCTTGAGCGTCATTTATGTTCAACATTTTGATTTAAGTAGGATTTTTACTTTAATATTATATTTTGATGTAGATATAGTTAAATTTTTAATATGAAATATTTTTTTTGTAGATGTGTATATAAAGATTAGAAGTCTGTGAGTGCAGATGATAGTAGTTGACTATAATGGGAGGTTGAAGAATGTCATAACTTGAAATTTACAGGTTCCTTCTGCCCACCCTAATATATGCGGGATACAGCGTGATAATAAAATCATAATTCCATCCATCTTATAGCATGGCAGTGTGTTCTGAACAGCGTAGACGAGAATTGAGAGTGCATTATTTAAATTTTCTCATACGTGTTAAAATTAAACGCGGCGTTCAGCTCCACCACACAACAATCTCTAGACACTAGATATTCCCTCTTTTACCTTCCACATATGTATGTATGTAAAACTAAAAAAAAACAACAAAAAAAAATCTTTTCCCTTAAACCAAACCCAGCGAGTGTTAAAAGTAACATAAGCAATTAGCTAATTAGAGTCCAAATGTTCAATTAGTGAATTGGGTGTTATTATAAAATACAGTTCACCGCACGACTGACGCCATCTGGCACAATTTGATTGTCCTACAAGGGGCTGGCTGTTTTAAGGTCTTTCCCTAATTGCTGGGGATTGCTGGCTTCTAATGTGATTTTAATAATGTAATATTTAATTTATGTGGAGTTGATCGTTTGTGGAGTGATGTGATGTTGAATTTGGTTTTTTTTTTATTGTTTTGATATAATTTTTTACTTTTTTTACAGGTTATGTGATAAATTAGTTAATGTATAAAAAGTCGTTTTGAACTATATTGCTTAACTTGGTTTTCTAGCTCAATAATGTCTCAACAAGCAAAGTGTTTTAACAATGAGTTCTCTCTCTCTATTAGAAATCTTTACCCTGCTGGAAAAATCTGGAAAATGAAAAAAATGCTACTATTGCACTTGTATTTTATTAATTGTATTTAGTTACTACAATAACTAAAACTTCAAAAGATAATAGACGTGTCATTTCAATTCTCATTCTCCTCAAACCTATAATATAACAGACAAACGAACAAATACAACTGAAACGAACCAGCCAGGCGATTGTATTAGCATAAATTAATCCCAACCAAAGTTTCTTACGCAATAAACTCAGCAAGAATAAACTTTAAAAACATTATTCTTCCATAGATCTCTAATTTGTCCCGTCATTTAGAGCAGGCAGGGCGCGATGTTATCCCTGCGCATAAATTTTAGACTTAGACCCCATCCTAATGAGGTAATCCGAGTAATACCACGCTTACGATTTTCCTCACTGGCTACGTCGCTATCTAATAGATTTATAAGATACCTAAATTGTAATAGAAATTGCTGAGCTTCGAAAGCACGAACTAGATTTACTATTATAGCAATGTAAAACGTTGGGTTTGTTGATGGTCCTTAATGAAATTTCGTTATGGTGATGTTTTTTATCACTAGCTTAGATTGGATTGAATGAATCTAATATAACGATTTAGTAATAAATTTAGTTGGAAATAAAGATATATTTTTTCGTAGAGAAGAATAGAGAGAAATAATAAAAAAAATTGTAATAAAACCATTTTTTATATATATTTCTTATACGGGTGAAAGCTGGAAGGTTAGCGCTCCTTTTACGAAAACAGCATATAGACTATATTTTAAACTCTTGCCTAAAGAATATAATCAAGATACCTCAACAGTTTAGATGTAGGATTTTTTTGACGACCTGTATTTCGTGTGACGCAGTTACGCCTAGATACCAAAAACGTGAACACATACTACTACAAAAATACTACTAAAGGTTAAACAACTTTGAACTTTGCCGCCAATACCTACGACTCGATTTCGGGATTGAGGCGCGAGCGGCGGTGTCCCTTTGATAAGTTTGTCGTGCGTCGTTCTTTACAAATAGCGTTTTATTTTACAACGATAATTTTATTATTTATTTTGTTTGAAAAAAAAAACATTTTTTTTATTATATTAGGCTTTTAAGGAGTAGTTAAAACTGTGGCTTTATTTAAAGTGGTGCTACCAAAAACACTCTATATATTGCTAAAGTAAAATTTCATCATGACGCAACAACAAAGTGGCTGGCTGTAAACACAAAGTTTTTTTAGTTTTAATTCCATTCGGGGAATGGATGATTTTTATTTTCGCTCTAATAACAGGCCAGTGTTGATTTCAGCCACCCTATATATAATGTCTTGAAAACTGAGTAGAGAATAAGGAAATCTTTGCTACAAAAAAGTAAATATATGAAATAAATACGTTAAGACATTTAAACCCTACATTAAGACATTTTCCGAAATAAAAATCATTTGAGGTCAGTCGTGGCGCAGGGGCACCAAGTGTGACTGTAAAACCGACTGATTGTGGGTTCGATCTCCAACGAGGAAATGAAATATTTATTTAAATTTATAATTCCATTTCTTTACTCTGGTGTTGAGGCTAAGCGCGGCGTTAAGTTCTACCACTCAACACGCAATGCGTCCAGAATTCGACAGAAAGTGGGGAACGGAGTGTCTTAACGCTAGGTTTTCTCTGCCTACCCTGTTGTATGCGGGATACAGTGTGAAGCACTTTCCGAATAATGTCTAAATATGAACATTATATATTTTTAATGTTAATAGCAAAATAAAATTAAGCCCAGCTTATTTCCCAGTCCACACTCCAAAATTATAATACTTCCACTATATGTTAAGACAGAGACTAAAGCCACGAGAACACATAAATTTGAAACTAAGGCTCTCTCCTAATGAGGTAATCTCCGTAATCCGACGCTCATGATTTTTGCTACAAGATAAACTATGCAGATTATAATGTACCCGCTGGTTTTGTGTGGAAAAAATATTTTTGGGGAAAATGAGAATCATATTTGATAATCGTATAAAAAAATATATAAATGATATTTATATGCTAACGATTGTAATATTTTTTTATCTTTTCGCTATATCTGACATAAAATAGTGTGGATAGAGGAAATCTAGTGTTAAGACACTCCGTTCCCCACCTTTTAATGGCAATGTGTAGTGAATTGCGGAACTCAACCTCGCGCTTTGTCTTGGTAATAGAGCGATAGAATAAAAATATTAAATCCATAATCATCGTGTTTACAGTCACATTTTGTGACGTTATCGATCGGCAGAGAATTCAGGACGAAAGTTGTTACGGGTTCTTAGGTAATAAAAGGTAATAAAGGTAATAAAATGTCTTAATGAGAACGGAGTATCTTAACACTAGTTGCAAGGTTCACTCTGTCTACCCTGCACCCTGCTATATGTAGGATACAGTGTGACTTAAAAGAAATACTTTGAAAACGACAATTAGCTTTTTCAGACTTAAACCACCACAACAAACAAAACCATCAAACATAATCAAATCCATATTAAAAAACATCAAAATTCACTCAAGATCGGTAAATAAAAAGGGAAAAAGACAAGTAGATTACGTAACGTCCCCAGGTGATCGTAGACCGAACGACTGAACGAATGAATGAGCGGACGAAACAAACGGGCGGGGCGGTTAATGGTCCACGTCAAGAATGCTTTGTGAAATAAAACAAAACACATACATACAAGATATTAATCATGGACCCTTTCTGGTCCTTTTTTCTATCTTATATCTTATTGTGTGAATACTTTTCTCTAATAAAGGCTTTTAGGGATTTATTAAGTCTTTGTGGGTAGAGTGGAGCGATTGGGACGTATTTTAAGCTATTAGGTGAATTCTTTTTAGAGATTTTTTTTTTAGCTTTACGCTGTATTTCATATATAACTAAGTATGTTCAGGGAACCTAGTATTGAGATACTCGGTTCCTTAATTTAAACTCAATTTTCGAGACATTGTGTGATAGTAGCGAGCCCAACTGCGCTCTTTGTATTCTTACCAAAGCTTCTTGAAGAATTCGCTTTCGCTTAATTGAAGAAATAAATAAAAAAAAAATAAGTAATTTATAAGAATATAATTTAATTTGAACCTACAACCATTTACATATATACTGAGCCACATGTGTTACATGCTCGACAGCGCCACAAGTATCTCACGAGAATATTTAATGTTTATTCAAAATATTTTTGTTTCAAACTTATATTGGCTTTGTAATTTTACACACTTTTATCTGTAAAATTTAAACAAGAGGAAAGCACTTTGAGAAATTTACACATATTTTATACTCTGATTACTTAATGTAAGCAATGTTGATAATAATATGAGTTTAATTAGAAAATTTCACATCTTTTCCATTCCAAGAAATGATTTTTTTGTAAATAAAATAATATTATATCTTGGGGAAGTACAAATTGAATCCACAACCAGCAAAGTACGATCAAACATATGTAAACAACCCCACAATGGCACATTTGGATAAAATAATGCATAAGAATTAATAAATATTTTTCTTGTACAGTTTTTAAATCAAATTTACCGAGGCCGTCGTGGCGCAGTGGCACAATATCTAAAAATAAGTCTCACGAGTGTGTATTTGATTACCATAAGGTATATTATATTATTTTCATTTCTTAGCTCTCGTAAAAACATAAAGCGGCGTGATGAGTACCACATTTCACCACACAAGTTCTCGAAAATTGGGGGAAAAGTAGAAAATGGAGTGCCTTGACACTACTCCTCTCCTCTCCCTTCATCTATCCTGATATACGCGTGATACGGCGTTATTTTTTTATTATATATAACATTTTCTAGACCTTTACATATAAATTGTTGATGCGATTATAATTTTTATACATCGCACAATGACGCCACTAGGGACAACGTTTAAACATAAAGGCTGGTTAAACAAAATACAATATTGGTCCCCACCAACCAATAAACAGTAATATAAAATGTTTGGAAAATTGAACAGATAACTATTTTTTCTTTATTTTTCCCGTACTCTATTAGAGGAGGAAGAGGGAACCTGCGAATCTAGAGTTACTTTCCGCCGAATTCTGGAGACTTTGCGTGCTAAGTGATGGAACTCAAGGCCCGCTATGCTTCCTTATCAGGGCGAAATGAAAACAATAAATATTCCATATCATCGAGAGAAATTGAACACAACCCATCATATTTAGAATCGCACGTTTGTGCCACTGCGCTACGACAGACTTTAATCAAGTAATTTATAAAATAATCAGATCCCGCACACAGCAGGGTAGGCAGAGGGAACCTAGTGTTAAGACACTTCGTTCCCCACTTTCTGTCGAATTCTGGAGGCATTGCGTGTTGAGTGGCAGAACTCAACGCCGCGCTTAACCTCGACACCAGAGCGAAAAAAATGGAAATATAAATTTAAGTAAATATTTCATCTCCTCAAATGGGGATCGAATCCACAACCAGTCGATTTTACAGTCACACCTTGTGCCGCTGCACCACGACTAGCCTTGGCTCAAGTAACTTGGTTTAAATTTTCTCTATCAAATGCACAATATAGAGGCGGTCCGTGAAAAAAATATATGTAATAAAATAAAAGTAAAATCATCGGTATAAAACGATCAGAAAGTAATTTTAAAAGTTATTTGTTCAGCTTATAGTCTCGCGTAACTTTACCTCAAAGCGGTCCAGAAAATTTCGAAAAGTGGCTTCTCCAACGAAACTATTGCTTTGTTCAAACTTAAAATTACACTGTTATTAGCCATTACTTAAATACTTTCGCGATTTTGCGATTTACTCAAGCTCTTAGAATATTGTGTTTTTTTTTAATTTAAATTTAAAATTAACTTTTGAACCGGTTCGAAGGAGAAGAGCCGGCCAAAAAATCAATATATCTACGTACAACATATGTAACAGTAGTAAAATCTTCGCCAGTTTATATTTAAGATCCCACGGTGGGCGCCAGTTTAATAAAAAGAGAAACACTACAATCTACATTTCTTTTAACTTCACGCTGTATCCTGCACATAAAAGGGTAGAGGCAGACGGAACCTGATCAACCGGAAGTGCTAAGACACTCTGTTCTCATTAAGACACTTCCGTTTCCCACTTTTGCCACATTCTGGAGGCATTACGCATTGATTTGCCTAACTAAACAACCTACATAAGTAATGTTATCTTTGAAGTTAGTAAAAAATAGAACCCAATACATATTTTATGTCAAAAATGATCACTTACAGAGATCGTATCATTACTATACGATGAATGATGAGCCAATCAACAGTGTCTACGGTAATTTGACGTTGACAAATGGCTTGAAAAGTTTTGTTCACAAATTTTCTTGTAAAATGAAAGTATTGGCTTACTTTTATTATTTATTCCTAGCTTTAGTTTATTTAAATCGGAAGTCAGAAATAAATATTGTATATAATTATTTTTTATATATTATCCAAGTATTAAATGGCCTTCAGTTTTCTGATGATCAAATCTGATGGCTGTTATCATTCGAATGTTCGTAAAAGTGATAAGAACTTGAAAATAGAACAACACTATACAATAACTTTAAACGTTGTTATCATGTATAAGCTATATTACTGTAAAATTTCATCTAAAGAAGTTTTTAGAGTGAAAGTGAAGAAAACATCGATCCTCACAAACTTTCAAATTTATAATATTAATAGAATATATAACTTTTTTCCTGATCCAATGAAAATTAAGAATTCAAGAGAATGAACTATTCTTATTTACACGCGCTATAAAGTCTCCGAAATTGGACAGTGGAAGTTTGTAAGTGGGATACAGAATATTTCTAAATTAGGTTCCGTCTACCTACCCCTGCTCTATGTTCCCTCTACTACCCCTGCTCGAGATACAGTCTAAAAAAAATATACAAAATATGTGAATTCACAAGTCCACATTAATCAATACACTTTACAAACCAAGAATAATATATTTTTTAAGATAAATGACGCCTCAATCAATGTTTTGCTAATTTGACGTTTAGACGTTGATAAACGACAAGACACGTTTTATTCTCAATTTACGAAGATATTTTTTTACTTCCTGCGTAAAAAATATGTGATCTTACTGAAGAAAACGATTTTATTTCGAATAAAAAATGTGATATTTAGTGGTTAGAACAGATTTTCAATATTCGTATGCTATGCACGGTATTTCGAAGCTAATTGACATAACTCTGGAAATCTACTAGCTGGAGTGGCAATGTGCAAGCCACATTGTTAAGAAGGCTAACAGCTGATGGGGAAGAAATATCCTCGAATGACGACCACGTCTTGGCGAAAGGAACACAGGCCGCCTTTCAACCACGTGGACTTACGATCTTAAGGAGTAGCGTAGGACCGGATGGATGGCTGGATTACAGATGATGTATTAATATTGTCACTATAATAACAAATATAAAAAAACATAAAATCAGCTTCACGCTGTATCCCGCATACAGCAGGGAGGCAGAGGGAACCTGTTTTAGAGGCATTGCGTGTTGAGTGGCAGAACTCAACGCCGCGCTTAGCCTCGACACCAGAGCGAAGAAATGGAAATATAAATTTAAGTAAATATTTCATCTCCTCGAGTGGGGATTGAACCCACAACCAGTCGATTTTACAGTCACACTTCGTACCGCTGCGTCACGACTGGCCTTTATATAACAAATATTAAGAACAGAATAAGATTGAATGAAGAATTTTTTGAATGAATTGAATGAAGATTGATGAAATGATCGAATGAAGTGGTATACTTGGGAAGTATGTTCAGTAGAGATGGAAGATACGAGATGGATGTGGAAAGGCGTATTGCTGCCGGTAACAGGGTTAACGGAGCCTTAGCTGCATTGATGAGACGGCGAAACGTCAGCACAGCTGCGCGTTTGTCCGTACACAATGCAGTGTTGGTACCGACTCTGTTATACGGCAGCGAAACGTGGGTATTACAGAAGAAGAATGAAAGAAAGATGAATGCTGTGGAGATGCGATCTCTTCGTAGGATATGCGGAGTCAGCTTAGCTGATCGAATCCGCAATGAAGAGGTACACAGAATGGCAGGTACTAGCGAGGATGTCACGGTGAGAATGAAGAAGAACGTGCTCAGCTGGTTTGGGCACGCAAAGCAAAAGACGGCGTTAAGTTTCACGACTCAACGCGCAATGTTTTGAGATAGGCTGAAAGTTAAGAACGAAAGTATCTTAATGACAACGAAGTATTAAGATACTTCATTACCAAGTTTATCGTTTGTTATACCAAGTTTCTAAGTTCTAGGTACAGGATACAGCGTGACGCAAAAAAAATGTCATCGTTGCACTAAGAACGCAACATATTATGAGAAAAATAAATATAGAATATTGCGAATTGGATTGATCTTTTGATGTAATAATCCAAGGACCGTATCATTTCACTTTTGTCAAGCTTTCTTTGTACTTCTTACGAGTGAGCGAGTCTCGCTTCCGGTTTCCGCGCCGGACGTTTGTCTATCGTTTCCGGTTGCTATGTCCTTGGCACTCGTCGATTTTCATTTGGTTCACTGCTAAGGCTAATATGAGCAGATTGTTATTCTAACGGTTATTTCTTTTATTTCTTAATAGATTATAATGAAAAATATTTTTTTAGTTTCACGCTGTATCCCGTATACGTAAGGGTAGGCAGAGGGAACCTTGTATCTTCTACTTCACACTCCGCATGTGGCCCAATTTTAAAAATATGCCGTATTGAGTAACGATTATTAAAACGTCAGCATTAAGTTAAGAAAATTAATGTGAGTCATTTCGGCGAGTGGGAATCGAACCCATCAACAGTTGCATTTTACAGCCAGACGATGTACCACTACGGCAAGACGGTTGTATAAAATTATATATCACGAATTTACATGTAAAATAATGCTAGAAATATAAAGTTCCTCGGTCTAATTTGATAAATTATTTTATTTGGTTTAGCCAATGTCGCCAAATAAATACGCAGAACGAAAGGACAATAATTAAAAACCACCGACACAAAAAGCGACACAGAAAAAACAGTGATGTATCACTAAAAATAGAACAATTGTATACACAAAAATGCATTTCCTAATATAAGTGCAATCTAACCAAAAAAAATTAAAACTCTGGAACAATTCCAAGATTAAAGAACTTAAGTCGAAAACGAGAATAGTTGGGCTGGTCGTGGTGGGTAATGTAATTTTCTACGAGAGGGATTACAGCACGGCTATACGTCTTTAATTAATCTGAATGTGTCTCTCGACGCCTCGAGTTATTCCACTTCGAAATGTAGGGTTCCCTAATTTACTTTTTAAGATCGCATTCTTTCTTGTACCCTAAAATAATGGCGGTCTTATTTTTTTTAATTTGTTTAGGGTTACTGAAGAAACATTGGAATTGGAGTAGAACTAATGATATTGGTGTCTTTTTTTTATTTTAAACATTTCTCAACTGCAACAGTTCTCAACTGCAATTAAGTTTAGGGAAATTAATTATTTTCTTTTTTCTGCTCAGCACACAATGTCTTGAAAATTGGGCTGAAAATCGGGAACGAAATATGTTAACACTAGGTTCCCTCTGTCTCCTTTGCTTACATGGAATATAGATTGAAGTTAAGACACTCCTTTCCCTACACACAGCTAAATCTTCGAAACATTGTGTGTTGACGTTAAGTAGCGAAACTTGAGTTCCGCAGCGCTTTGTCTGGCTTATAGAATGGATTTTTTTTTATTATTTATTAAAATAATTTATTTTTCAAGAATAAATTGAACCCGTAACTGGTGCGTTTAATCAAACACTGTGCAATTACGCCACGACATAAAAAATATTTTCAATAAAAACTTTTTTGAGCAAGAATCGAATCCACGGCCGAATTAAAAACGCACAAAGGGTAACAAAATCTCAAGTATTAAAACTATGAAATTTTCCAATATTTTATCGTAAAGTATCTCCACAATTTCCAGTCAACTTGAATTCCTTTCAACACTTGTTAATTGAAAGATTCTATCTAAATAAGACTTCACTGTAATAACAGCACTTTATGTATTAAATAAACTTAGTAATTTACTACTAAGATATCATCTCTTTGCTGTATAAATAATGTATGACGAGATTTCTTAGTAATTGTTGCTTGCAAAATTATAGCTTTAGGATATTATTGTTAACTTTATATTTTATGTTTTGGTATCGATAATATAATATCGATAAGTGGTATATTATACATTAACATAAAATATGGTAATCTGAAACTAAAAATATTTTTAAATTTTTTTTAAAGTGTTATTCCACACTTAGGAAAGAAAAATACTTATTTAGAAATATATATAAAACTTTTAACGTAGCGGGACTAAATAAGTATTTAACTAAAAATATAATTATTTTTTTATGTTTGTAACTGACAAACAACGCATAACCGGAACTAAACGCGGTGTGAAAAATTTAAATTTACCATTGTAGGTTCCTCGGGAATTACCTGTCTACCTTATAACAAAATGTTCTCTAAGCTATATCATAAAAAAATAAAAGAGAGATTTCTTTCCGATTTCTCATCATAATAGAAAACGATATTTTTATTAGTCATAATTATTATTATTATATACTGTACAGGCCGGTCGTGGCGCAGGGGCACGAGGTGTGACTGCAAAACCGACTGGTTGTGGGTTCGATCCCCACTCGAGGAGATGAAATATTTACTTAAATTTATATTTCCATTTCTTCGCTCTGGTGTCGAGGTTAAGCGCGGCGTTGAGTTCTGCCACTCAACACGCAATGCCTCCAGAATTCGGCAGAAAGTGGGGAACGGAGTGTCTTAACACTGCCTACCCTGCTGTGTGCGGGATATAGCGTGAAGCTGATTTTTTATGTATCCCGCATAGATCAGGCAAATGGAACTTAATATGAAGCCTTCCCTAGCCACTTTCCGCACAATTTTGCATACATTGCGTTTCAAGTGGCAGAACGCTGCTGCTTATCTGATTTCCAGATTCAGAAAAAAATGTTTCCCCGAGTAAGAATCAAACCCATAAACATCACCTTTACAGCCATATACTGTGCCATTGCGCCATAACGGCCTCAACCGTCGATTCATTCTGAAGGACATAATCATAGGCGTTTTGCGATATAACGGATATTAGGCTTATAATTTCGGCTGTTTGCGCTTTTACTTGTACATATTGATATAGTATAGGAGACAGATGAGTTTATTATTAAGTTACGGTTGCCCTCCGCTCTGTCTGGGGTGGCGGGAAATACGTATACAGTATATTATACGTATAGGTTCTTTAATTTGCATTATAATTGTAATTGAGGGGTGAATGGTGGGGTGTATTGATTCCTGTTTTTGCTGTCAATTTTTTAGTTATATGTATGTATATGTATGATTTGTTAGTTATGTTTTTATTAACTTTACATTGTATCTCGCATAAAGTATATAAAAAAGAGTTTTTAAAAACTTAAAAGCAAGTCCATCTTTGCCAAGTGCTCAGTGGAGCAATGAAAAACAAGGAAAAGAAAATAAAATCATATTTTCTGGATCAATCAGAGGATCGTTTTTAATATTAACTTTATTGAGTTTATATTCATTACGTATGATCCAATTTTTGAAAATTTTGATGTAGTGGTCTTTTCTACTGCCCCATAAGCTTAAAAAGCAGCAATACTTGGTTTAACCAATTTCTATTATATTTCTATAATTATATTTCTTCACTTTTCACAAACAATACTGGGAACCCATTTTATATCACGATTGGTTACAGAGATTGGTAAAAATTGGATAAAAAGCTCATTTTACGTGTTTTATTGATAGTAACCTCTTGTAAGTTATATGTGGGAAAATTATTAAAAATATTTTCTTAAAAAACTTGACGTGAAATGAGCTTTGAGTACAAAAAAAAATTAATGTAGTGTTCATCGATAACACTTAAAAGTGTTTTCACAACAATAATGTAAAAATATTAAAAGTCTTTGTAAAAAAGTATCCAATTCAATATATCTGGAAATTGCGAAGATATAAGCAAATTTTTATTAATATTTATTTTTATTTTTAGGGCTCCGTACTTTTTAAGGAAAATCCTACATTCCCTTATAATATTCACTTTGTTGTCGACCTGTCTGCCTGTTAGTCTGTAAATAGCCTTTATCTCAGCAACGCTGGGAGATACCAAGTTGACATTTAAACCATATACTCAGATCTATAATTTTCTTAAAATAAAAACTCACAAAAAAGATATGGTCGTTTATATTGCAAAAAAATACATATTTCGACACTTTAAGGGAAATTTAATAATAAGTACTTCCGGTTAACCTATAATGAAATTTGGCATCTGGCATCTACAGGTAGTATTACTTCAAGAAAAGTCTGAATACTATACATTTGTGGTTAAATCCTAAAAAATAATAGCCTCAAAAGGAGGCAAAATTTAATATTAAAGCCGCTAGTTCAAATGAGGTATCAAATTTCAATTTCTAACCAAAATATTATAAATAAAAGCATTCCTCCATGTAAGCTTAGCGTTCACTACCGTTACAGTTAAACACTTATCAATAAACTCACTCAGGCGACAGTACCCATTATTAGTCATCATATATTATTAAGGTAAACAGCTGTCTCTTAGACTATATTTACATGGTTAGCACAAGTATTAACGTTATATTACCGATCAAAGTAAATTGAGTGGAATTATGTATAAGATCGAACCTTCGAAGGTAATAATGCGTGAAAATTATAAGATCTCTAAGGAATATATATGGATGGTTGCGTCTCAAAACATTTTTAATGGAGAATAAATTTACAAAACTAGTATTTTCACCTGTTTTACAAGCTTATATTTAACCTGTCGTGTTAGTATGGAAGTTAAGTGTTCGTGGGATTTTGCAAATTCAATTTGAACCACCTTTCATTTTCTGAGGACAATGACATTAAATATAATCAATATTGTTGTTAACCCAAAATGGCCGCCACAACAAAATGGCGGATTATAACCTACTTAATATGGGCATTAAGAAAGGAATCAATTTATAATATACAATATACCGTGAAAACAAACATCTAGAAATTATATTCTTAAAAGGTTTTTTAATTGTTATTTTTTATGTATATTGAAGATCTTTACTTTATTTTTCTTCAAAAATATATAACATATCGCACCCCTAGATTAAAACTGTTGTAACTCAAAAAATCACTTTTTTCAGAAACTAAGAAAAACTGATATCTGATAATATAAAAAAGATATTAAAATTTTGTGAAAAGATCCAGAAGGATATAATGTTCAGAAATATCATAATATCTTTGAATTGCATTTTTTACTAATATTACACCTAATATTCGGTTTTTTTTAGTAAATACAGTTTGTGTTATTGAATATGCTAAAAAAATTTTAACTATCTCGAGTTAAATCACTTTTATTGATTTTTTTTTTAATATACGACACTTTTCGATTACACAACTAGTTCTATAATTTAGTCATTATTTGAATTGAAACATAATTCCTTTAATATCTACTTGATTTAAAAGTGTCATAATTTAAAAATATCTAGTTATTTTCAAATTGTTACTAACCTAACCTAACCTACCAATACCAACATTCTTTAACAAAAAGTTAGAAGATTTTAATGAAATAAAACAACATACAGATTACAAAATCTTATCGTTATAATTCAGAATTTAGAAGAAAAAAATAAAAAATAATAAGACTTATGAAATGATTACTTATTATTAAGATTAAACACTAATGAAACTTTAATTAATCAACAATGCTTATAGCTTAAAATTTAAGTAAAAATATAAAAAAACTAAAAACAGTACCACTTTCCTTAAATTATTACTTAATTATTAATCATAATCTAAAACAAACATTTATAAAACTAAAAAACAAAAATAATCTTCTAAAATTATTTACTTGTGACTAAAATAGGAACTTAAAATCACATTTGTTTCAGTTCAGACTTAAAATCCAATTTCTACACATATGTAGTTGCCTTATATAATGTTATACTTATAGTAACTATCGTAATAAATTTTTGGTATAATATTTTTATCTATAAGTTCTTTGATATCTTTTTTCTTAGCATCGGTTAGTGGATTTTTCATCGTATATGCTTGTATCAAACCCATAGAAAATTCTTCTGTATTTCTTCTCGATCTTTTCTTACGCACTATAGTTTTCTTAAAATTTGTGTCTGCGTAGGATGTTTTATAGAAAAATGCCCCAGGACTTTCTTTTTCTACACGAATCATTTTTATGTCATGCCATTTAACCTGATTTCTGTCGTCATCTAAGTTAAAATTATTTCCCCATTCCTCTTGCAAAGCTTTAAGATCATAAAATTTCTCATGTGTCATTTCTTGAACCTTGTAAGGCTGGCCAGTCTTTTTCGCAGTACGTATCAGAGTACTATATTGCTGTGGAGTATAAATAGGTCCCGATCTAACATGCCTTTTAATTTGTTTTTCTATAACGCTGTGCACGCTATCCCCTTCATTTTGGGAATGGCCACGAATTAAAAATTTATGTGTGATAGACTTCACACCCATCTTAAGAACAGCATAGGCATACGCAGATAGTAAATATTTATTTTTTTGCTGCCCACAGCAATTGTCGGAGTAGAATATAATATCAATATCTACGCCTGCGTTTTCAGCCATCAAATTTTCTATGTAGATTAAAACACAGCTACCAATTTCAACTGCACCGCGTTTTCCTTCAGTTTCGTCCCAAAAAAAACATACAACATTCTTTGCATGCAAGTCGCTGACCGTAAAGTTAAAACAGTTTATTCTAGACTTATAGAAAAATAAGGACACTTGTCCTTTAGGCACTTGCATTACTGCTTGTAGATCATATACAGCTACTTTAGCATCCGTCCTATGTTTATCTCTTTCTTTTTCAATCCTAGCTAGCTCTCTTTCTCTTATGTGATTTTCATAGCCCTCTAGAAGTTTACTCTTCCCTTCTTCATCTGCGTTCCTATAGCCTTCACACAGGTCGCATAGATCTTTTTTTGGGATATAAAAGGAAATGTTAAATTCTGTATTAAAGATGCGATTAAATGTGGTCTCCGAACATACAGGCAAGTTACTTCTTTCACGAATTTCCTTATAATCCCTAAATAAGTCAGCTAGACATTTGTCACTGTGGATATATTCACGAGTAGTTTGTGCTCTTAGGTAGTGTGATTCCACTCTTGGAATACTATTTATAAAATTTCTAACGCTCTCTTTAACTTCAGAGCTAATTGTTGGGTGATTCCCATGTTTCCCTCTTAATTCTCCAGCAATAAATCCAGAATAAGATTTTTTTGACAGTGCTGTTTTTATTGGTCTGTCGTTGAGATCTAGTGTGCTCTTAAAAAAATTTTTGCAGACTCGAATACGTGAACCATCCAAAACAAAGTAAAACGCTGTATTGAGAGCTCGTAGGTTTTGAGTACTCGAGTACCTATACTTAGGTTTAATTTCGTGCGTATGTCTTATGATGAATTCCCTTTGTCGCTGAAGATTTGCAAGTTTCCAATAGTTGTCAAAAATAAGTTGCCTATTTCTTTCATCTATTTTTATACTACACTTAAGACGACATTTATCTCCACAAGGAGGGCGAACTTTTTTCGCGAGAACTTCTTTCTTTGATTTCGACATTGAAACATAGGCCTGGCCAGAATTTCTTAATTCCTTTGTAATGTTTATTTTCCACTTTTCAGGTTTTCTTGTAATTTTTTTCCCTTTTTTTGCTTCTTCTTCTAGATTTTCATTTCTTACTGCATCATTTTGAATATCCATTCGATTAGGAACAGCAGATTCAGATGAGCTGTCTGAGTCGCAACTGGATGAACTACTAGAGCCTGATGAGGAATTACTGCTGCTAGTCGAAGAAGACGTAGCAGAAGCGGATTTATTGGCTGAATTTTTTTTTTTTGGTGATACGTGGAAATGTGGATCTGCATCAGAATCGTCGATGTCACTTTCGTCACTTCGAATAGGTGAAATGAAATAATTAATTTCTTTATGTCCCGTTTTAGAAATATCGAAAGTAGTTGAGAAATTCAAACCTTCACTGATGTTATTATTGATTGATTTGATTACAGTTTCAGCTGATGTTGCATTTGAGATAACTGGATTAGGGAGTTGGCTGTTTTGTGTTGTAGATAGGAGGATAGATTTCAGGTAGGAGGGTTCAGGGATAACAGGTTGCATCGAGATACTATCAACTATGTTATATTGAGTAGAGGATAAACTTCCTATTGTAATAGAATTATTAGTCGAGTCATTCAGTGGAATATTTTGTTTTATTTGATTATTATCATAGTCTTTGTTGATAGACAAATTTTCTTTATCGGTTTTATTCGCCATCTGCACAAGCAAACGTCCACGATTCGCCATCTGAAATAACAATTAGTTTTATACCATCAACAGTGTATTAACTCCAAAAAAAATATTTTTAGCAAGAATTATTTACTGCATTAACTTGACGTATATAATCTTAGATCTTACTATACTCCCCGAATGTATTATATGTTTTATGAACATCAATCTCCTTCGAATAGAGTCTAGCAGGACAAAATAAAATACACCATCAAAAGCGATTTAATTAGAAATTTCAAAATATTGTCATAAAAACTGCAGTAATACAAATTAAAATATAAATATATACATACCTTCACGAATAAAAGAGATGTAAATCGAATTATCTCGTTTAAAATTGTCGGATTAAATCACTAAAACGGTGTCAAATCTAAATAATATTGTTTTATTTACAGTCAAATTCGCTAAAACCGTTATAACTCGAATTATTACGCTTTAGAAACGCACCTTCTCGTACGATAGCCACAGTGTAACTGACAATGGCACGGTTTTACACGCAACAGACGGAGTGAATAAAATCAAGAAAACTGAATTGTTACTCCATCTAACGGTCATTAGCGTAAGTATCGTTACCACTGTTTTAATTGTGTATAGATAATAGGTTTAGGTGCCAGAAAATGACATTATGTGTAATTTCGAGATTTTCGACTTACGACAGTTTTTATCTAGGGGTGCGATATATTCCGTATGTAAATGTAAACAGCTATCATGGTGCAGTTGTCTGAATGTAAATAGGGAATAAAGCTATTTTCAGACTAGGCACGAGGTTCTGTTCCGCCACTCAATATACAGGATGGAAGAGGCAGCGCTCCATTTACGGAAACAGCATATAGGTAAAATATTTCAAACCTATACCTAAAGAAATTAATCAAGATGCCTCAACAGTTTGGACGTAGGATTGTTTTTCATTTCACGATTTTTATCCATACCTCTATTTCGTGTGACGCGATTACGTATAGATCCCAATAACATAAACATTTACTACTACAAAAATACTACTAAAGGTTAAACAACTTTGAACTTTATCGCCAATACATACGACTCGATTTCGAAATGAGGCGTGTGCGGCGGTGTTCCTTTGATAGGTTTATGTGTGCGTGCGTCATCCTTACAAATGGCGTTTTGTTTTAAAATGACAATTTTATTATTTATTTTGTTTGAAAAAAAAACTTTTTCATTTTTGGGAATTTATTTTTTTCCAAATTATATTAGGCTTTTACAGAGTAGTTAAAACTGTGGTTTCATTTAATGTGGTGCTGACACTTCCACCCTGTATATTGTCCCAAATATGGGCGCAACATTGTATGTTGTTTGATTAAATTTCTAAGCAGATTATCTTAACATAAAATGTGAAACTGAAACAAAAAAAGTAAATCAAATTATAATCAGCTTCACGCTGTATCCCGCACACAGCAGGGTAGGCAGAGGGAACCTAGTGTTAAGACACTCCGTTCTCCACTTTCTGCCGAATTCTGGAGGCATTGCGTGTTAAGTGGTATTCTATATATAATAATTTCTATAAATAATAATTTCTTCGCTCTGGTGTCGAGGTTAAGCGCGGCGTTGAGTTCTGCCACTCAACACGCAATGCCTCCAGAATTCGGCAGAAAGTGGGGAACGGAGTGTCTTAACACTAAGTTCCCTCTGCCTACCCTGCTGTGTGCGGGATACAGCGTGAAGCTAATTTAATATATATATATTATAATTTTAACTAAAACACACATGAAAATCTTATACGCATAGATAATAAAATAAGATAGGAAAAGAAACTATAGTTTGATCCGAATTTTGAATTTAAATTGAAATTCAATATAACAAAACCTTGCCGGTAGGTCGTGGCTAAGTAAATTTCCGCACCGGAAGTGGTTCCCATTTGGCGGGAGAGTACTTCCATTATTCCATGTATTTTTGTTTTGCGGTGTGGTTGTATCGTTGTTTCACGTTTCTTTTTATTTCCGCTTTCCCTCTTGGTTTTGTATGACAATGCTAATGTTGGCTTTCATTGTATCTGGAACCGTAATTGATTTCTGTTGCGCTTTCGTAGCTTGGAGATAAAGTTTTCTTATTATTTTTCTGTTAGACAGGTATGTTCCAGTAGTGGTTTGAATATGGGAATAATAAAACGAGCAGCGTCACATTCTGTTTAGTTTATTCGACTGATCATGGCTAACGAAACTGTCTATTTATATATATTTGGACATACTGTCAAATGAGCAACTTTTATATGATAAATTTATACAATCATTAAAGTATTCAAATTCAAAATATTACTTATTCAAATAAACTCTTATAAGCACTTTTGAATCGTCGAATTAACATGGAAACAAAAAAGAAGCTACCACCGGTTCGGAAGGCAGTTCTGCTGAGAAGAACCGGCAAGAAACTCAACAGTGGCTCTTTTACATAATGTATTTATCCATATACTATATAATTCAATGTGTAATTAATTATTAGCTATAATTGAATTGAGAATAACATTGTTTATAGGTCTTAAAATAAAAGTTACGCAAAAGGAAATTGAATAATTCTATACAGTGTTGCTAGTGATTTTTAACAGTACTTCTTATATGTTAAACTTATAAAATATATAAAATTAATGAATCTACTCAATTTGCCAATTAGTGCCAATACTATTATGTATAATTAAATTGATAATAACATACTCTTTTAATGTACTAAAATAAGTATATGATAATAGATAGAAATATTCCATATGGTCTTGCTCGTGCTGTTTAACACTCGGCCATCCTGCAAAGCCGTGTCCCACGGCTGGTCTGGCACTCGCTGCTATCATCATCACCAATACGCCTTTTCTTCGTAAATCAAACTGTAACATAAAATTTTAAAGCAGTAATATTGTATTGGACAAATTATACTTGACACAACTTTCTCAACTGATTTTTTTTTAATTATTACAAAACAATGTTAATTTCTGAATTGCTACGAGACTTTCTTTTTTTTGGCATCATTTATTGTTATCATAAATTGAAAAGTAAAAGAATTGATATGCACATAGAATTTTTTTTTTTAGCGTTACGCTATATCCCGGACATAACAGGGTAGGCAGAGAGCACATAGAATATAAAATCCTATAATAAATAAGTACGATCAACATTAAAGTTAGCATTTTTTTTACCAATATTATATTATAACTGCAAGCATTATTTTGTTAATATTTTTTGGATATTTATGTTTAAATAGAGACAAAATTCAATTTATAACAGTTTTCTTTATCACATTAATCTTTAACCACATAGTATTATCTTTTTCCACTCAGTATTATCTATAATCACAGATTAATATTTTACCACACAGGATTATCTACAATCACACAGATAAATGTTTAACCATACAGAACCTATTACCTTTTTCCACACAGGATTATCTATTATCACACAGATCTTTTTCCACACAGGATTATCTATTATCACACAGATTTTTTTCCACACAGGATTATCTATTATCACACAGATTTTTTTTCCACACAGGATTATTTATTATCACACAGATTTTTTTCCACACAGGATTATCTATGATCACACAGATTTTTTTCCACACAGGATTATCTATGATCACACAGATCTTTTTCCACACAGGATTATTTATTATCACACAGATTTTTTTTATATATTATATATATAAATGTCTTTAGCCACAGAGAGCTGTGTCACACAAAGTTATGTCAAATATGTTTTATAAGAAACTTAAATAATCTCCACAACTATTACTAAGCTCAGTGCACTCAACTCATATACATATTTTATATTCTTTCGGATTGCTCATAATATACTAGCTTAGTAAATACGAAAGCGTTTTACTTCCTAAGACTATTCAGAAGAACAATATAAAGCAATGATTCGTTGTCCACCAGTCGCCAGCCGCAGCAGACAAAATAGTAGTAGGTAAGCCGTGCAGTGAGTGAAAAGAGCGGTAGTGGAGCCCCTGGCTCGGTGAAGCCCAATACAACGTTTGCCTACAGTAGAATTATTTCCTCAATCAACAAAAAATGTTTTGACGTTTTAATTTATTAAAATACGTTCATTTATTTATTTATTAATATTTATTGAGAAATTCTATTAATACAAAATTACAGAAAATTTTTGCTAAAACATTATTATGTCTTTCTCTCTCTATGCTCTATTTAAGCTCCTATTAAGTTGGTTATTAAAGTTTGTTCATTTTTATTATACCTTCATAGTGGTTTCTGTTAACAAGAATGATATAAAAGTGGTCCTTGGTCAAGAAAAGATTTGCAACAACTGATATAGAGTTTAATAATGTGTTTATTTACAATATCATTAACCTCGTGCGTATTTGAGAAGTGATTCCCACTGTTTTCAAATTACAATACCGTTTCGTTTCTATTAATTTTGACTTATAACCAGTAACTTAACCTCAAACTTAAAGATAACATATTTAACTTGAACAACTCCAATCACCTGTCCGCAATTATAATAGAATTCTTTTGGCGAACTTAAAATTATTACTAACTCAAACGGTCTTATTTTATGGACCTCTTAAATTTACTTCGATATTCTGTGTATTTAAATATTTTTTATTACAACAATTCACACAACACGTTTCGTATTCTAGCTTTCATAGAATAATATAGAATAATACATAATAATAATATTAATAATGAATAGGGAACAAAAATAAGTTATACGAAACAAATCATGACTATATAAAATAAGATATACTAATATGTATTAATTTTTCCAATTAATATTTATTCTTCCTTTTTTAACAACTACTAAACTCATACGGAAGTGTCACGTCGTGTTATTGGTATTTAGTATATTTTCCAATCTGTAATCTTCATGTTTATGAAGCACTGAAGAATTTAACTTATAGCACTTTCTATACGAAATTATAAAAATATCCGTAATTAACAATGAATCTTAATTACAAAATTAAGTATATATATTTGTGATTTGTTATAATTGTATATTTTTATTAACAAACACACTCAAACTTATATATTATAATTTTTATTTACTCATCTGATATGCAACAGCCACCCGTACGTATTTATTGAATTCAGACATGAAACCTACATTGTGACGTAAACCTTTTTTTTGACACTACTACCTATCTACGATTTCATACAAGTGACACAGCAGTTTATCAATTACATAACCTACACAAGATATTACAAGATATGTTGTTACTAATTTACTTTCAACAATAGGTTCCTATAACTTAATGTACTCTATTTATGTTGCAATCTTATTGAAATCTTTAAGCGTGCTGATTTGCTTTATGATTTAAATTTTAAAAATTACATAATTATTAATTATAATAAATGACGATTCGATGTTGTTCAATTTGCGGATTATTTGTTCTAGTCTTTGTAAGCTATACGCTGCTACTATATATGACCAATCGTTTACTAGATGATCTGATCGATAGCGTAAACCGTTGATAGGCAAACCCACGTTCAGTTCATATTCGTTATTTCTCTTCCTTATTAGAGTAAGTCTTTACTGCAGACATTGTATAGCTAGACATGTATTCTTTTGAAGTTCTAGATTCTCATTAATCATGAAGCTATACTGTAATAAAATGTACTATACTGTAATAAACAAAATACGTTCGTATATATTTTTTGAGATTTAAAAGTTTCCTCTTTATAACTGATAATAAACTAACTAATACTAAATAATCTTTAAGAATATTAAGTAACCTTTGAGAATATTAAATATTTATTTCTTTTTATTTGCTTGCCCGATAGACTAAATGTACTTACAACAACAGTCCGCTATAGTTTTCTCTAGTCAACAACAATATGTTGGCTATTTATTAGATTATTTTCCGTTTTGGCGGTTACTGGTTAAATAAACTAGGATTTTATGATATCACATTACGAATATTTGTTGCCTCATGATTTGAACTTAACTTAGATATATAGTCGTTACACAAGACGTGTTACAATAGATTTATATTGTACTAATAACTTAAGACTGTTAGTGGAAATAACTATTTAATAAAACTTACATATTAATAAATATATACTTAAAATTAGAACTAAAATTTAATTAAAATAAAATATTTTATAACTATATTTCCATTTTTGTATGTTGATCTCTAAACTTTTATACAATTTAAGCATTATTAAACATCAGGTAACGTTTATAATTGTTATATATGTAGTTTACAGAAATTATAAAGTTATCTCTAATGTCGCATTTGTAAGCTTACAGAATTAATGGCAATAACAATTTATTTAACACTAGTATTTTATTGTAAAGTTGCATAATGTGTAATAGTATTTGTCTATATCGAGGAAGCTCAAAGCTAGCCTATAACTAAACGCTTCACTAAGATCAACCTTTTCGACATTCCATATAAAAATGAGCTTTAATAATAGTACCGGTTCATATCGGTGCGGTGACGCCACTTGACAAACGAATATTACTCTTAATGTAGGTAATTGACAAAAGAAAATACGTATAAAATAAATTACGCATGAACTGCAAGTCTGTAATGTATTAAATCTTTACTTATAATAAAATCAGTAACTGATCGCCGTCTGTACACGAATGATTTATGAAATCATCTATTATTCGAGGTTCGTCTATGTAATAGCACTCAAAACAATAATTTTGAAAATTTTTGTCCGTTTAACTGTAAGTCGGCATGTTTCAGTGTAATTTTCAATAACGTATTTACGCAAACTTCCTTCAATATTCGAAACAAAACCATTGTAGAATAAATTTTATCCTATAATTGCATAGCTTATTTAAAAATACCCACAAATAAGATAACAAATATTAATTAGTAATGTCTCGGATATACAATTGTTATCACTAAAAAGAAAAACGCTGTGTACTACTCTTCTGTATAGCATCTACAGTATTAACATAGTCTACTATTATATTAATGTCTTTACTTCTTGGATTTCAACCTAGCTCGGAAACCTCTATAATTTAATGCGCTACCCTCGCGTACAAATAATATTCTTAATAAAAACGCCTAGAATTGATATACCTATTTCTTTTGCAAATATACTTCTTTGCTATCATAATTACAATATATACTTAATACAAGACAATCATAATATCATAATTTATCATTACTCTATATTCCTCTTCGCGTCTTCGTTAAAAACGTGCGATTATTTGTAATATCTTTTGTATACTATGTATTCTTCAACGGTTATTACTTAAACGTATTGAAATGTGTAGAAAGACCAGAAATTGAAGATTATACATAAATTATATATTAATGCATATATTATATCTATAATTGTGATAAAACTTTCTGTAAACGTTAACTCGAAACAACACTATAAGCATTCACACCACTCTTGTGTACATCACCTTACGCACAATGGTTTTATATGAAAATTTTACTAACCTTTCATAGTTTAGATCGCGTTGAACCTGCAACCAGCGTTGTAGATATGCGTAGTCGTCCCATCGTCATGGCTCAATCTTCTATTGTTGGGTGGAGTTCTTCGTCTCGAGATTGGTTTGATCAGAAAGATTCGTCTTCCAAAGTATACGTGGATACGCATCAGCAATGATATTGTAGGTAGATAAGAAAAAAAAATGACTTCAAAATTTGTGGGCCGTGGTTATTATATATTTCCATATCATCCCACTTCTGAAGTGTTCCAGTAGTGGTTTGAATATGGGAATAATAAAACGAGCAGCGTCACATTCTGTTTAGTTTATTCGACTGATCATGGCTAACGAAACTGTCTATTTATATATATTTGGACATACTGTCAAATGAGCAACTTTTATATGATAAATTTATACAATCATTAAAGTATTCAAATTCAAAATATTACTTATTCAAATAAACTCTTATAAGCACTTTTGAATCGTCGAATTAACATGGAAACAAAAAAGAAGCTACCACCGGTTCGGAAGGCAGTTCTGCTGAGAAGAACCGGCAAGAAACTCAACAGTGGCTCTTTTACATAATGTATTTATCCATATACTATATAATTCAATGTGTAATTAATTATTAGCTATAATTGAATTGAGAATAACATTGTTTATAGGTCTTAAAATAAAAGTTACGCAAAAGGAAATTGAATAATTCTATACAGTGTTGCTAGTGATTTTTAACAGTACTTCTTATATGTTAAACTTATAAAATATATAAAGTTAATGAATCTACTCAATTTGCCAATTAGTGCCAATACTATTATGTATAATTAAATTGATAATAACATACTCTTTTAATGTACTAAAATAAGTATATGATAATAGATAGAAATATTCCATATGGTCTTGCTCGTGCTGTTTAACAGGTAGTTGGTTCAAATATATACAAATTATTTAGGAACCAATTATTAGTTTGTTTCATATTCCTTAAAAGCAGTCAATGACCAATATAATTATTAATATCTGTATATTTCATCATTTAGGTCCCGCTATTTAACACGCACTGCCCCCAGAATTCGTACTCGGGACAGTGTCTCCTCAGCCCTTTGCCTACCTTGTTCTATGCGGGATAAAGCTTGAAGTAAAAAAAACAAAATAATTTCTTTTTTCTTTTTCTTCTTTTTAAGCTACTATGCAGGAGTTTAGATTGCCAAGACTGCATACTTAACCTTCTTCTTCTTCTTCCTGGCATTACCACCTTGTCACTCTAATACATGATATTAGGAAATTATAATAAAAAAAAAATGATTTCTTCAATTTTAACTGGATTTCATAATCAGAACTTAACCAAACTTTATCAAAGCTCCCTTCAAGTATATCCTTTCAATAAAAAAATAATCATCGAAATCGGTTGGCGATATCTTGAGTTATTCATTTATTTGTCGTGCACGTACCTATGTGATTTTCTCATGGATGGATTCCATTTCTGACAATGGTTGTTAGAAATGGACCAAAAATAATAAGCACTAGCTTTTAAATAAAAAAAAAGAATCAATCAAAATCAAAAATTCTGGGGTAACAAATATTATAAACCTCCTGCTTTTACATAAGTCGGTTAATAAACAACTTTATGTATTTTTCCATAGCAGACGGACTAAAAATAATCTTTAATTAGATAGCAAATCTTTATACATAAATACGATTGCCTAACGACTATATCTTCACGCTATATTCGCTTTTTTTTCTTCTTCATGTCAACATTTAGATTATATTTTGCCAGTAGTTAGCCACGATGACTGCGGTATCTGTTGCCTTAGTCAAATCATCATTCAAAGATCAAAACAGGAGACTAAGTATGCCATGGTTTGTGGGTTGGCGTCACAGCCTCAGGTTTATTGACCCTTCATAGAGTATCCCTATTTTACGAGGTGTTCTTTGCATTGGCCATGTATATATTTGCTATATCCGCTAATAAGCACGGGACAGAAGAAACCTTTTGTTCACCACGTATTGTCCAATTTTTGACACATTGTGTGATGAGTTGCGAAACTCAATGCCGTGTTTTGTCTTGTTGCCAGCGCAATAAAAAGAAAATAAGTAATTGTACCGATTTATGAATCAACCTTTATAAGTACACAACATATCTATTAAGAAAATTAACAGAATTATTGAAAAATTGAAATTTTCGCATATAGAATCTATATATCAATGGATCGGATACCGCCACTGTCCGGCTTATTTCACTCGAGCAATAACTGTCGCAAAGCTTCCAAACGATTTACCAAACACCGAATTGGACGATTAAAATTGGGGAAACGGAAACATGAGATCCAAATGAAATATGAATATTATGGTACTAGGCGATACACTCGAAAATAGCTGCTTATTTACCTAAAGGATTTATAATCTATAATACTATAATATCTATAATCCTATAAGGCTGAAGAGTTTATTGAGCGCACTTATCACAGAGTTCGGATTAGAAAAATGTTTTTATATAATTCTTATCAATGAAGGCTAGGTTATATTAAATCACGGTGATTGTCGAAATCTAGCGTTAAAACACTCTGTTCCAGACTTTCTACACAATTTTGGAGCAATGCTGTGTGTTGAGTGGAGACACTCAAAGCCGTTATGTTTCTGGTTACCAGTTGAAAATATAAATTAAAATCGTTTAATCCCTGGAGGCCGGTCGTGGCGCAGCGGCACGAGGTGTGACTGTAAAACCGACTGGTTGTGGGTCCGATCCCCACACGAGGAGATGAAATATTTACTTAAACTTATATTTCAATTTCTTCGCTTCCATTTCTGGTGTCGAGGTTAAGCGCGGCGTTGAGTTTTGCCACTCAACACGCAATGCCTCCAGAATTGGGCAGAAAGTGGGGAAAGAGAGAGTCTTAACACTAGGTTCCCTCTGCCTACCCTGCAGTGTGCGGGATAGCGTGAAGCAACACTTTTTTTTAATTTAATCCCTTGAGTGGGAATCGAACTATAACCGTCTCATTCACAATTCAGTCATTATTTTTTTCCTTTTTTTCCCCATATAGCAGGGTAGGCAGATTGAACATACTGTTAAGACACTCCGTTCCCCACTCTCCATTGAATTTTCGATGCATTATGTGTCGAGCGGCGGCAGTGAAACTCAACGCCGCGCCTTACCTTAAAATGAAAGCAAAATGGAAATTTCCAAATATTCCGGTCAAAATTTCGCAGTAAGTAAACCCCCATTTGTAATATATGGTCAAACAATAAGCCCCGGATACCGCAGCGTCGTTTCATTCACCCCCAGTGCCAATAGCTGTCGCCGGATTCCACACGATTTGCCAAACGTTGAATTTAGATCTAAAAGCTGGGAAGATTACTGTTTTACTTATTTACTAGTTTCATTTTATGAGGCTGTTGTGGTGTTTCAGGTAAATACGACGGATGTAAGTTAAATTTCTGTTTAGGGGAATTTTTATGTTTGATTTCTTTCCTTTTCCTCGCTTCCGTAGATAAATCCGTGAAATCCGAAAAAAATCCATGGCGTCACTTTTGCCACTCAATACGAAATGTTTCGAAATTTGGTGAAAATTGGGAACGGTTTCCTCAGGGAACGCGTTAGGCTAGTATTTTTAAAGTTTATTTCCATATTTTAAGATATCGAGATAAATGCGACAACCAGTACATATAAACATTACTTCAAGTGGGAATCGAACCTACAAAGCAACCTAAGTATTATTAAGTTTTTTACTCAAACAAAATCAGAGCATTAGAAGTTTTTCAATAAATGGATAAAAAATAAATATATAATTTTTTGTTTCTTAGTTACTTAAGATACTGTTTATATTTCAACATTTCTATTTCTTAGAAGAAGCAACTTTCTACGATCAATTGAATAAATATTCAAGGTTTTTAGGAAATTTAGAAGGCACTTTGAACAAAAAATGGAAATTTCCAAGCCATTTTTCTCAAAGTAAATTAATAGACTCTACGACTAATAAGACTTATGATTTTGTCTCGTGTAAAAGCTAGTAAACTTTTACCAGCAGCTTCGCCTGCGAAATCTTATGGAAAAATTAAGAGTTTTACCTATATGACATACATTCTATGGTCTGAGGTAACTCCGACAGTAGGTTCAATGGGTTCCCCGATTAACATGATGTAAAATAGCCTATAGCTTTACTCGATAATCATATTTAGCGTCATGCTGTATCGCGGACATTTCAGAGTAAGCAAAAGGAATCTGGGAACCTAGAGCTAACACACTTCGTCCTCATCAAGACTCTTTCGTTCTCCACCATCCGCCAAATTCTGGAGGAATTAAGAAGAGTATGCAGTAGGAACCACTATGTTCCCTTACATATTATACTACTAAAGACACCACCCGCTTCATTTTTTATTATGTAACGTGATAAATGAGTCGGATCTTAACGTCGGGCTTTGTCACGTTACCAGAGCAGAGAAATCAAAACAATTCATTCCTCCGAGAGGAAATCGAATCCACAATCACATTTATAGTTCGACGCTGCACCAGGAAGGCTTTAATTTTTAATTATAATTAGACTAAAAATGAATAAGTAAGAAACAGTAAAGATTTAGGCACAAAACAAACGTATACGTAATAATGGCGGAAGTGCTCTCTCCCGCCAAATGGTAGATTTTGCATCCGGCACCGGAAGTTTACTTAGCCGCCGGCGACCCACCTCGCTAAGGTTGTGTGTAGACGCATCGAATTTCAATTTATAATACAATCTCATTTCGTATTGTATGAAAATACTTTTTGTTTTTTGTATTTTACTGTATAATTGATTATATTAATTATATGAGACACGAGGCCAGTCGTAGCGCAGGGGCATAAAGTAAATTCAATCCCCAATCCAGAAAATGAAATATTTATTTCAGCTCTAGCATCCAGCGGAAAGTCGGTAGCACTAGGTTCCCTCTGCCTACCCTGCTGAGTGCGGGATTTAGCGTGAAGCTGATTTATTTAATTATATTTTATAAGAACGAACAGTCCTTGGATAGTTTCCAAGTTGCATGGGTTCTAGTCCTGCTACGTAATATCATCGTTTTATCTAGCCAAGTTATTTTTATTAGGTTCACGCTGTATCCTGCGCACAGCAGGACTCAAAGAAATCATACCTAGTGTTAACACACTGCCTTTCCATTAAGACATTTCCGTTCGATATCCGAGAAAATATTGATATAAGTATATTAGCCATGAAGAATTCAAAGAATTTGTCGAGGTACATCAGCGAGGGAATAAAAATAATTCATTTTCTTGAGTTGGAATCGAATCCACAATCAAGACAGTCTCAAATGAATATATCAAAAATACATAATTATACGCCAAAAAGATTTTCATACAATTATAAACTCTATATAAAACTTCAATTTTGACATCTTGTAGACGCCTTACAGTCGTCGCGTGCGTCTCACTGTTTATAGGTTAGATCTAAGTGGGGCACTCATAAATCACAGTATTGAACTTTGATGTATTTCATGAATCATGTTCGAATGGAACGTTACTTATGTTATATTGAAAATAGCTATTAGATTTTTTTATATATATATAGACAATTAAATTAAGTCCAGTTAAGACCAGTGTGTGACTGTAAAAGCGACAGTTTGTTGGTTCGATTTACGCTTAAGGAAATTCTGGTATTTAAGCAATGTTCAGCATTTGATGAGTAACGCCACTCAACACCCTATGTATTTAGAATTCAATGGGAAGTGGAGTACGAAAGTGTCTTAATGGGGAAGGTGTTTCCAGGTTCCATCTGCTTACATTACTATCATTGGGATACAGGATGAAAATACAAAAAAGAAAAAAAAGTCGCTCTTTATGGTAGAATGTGCAAAAATCGTTGAATGTGCGCTATAGATTTTTAAGACATAAGAAATAACTTGATAACCATTTACAAATGGATTGTAGCAGCATTAAAAACTTAAACTGCATGTTTTTTTTTCTGAATTATTTAGACTAAGTTAAATTAAATTGCAGGTATAATAAGTCAAAATTATTTTTTACTTTAAAAAAATGTTTTAGAATCACGCGGCGGTTTCAGCCTATAGCAGGGTGGAAAGATCATATCTTGTTTTGAGACACTCCGTTCTCTGATAACCGCCGAATTTTTGAGATATTGGCACTACGCCGCAAGTTGTCTTGTTACTAAAGCGATAAAATGAAAACAATTCCTTCCCCCGAACAGGATTAGAATCCATAACCGTCATGTTAACAGTTATAGGATCTATCTCACAGTACCACGATGGTCTTAATAGTAATATGCTATTAACAAATTCTTATACAAAAAAGTATTCATCATAAAATACTGGTTGGTATTGCTTTTCCAGTTTAATATGCTACCACAATAAATTTTATAAATTGCCTTTCATTAATTATTAAACTAAAATAAAAAAATGGGGAACGGAGTGTCTTAACACTAGGTTCCCTCTGTCTACCCTGCAGTGAAGACATCATTTTAATTACCTGTGTAGACATAATGTTAACTGTAACAAATGAAATAGAATACCTTATTTTGCCTTAAATAATGAGACGTGCTAAATATATAGTCATCCGGATCTTTCCTCAAATCGTGTGTGAATTCGATGAAAGTTATTGAATCCGGAATGTCCCTGGTAATGTATAATTGACAAGTTGTAGCTCCCAACTTCGTGTGTTTGGACTTTATTTAAAATCAGCTTCACGCTATATCCCGCACACAGCAGGGTAGGCAGAGGGAACCTAGTGTTGAGACACTCCGTTCCCCACTTTCTGCCGAATTCTGGAGGCATTTCGTGTTTAATGGCAGAACTCAACGCCACGCTTTGCCTCGACAAATATAAGTGTAAATAAATATTTCATCTCCTCGAGTGGGGATAGAACCCACAACCAGTCGCGTTAACAGTCACACTTTGCGCCTCTGCGCCACGACCGGCCTCATTCCTTTATTTGTTTTCCTTTTAGCTTGAAGCAGTATCCTACTTATAGCAGAGTAGGCAGAGTGATACTGTAAACCTAGTGTTAAGACACTCCGTTTCCATTAAGACACTTCCGTTCCCCAATTTCCGGTGAATTCTGGAGAAATGTCTCCGCGCAATGTCGTGTCGAGTGAACAACGCACCATACCGTTTTTCCTCGTTATCAGAAGCGCATTTTCATTTCCCCGAATGGGAAACGAACCTACAATCAGTCGTCCTACATATATCAACTAATCGATAAGAAAATCAAAAAATACATACATTTTACTGACTATAAATGCTACGGTTGTGGGGAAGACTGTCACACGGGGGAGTCAATTTATTCATTACTTTTTATTTTTATTTCTTCACTTTGGTAACAAGACAAGATACGGCGTTGAAGTCCAATACTAGACATCACGAAAATTTTTAAGAAAATAGAGAACGAGAATTATGTTAACACTAACTTACTTCTGCCTACCTTTCTATTTGCGGGATACAGAGTGAAGTTAAATAAATATTTAAAAAGCAACCTAGTAAGTAGGTACATAATATAACGATTTTCACAGTTTTAAAGAACGGCAAAAACAAGTGCGCTTACTAGAAGAAGATACCGCCGTAAGCCGCCGCCAGTTCGCAGGGAGGCAAATGATCATTTGAACAACTTTTTTCATTATCGCAGACAACTCAAATACTTTTATAGCGCAGTCCTATTTCGTTTTTGTTACTTTTCTTTTTTTTTTTTGGTCGGACTTTTCTCGAATGGACTCTCAGAGGTGTAATTTAGCTATATTTTTAGGTGGTATTTTATAAATTACTACGAAGCCGCTTGGTGGTTGTGGGTTTAAATTTTAAATTTGTACGTTTTCGGTTTTTAGGTTCCCGCTGTTTAATCTCATTTTTAGTTTTATCATTTGGGACGCACTGTAAAGCTATTTGGTATTTTCTTGATATTTGAACCTGTAGCCATATGTTGGCTACAGGTTCAAATATAGGTTCAAATAGGTTCAAACACACATACACACATATAGTAAAACGATGGCGTCTAACGTTTTTTTTTTCGAATATTAAACAACCAGTGATGCTACACAAAAAGAACGAACGAACTCTCTTCAAAACAAAGGAAATGCAGATATACTCGTACTTCTAGCTTTTACAAGCTGTTACTGGTGTATGTGAAATCTTGCCAGCTAAATTTGACCCACTTTCGAATGGATCGGACACTGAGTTCATCCATCGAGGATTCCATACAAAAATTGAAGGTCTCGAGCTATTTCTAAAACTCAAGCTTAGCTTACCCAGAGCCAATTATTTTTTAGAATTTAACCACAAATGTATAGTTTTGTGTGCGATGTCCAAGTCGATCTATTTGTTTAAATCATAAAATATTTTTAATATTGGCATGATAATAACTTATGTAATGACTTAAGTCAGAAGGTCCTTTAAGTAGAGACTAAATAGATTAACCGACTTGGTATTACATGAATCTCACAATTTTTTACGGTAGAAAGACTGAGCTGCGAGACTTGGGTTTTTTTACAGGACGTTTTTGATAGCATCAGATATTTTCTTCAACTAGTACTGATATCTGCGAAATTTCGTAATTGCAGGTCAACCGGAAGTAATCAAGTAATTAGTAAATTATGATTCCCTTTACAGTTTAAATGGCCATATTTTTTTAAGTAATATAGAAATATATATTTTTTCAGGAATTCATGGAGCCGTAGATCTGATCTGAGTCTCCAAGAATTTTCTTGAAAAATGAACTCTTTTTTCCTTAAAAGATACGGAACCCTAAAAGGAAAAAAAAAACCAAAGGGACTTCTGAAATAAGAAGGATAGGCAGGTCGTGTTTCGATTTTGTGGTGCACCACGACTGGACGTAAAAATTGCTTGCAATATTGATGTATTAATAGAAGTGAAAAGACATAGAAAATAAAAAACAATATAACAATATAGTAGTTCAAAAAGTCATTTTATAAACAAGTTTATATTAAAAATAAAACCTTTTATCTTCATTTTGCCGCATTTTAATTACTTTCTGTGGATCTATAAGCATGAAATTTACATAATTACAAAAATTTGAAACTTACAGTACAAATAAAGAAAAAACTTAGTAGGTATATCACGGAAACAGAAAAATGGTAATTTTAAGGTGTTTCACGGAAAGAAAACTTTACACTGTTACTATAGTTGTTTATAGTTAATTTCATACAAAATTAGTATATAAACGTAATTGCTTAGAATTTGGACTTCCCATTGAACCACTATCAAGAAATTTGTACAGAACCCTCAATAAGCGAGTCCGTGCTCCCACTTGACCGATATTTTTTCCATCTCTACACCCTCCCTTCCATGTTTTCACCGACCTTAACAAAGATAAAGCAAAAAATAGCCCCCGACCAACCAATTTTACATCTTGTTAACTATACCTTTCACCTTTTACCGAGCTATTTGACCGTTCCTTATAAACGAGCTAAGTTACTTAGTCCGAGTTGTTTTCGAGTGTAAATGTTTCAGTGTAACGTCGGTTATAAAAGTATACTAGGTTAATTGTTGCCTTTCCTTTTCGAGGGCAGGAGGGTGAAGTGGGAAATTTTGGGTATTTTGAATTGTGTTTTAATTTTTTTGGTGAATTTTCTATTGTAGGATCGTATCATGAAAGGCCAGTATAGGTTTTAGTTATCATAACTGACTAAAAATATATATAGCGAAAATATGCAGATATCGCCCTAGTCGTATGAGGCCATTGTGGCGTAGAGGTATTAAGTATTTGAGTGTAACGCGAGGGTTATGGGTTCGATCGTTCGATTTTGTGTGTTCGACTCACCTCATATTCCGCATTATAGGCAGAAGAAACGATCCAAGATTTCCCTCATAGAAATCCTAGAAGGAAATTCTGAAGGTATTACAGGTTCTCTGGTGGAACACAACGCCACGCTTTACTTCGTTACAAGAACGAGAAATGAAAATATTAAATATTTCATGACCCTGAGTGGAAATCGAACTTGCAAACTATCACTTTTATAGTAGCACACTTGTGTCCCTGCGCCACCATCAACCTAAAATTAATTAAAAGTAAAATAAATCAGCTTCACGCTGTATCCCGCACACAGCAGGGTAGGCAGAGGGAACCTAGTGTTAAGACACTCCGTGCTCCACTTTCTGCCGAATTCTGGAGGCATTGCGTGTTGACCAGCAGAACTCAACGCCTCGACACCAGAGCAAGAAATGGAAATATAAATTTAAGTAAATATCATCATCATATCCTCGAGTGGGGATCGAACCCACAACCAGTCGGTTTTACAGTCACACTTTGTGCCACGGCTGGCCTCAAAAAAATAATTATTAAATTTTAAACATATATTTTTTAAATATTCTTATCTATATTTTACCTTTTTGATTTACGACACTCATATCCGCCTCAATTATTCTGGTTCAATAAAATATGGCGTGACCGGCGGATTCAATCCGTCTGACCAATTAACAGTGCGGTTTGTTACAACGTCGGTTCACAAGATAAGCATATTATAATGAGATTTTGGATGGAAAAATGTGTTTTAATGTTGGTTTTATTGATTGATTATTATATAATTTAATAAATTTTGGTGTGGTTTTTCAGGTTTTTTCTGTTAAATTAATTCATATTAACTTTTATATTTACCTCATCCTGGACGCGGTGTTGAGTTACGCTAATTAAAAGGCAATCTCTTGAAAATTCAGCAGTGCTTGGGGATCGGAATGTATGTGTAATAATTAATATTAATACTAGGTTCGCTTTACCCTACTATATACTGGCTATGCCAGAAACTAAAACAAATGGCTGCAATCGGAAGTTTAGTTAATATCCTCAATGTCCATTTTAGAGTTTTGTACTTCAAAGAAATATATTTACTTAAATTATAATATATCTACTTAAATATATTTACTTAAATTTATATTTCCATTTCTTCGCTCTGGTGTCGAGGTAAAGCGCGGCGTTGAGTTCTGCCACTCAACACGCAAGGTGTCCAGAATCCGGCAGAAAGTGGGGATCGGAGTGTCCCTTTGCCTACCCTGCTGTATGCGGGATACAGCGTGAAGCTGATTTATTTTATTTTTATCTAGGCATCTTGGGTGTTGTCTATAGACCTAGTTAGTTCCACCACTCAGAATGCAGAGTCTCCAGAAGGTGGAAAGTGTACGTTTAAAAAATTGTACGTTGGAACCCTCGGTGGGTGAGTCTGACTCGCAATTGATCAATTATTTTTAATATCAAACATAAGTTATATAATTAAAGCTTGAGACTACAATTGAAAAGAAAGATGTCGTTTTTTAGCAAAAACTGGGAGAAAGTTTATAATGTGCCTAATGATTTTTTTCTCTTCTCCTACTACTCCTGCCTTTCTGTCTACAACTAATGTCATTATAGACGTACAGGAAAAAATGTTCCTGTAAGCTCTATATATACGTACCGGTACCGTACAATAAAAATCAACCGATATCGGCTTGCGGACGCCAGAATAAAACCTATCAGGATTAACACTATGTTGTTCTAAAACGCGATTCGATTCAGTTTTAGAAAAACGAAGAACTCATGGATGAAATGGATCCTATAGAGTATTACGGTGATTGGTATTGGAGTATTATGTTGGGCTTATTTTTTATTATTTTTTTTTCGTATTGTATACAGTATTTTGCAAAATCGGTAGCAGAATTTAAAGTTTTAGGTTGAATTTTATATTTTTTTCGTTTTATATGCAGAGCAGTTTTTTCATTTTCATTTTGTTTTTAATATGTATAGATAGGTGTAGGTATATTCAATATATTATAGTTTACAAACAAAATAATAATAATAGTATGTAATAGTAGTCTATTTATAGCAAGTATATATGTTGGCTGAGCTTTATTATCGATCGTCCATTTTCAAAATAGGTTCTGAAAAAACTGTTTAAGCAAGTATTTTCATTTTTATCAAAGCAATTTTTATCAGTTAATTGAGGTTGTCATGGCACAGTAGTCTGATTATATAGTAGTCTAAAGGTTAACACTATGGTTACGAAATTGATTCCTACTTGGGGAAATTATTTATTTTACTTCCTCTATCCGGTAACAAGTCAAAACAGTGAAAAGACAAGGGAAATGCGCGAAGCTGTTTTGATTTATTTTTACAAAGTTTTTCCCTTTTTTTCATTTTGAGCTTCGTAATAGCTGTTATAAGAAATAGAAATTGGATGTAAACTTTTTCGGCTAATGTGCTCACAGTCTATAATCATTACTTTTTTCTTTTTATTACTACATCATCAAGAAGTCCTGTGTTTATAAACAAGAAACTTAGTGTCAACTTAATGTTAAAACAGAAGAGATACTGTGAGTTAGTGGCGAAAGTCTACGTCGTACGCCTTTGTCTTGTAGCCATCTAGCTGCTAAAGTAAGATTTTAAGTTTTATATAAATACGTCAATACAGAAAATGAAATAGAGGCATTTTGGAAGGATTTATAATATGACACGTAAGTATGCTTTGATATTAAATAAACATTTAATAATCAGCTATGAATAAGCAGTATCCCTATTTAATAAGCAGTATCCCGCACACAGAAGGATAGGTATAGGGAACCTAGTAATAAAACACACTTTCCGCCGAGTTCTGAAGGCATTGCGAGTTTAGTGGCGGAACTCAACGCTGCGGTTTGCCTCGTAAATAAATTCACAACCATTAACTTCAACTAAAACCATTGCTCTGTAGATTTCTGATGACTTAATTCTTCTAAGTTCTGCTTACTTTGAAACCAATCTATCAAGTTTAGGAACTTGCGTGTGTCAATATATTCCAGCCTGTGCAGTTGCTCATTAAAACTTCTCCGTGTTTGACTCATGTAACTCGTGTACAGTGAGCCTCTCAGATTAATCACCTTTAAACTTTGTATGTAGGTATGGTAGATTTTTGTTGTCAGTACTGAGAAGTTGGTAATCTGGAATAAAAGAGTATGTTTTTAAATATTAAGTGTTATTCCACACTTAGGAAAAAAAAATACTTATTTAGAAAACGTATAAAAATTTGAACGTAGCGGGGCTAAAACCCGCGCCTCCTGGAAACCGACCAGACGCTCTGACCACTAAGCCATATGTCCTGTTTTTATTTTCTGTTTTTTATAGGATATACCAAGAATACCTGATGTGGGTCTTGAGAGAATTCTCGCTGAGTTGAGTTCTATTTACTATGCAATGTCGTGAAATAGTCCTCATGTTAAAATCTTTTTTTACGCTTCACGCTGTATTCCTCATATGGCAAGAAACAAACGAATGTTAGAACAGTGTTCCCCACTTTTCGCCCAACTATAGAGGCACTGCGTATTAAGTGGCGAAACTAAAGGCCACTCTTTATCTTGTTACCAGCGAGAAAATGAAAATATCTCATACCTCCAAATGAAAATTAAACCCACAACCATCACATTTACACTCTGCAACTAAGCTAAGATAATCTTTTCAATAAGAGTAATTTCAAATAAGCTTCACACTGAATCCCCACAGCGGCAGAGAGAATTACGTGTTAAGACACTCCTTTCCGCATTTTTCCGCTGAATTCTGGAAGCATTGGCACGCTGATGATTGATTGCTTGATGAAGATTGGCAACACTGAGTGGCAAGCTAGAGCAAAGAAATTAAAATATAAATTTAAATAATTAGTTAATTTTCTCAATTGTAAATCGAACCCCAATAACCAGTCGCGTTTAAAACCCTAAAACCCTTATTCATTTCAATATAGAGAAATATATTAATTAAAATTGAGAAATCCATGCTAAGGTACCTGTGCCGAATATCGTACAGTAATACGTAGTTGTAAAGCGTGGATCACGTAAGCACGATAGTTTGCGACATAGTTTTTGATAATTTCCAAACTATTATGAAGTAGGTACGAAACCGCCACTTTGCGGCGAGAAGAACGTGAGAGGTGCTATGCGAAATTTTCACAATACGAACTTGTGTCGGATGAGAAGTTAAGTTAAGTTTTATATTATGTTAATTTTGTCAATTTTACTTTTATCAGATTTTTGCGTTTTTTTTTTTCGTTTTACGTTTTTTCTCGCTTAGCAGAGAAAGTGATGTTAAGTGAGTTCATTCTCCATCTTCCGTGAGTACAAGCGTGTAACTTTAACGTGACGGTTTTGGGTCCGGTTCCTACTTGGGGGAATGAATTATTATTTATTTATATTTTCATTTTTTTTTGGTTCTGGTATCAAGGCAAAAGCACAGCGTTGAGTTCCACAAAATAAAATAGAGACATTTTGAAATGACTTATAATATGACACATAAGTATGCAGATGCAGAGGGAACCTAGTGTTAAGACACACCGTTCCCCACTTCCTGCCGAGTTCTGGCATTGGCGGAACTCAATCGCGGTTCTGATATCAAGGCAAAAGCGCAGCGTTGAGATCCACCTCTCAACACGCAAGGCGTTGAAAATTTGTCAGAAAGTGGAGAACGGAGTGTTTTAATTTTGGGTTCCCTCTATATGAAAACGGATCAGGATACAGCGTGAAGCTAAAAAAAAATCGGGACTCAATCTCACAATGATCAACGCTCTTTAGTATATACATATATCTTTTTATTTCATTCTCTTCTTGGGCATATATGAATATGTTGGCTGTAGATGTAGCCTTTGGCACTTTCTCTTCTACAACGCTGGGGATAAAAAGTGCCGCTCGAAAAAAGAGAATGTAATAAAACCCATCAATTGGATTGAGAACTTCCTACTTTTTGATGTTAGTTAAAAATACTGTACATTAGTATGTCCTTAAATTTTCTATACTAATATAGCATATCTCAAGAGTTTATTTCGTTAAACGCACTAATCTCTGCAACTGCCGGTTCCATTGCAAAAACAAAATTGTATTAGATAGTCCATTTATCGAGTAAGACTATAGACTACATTATGTCTCCTTAATTATTTCAATGTAGTCCACAGAAGCCGTAGGTATAATCTGGCAAAATCAGAATAGAACATTTTTTTTTTTTTTTTTTAACAATAAATATACAAAAATAAAAAAGTATGGATATTTATTTATTCTCTTTATATAAGTATTTTTTTTTTTTATGATATGAGCACAAACTTTACCTCTCTTGCAGGGCAAGGAGAGGGGGACTTAGTGTTGGGACACTCCGTCCCCTACGTACTTTGCCGCTTAGCCACAATAGCTTAGTAAAAAAATAAACCTGAATTTGTACCTTATTATTTCAATATCGAAGACTTTTAATGAAAGTACCTACTCAATAAAATTCTCTCATTTTAAAGAGCTTTCTAAATATACTTCACGCAGTGAAGTGCGCAAAAAAATCTTTCCTTTTTTCGTATAAGATACATATTTATTCGTATACTTATATCTATAATATTATTAACGTTTCTTTTTGTTTTTACATTAGAATACATAAATATATTGGAATATTAATTGACATTAACACGGCGTTCGTTGCTACCGGGTAAAAAATACCACAGAGGTGACAGCAACGAAAAAGTTGTTTTTAGCTTCACACTGTATCCCACTTGTGATAATGTAAGCAGAGGGGGGCCTAGTGCTAAGACACTCCGCTCCCCATTTCCCCCAGGGATTGCGTGTTGAGTGGCAGAACTAATCGGCGCGCTTTGCCTCGATACCACAGCGAATAAATGGAAAAATAAATTTAAATAAATATTTCATTTCCTAGAGTCGATCGATGGGAATCGAACCCACAACCGTTTATAGTTACATTTTGTACCCCTGCGCCACGACTAGCCTTAATAATAATATTAATTCACACAAAAAAAATACTAGCGTCCTTTATACCACCATACCTACATCAAATTTCCAAACAACTTCACTATTTACTTTTTCCATCATTAAAAGACAGCGAAAAGCAAAAAACACCAATCATCCATACCACAGTTATGTCGGTCGATAATCCCCACGGTATTAGTTTGGAGGTCCGCAGTATTTTGCCAAATAAATACGCCCTCATGCGTGTACTAGAGCCTGGGATGCGACAAATAGGCTTAAAGATAGGTCTATGTGTAGAGGTACCATGTTCATATTTTGTGTGTGGGATATTTGTTGGTTATTGTAGGTTTGATGTTTGTTAGTAAAAAGAAGGCTAGTCGTAGCGCAGCGGCACGAAGTGTAACTGTACGGCCGACTGGTTGTGGGTTCGAATCCCACTCGAGGAGATGAAATATTTACTTAGAATTATATTTCCATTTCTTCGCTTCTGGTGTCGAGGCTAAGCGCGGCGTTGAGTTCTGCTACTCAACACGCAATGCCTTCAGAATTCGGCAGAAAGTGGGGAACGGAGTGTCTTAACACTAGGTTCCCTCTGCCTACCCTGCTGTGTGCGGGATACACCGTGAAGCTGATTTGATTTTGATTTTTTAGTAAAAAGAAGTTCATTGAGGACTTTGTTGTTCAGGGGCATATGAGTGTGTGTAAATGTGACGGTTGTGGGTTCAATTCCAACATGTGGGAAGAAAATGATTAATATTTTCATAAGAGGTGAGGGTACGGGAACGAGGCAAGGCACGTCGTTGAGTTCCACCACTCAATACGCCTTCCTCGAGAGTTCGGCGGAAAGTAGGGAAAGAAAGCTTAACACTAGGTTAACTCAATTAATTGATCTTGTAGAATTTTATCAGACCAGAATAAATATCTATTTAATGTTCAATTTTTTTTCTAAAACATAGCTACGTCCTAAAATTTTCCAATAATATGGTCAATGCCTAACATATTCATAAGATATTTTGTCCTATATACCATATGTTGTTACCCAAATTTCTCAATAACATATTTCGGTTATGAAGAACTAATATTCAAAACAATACTACCATCCAGATTCCAACATCAGGCTTATATGGCATTTAAGTTCTAGGATAAAAAATAAAATCAGCTTCACGCTCTATCCCGCACACAGCAGGGTAGGCAGAGGGAACCTAGTATTAAGACACTCCGTTCCCCATTTTCTGCCGAATTCTGGAGGCATTGCGTGTTGAGTGGCAGAACCCAACGCCGCGCTTAACCTCGACACCAGAGCTAAGAAATGGAAATATAAATTTAAGTAAATATTTCATATCCTCGAGTGGGGATCGAACCCACAACCAGTCAGTTTTACAGTCACACCTCGTGCCGCTGCGCCACGACTGGCCTCAAGTTCTATAATGATTTATTGAAAGTCGAAGACATATATACATTATATCTGGCTTCGACAGGCTTAGGTAAATTAAGAGTAGGCAAAAAAGGCGCTTTTTTCATATTTTTCTAAAAATTCTATGTATATTCAATATAAAATATAATACATTCAATGCAAAATTAAATAATTTCTGAAACTTCAGTTCGATTCTTGGGATGTATTTTTTTTCTTCTTTCTAGACTAGATCTCCTACATATTATGTCAACAACGTAAATTTAGATATATTAAATGTAGAGCCGTATGTAACAACAAAAATAATTTTCCAACTCGAATCCTTAGTTCCTGATATTAATATGTTCAACTAAACTAAATCTTGAATATATTTAAATTATATAAATAATGAATATGTGAGTTCTTACTATTTGCTCTATTTTTACCTCAAATATTTGTGTCAATAAAAAAAAGTAGTGTAGTAGTGTTAAGACTCTCCGTTCCCCACTTTCTGCCGAATTCTGGAGGCATTGCGTGTTGAGTGGCAGAACTCAACGCCGCGCTTTGCCTCGACACCAGAGCGGCGAAATTGAAATATAAATTTAAGTAAATATTTCATTTCCTCGAGTGGGTATCGAACCCACAACCAATCGGTTTTACAGTCATACTTTGTGCCGCTGAAAAGTTGAAAATAACATAAAAAAATGATTGTTTTATTTATTAATTTGGCCCACTAAAATCATTCCCGAAGTAGTTTTACATGGTATAACGTCGAAACTAAAACGATCTGGCACGCAACTATGATGAATGGCATGTATTTGAGTACAAATTCTAACTGGGTTTTAGACTGATGGCATGGTTTCCTCCTACTTTGTAACGAGTGACCTAGAGTTGATTGATTGATGAAGGACTTTTGGAGAATTGTAAAAAATTAGAGGTCATCAGCCTATTATTTTAAACCCGATGTGTCAATACCCATCTAATCGCTCTCGTTAGATCTCCGCTCAGAGACTGTTTATGAAGAAAAAATTGAAAACACAATATATCTTCACACCATTTAAAATTATAATAGTAAACAAAATAAGAAATCTAACTGCATAAATAATAAGATTACTTTCCAGTAACGCTTGCGCCATCAAGATAAAATTATCATTTATTAAAATCGGTTCACTAGTTTAACGGTTACAAAGGAACAAAAAAACGATCGTCCATACATACAAGTATATACGCGCTCAAAACATAGCCCTCCTTTTGAGCTTTGTCAAATTCAAGTGATGAAAAAAACTCAACGCCTTTTTGAAGAAACTTACCTCTATATTCTGTCCAATTTGTTGCGATACTTCATGCCGAGTAGTGGAACTAAACGCTGTGTTTTGTCTGGGAGACTTGGGGGTGAAAATAATTTAATTATTCTCAAGAGTGACGGTTAACCCCACAACCGCAACATTTACAAGCAGAAGTTTCATTGCACCATGACTGTATAATGTATATTATATATTTCACAGAAATAGTAAAATCATAAAGAGTTTGAGACCAGTCGTGGCGCAGCGGCATGAAGTGTGACTGTAAAACCTACTGGTTATGGGTTCGATCCCCACTCGAGGAGATGAAATATTTACTTAAATTTATATTTCCATTTCTTTGCTCTGGTGTCGAAATTAAGCGCGGCATTGAGTTCTGCCACTCAACGCCGCGCTCCACACACAATGCCTCCAGAAATCGGAAGAAAGTGGGGGACGGAGTGTCTTAACACTAGGTTCCCTCTGCCTACCCTGCTGTGCGCGGGATACAGCGTGAAGTTGATTTTTTTTTACAAAGAGTTAAATTCGTCCAAATCGGATACTGCAGGTTAGATCATCACAGAGATCCTTATGACATGTCCAACTGTATGCATTGTACTGCTTAACGATTTAATTGAATGTTACAGTTGAATGTATATAGTACTAAATTACTTTGTTTGTCTTCACCTTATCAGGAGCAAGATAAGAGAAACTGTAGGTATCAATTTTCAAAAACATACGGCTTAGTAGTCAGATAACTGCGGTAGTTTCTGAAAGGTGCAAGCTTGAGTTCCGCCACAGATCATTTTTTATTTATTTTTTCTTCAAAATTCTTATTTTATGTGGGATACATCGTGTAGCTAAAAAACTGTCTCAAATCAAAAAATAAGAAGAAACGTTTGTGTTTTTTATTCGAAAATTAATTGAAGCTACGACTATCACGTGTAATATCATACAAGGCTACCATGACCTCACAATTAAAAGTAAAATCCACATTAGCACAAACGAAGGTCAAAGTCAAAATAGGTTTTTAAAAAGTCAATACTTTTGTAGCAATGATATCGATCCGACATTTTATTCACGAAACAAAGTTTCAAGTTCGAGCAAACTAATTAAGAAAAAACCTCCATTCACGCGGTTAAAGCGTTTAGTTGATAAATTAAAGTGAAGTGACATTTCATTACAAATAATTTTTTTCTTTTTAGGGTTCCGTAACTTGGAACAGAATAAAAAGAGTACCTTTATAGGGATCAATTTGTTGTCTGTCTGTAAAGATTATTTATCTCGAGATCACGTGGACATATCAATCTGGATTTAATATCAAATATTTCGATCTACGGTCTCTTGAAGCACAGAAAATATCAAGCTTCTATCTATAATAGGCATGGTAGGCATTTATACATTTACCTTTCTAAATTTTGAATGAAATTCCTCGCATAATCAAAGCCTATAGAGTACAAAATAAGAATATACAATACAAGTTAAAGACAAAATATCTGAAAAGTGAAAAAATGGAGATCAAACCGAAAACTAGTTGCGTTTATAGTCGACTTGTGCCTTTAATTGTCAACATTTATCAACTTATATAAATTGTACTTCTCGTTGAACCTTAGCCGTAGCGTTTGAAGCTTCGTTCTCTCTGACTACCCCGCTAGGGATAAAGCGTGAAGTTAAGTTAAGTTTTAAGTTTAAGTTGAACCTTTAATTCTGAAATTGATACGGAAACCTCGGTGGGTAGTTCGACTCGCACTTCTCCAGTTTTTTTAATATAACTCGAGGACTAACGTTTTAGGTAATTAACAATTAAGTATTTTAATTATACGATATTTTTTTATTTTTAAAGCTATTAAAACTATTTCGTATTATTATTTTATTGTAGGTATATTTACTTTTGTTTTCAAGATTAATAATGGCATGATTTTATCCTTTATACTGCTTCATGACAGAAGTCTAATATTTTACGTCGAATCGAAGACATACAAACATTTTTTTTTCTCTTCGTTTTTAAAAAAAGTTTTGAGTTTTGAGTGGCGAAATTTCTTATTGAAATGAAAGTAATTCATGACAATATTAATTTATATTTCACCACAGTGCTGTGGGACAGTTTTTTTATACTGCAATATTGCGTTTAAATGCCTCAAGTGACCTTAAGCTTTCTTGGATTTACGGTGTTGCAAACTTGCCTAGATAATACATATTCATTCTGTTTTTGAAAAACATCCACAGTTATATGCCATATGAAATATATACACCTTCAATGAAGTCCCCTAATTCGCTGGCTGCCCACCATGTACGGATATTGTGAAAGCGTGTTCCTGTGAAGCCGTACTCCCACAAATATAGCTTTACGCCAACCTCTAGAGGTTCTATGGGTAGGGGGAATTATGTTGTGCAATGCCAAAGCACATTATCCGAAGTGTATGCCAGTGGCTAAGTCTCTGGAGATGTGTATCAACGAGAGTCTCGTCTTGGATTAATCTTCTAGATCGTCTCTCAATCAACTCTAAAGCCATAGACAGTATAGAGCATAAGTGAGAACAATATTCCATATACGGTCTTACTTGTGATTATGGTCTTATAGTGCGATAAGATGTTGAGCTGTAGAATACTGTTTTACTTTTGGAAGGATGTCAAGTTTTTTAGCAACCAATTGAGTTCTGGATTTAACGTAAGAGTCAAAATTAAGAGTCGCTGATAGAGTAATGCCAAAAATTTCGAAATGATCGTTTAAAGGGGTCGATAAATTTCAGACAGAGGTAGACAATTCAAACGATCTTTTTTTTACGGTGAACAGGTATATCCGGACAATACTGGCCTTAAATTTGATCAGATTGGCATCTCTTCATGGCTTCTCTCTGGCTGTAAAAAGTAATAACAATTTTCAATAGGCCTAATAATTAATACTTTAAATTATTTCAAACAATAGCTTATAACAATACATCTAAATAAATTAACATTTCATAATCGATTCATTCAAAATTAACATAGAAAATGTGTCGAGCAATCACCGAAAGCTGAAACATATTTAGGTAGGTTATACAATAAATTTAGTATAATAACGGCTTTTGGATCGCGTGATGAACATTATATAACATAGCGTTGAATTAATACTAACAATTACTTGAACACGCACAGAAAGAACAAATTGCCACCGTGCGTGTCGGCATTCCGTCCACAACGAGAGGGCTGAGGGAGAGGGCATTGTGACATCTTTTAGAGTGCTATTTTTGGTAATATTATATTATGGAGAATTGGTATTTTTAATATAAAATTTTATTCTTTTTCTCTATTTATTTAAGTTTCTAGATTATTAAAAAATATTCAAAAAAATATTTTTGATTTATACCCAAAGATTACTAAGACTCCGCTGTTTGTCTGTCCGTTTGCCTCCAAGCTGTATCTCATGAACCATGATAGTTAGACAGTTGAAATTTTGACAGATGATAATCTCATCTTATCTTCTCTCTGGTTCTTACCAGGACAAACCGTAACGTTGAGGTTTGTTGAGTCGGGAGAAATAAGCGGAGAGTGGAGATCGGAATTGTCTTAATCTGTGCCTATCCTGTTATTGCTGGCGTTTGCCGGTTAAGAAAAAAAAATATGACGATTAGAATATCAAATAAAGGAGCAGAATGCTCCATCTTATTAAGATTAGGGAAATAAAATTATACTAGATAAAACTTTATTTTTTAGCATTACTCGGCATTCCACATATAGCAGAGTATGCAGAGGGAATCTGGGAACCTAATGTTAAGATTCTGGCTTCTCATTAAGACTTCCATACCCCTTCAACACTTTCCGCCGAACTGAGAGAACTCCACATCCAGTTGCGTTTACAGTCTCACGTTTATCCACTGCCCATGCGCCACGACTGGCCTCTATCATCTATGTTAACAATATCTTATTAAATATCAAATGTAATATATTGAGTCCAAAATTCAAGAACTTTAATTTAATAAGTAAGGCTTTTATTAATAATTTCTACCATCACACGTCGCAAAAGCTAGATAGACCAAATTTAATATTCGGCTTGTATTCTAAACGTTCTCACAATTACTTTCTGCGTTTGGTCCATTTTCAATTAGCCTGGATCCTTTCTACCCTCGTCAAGGAAAAATCCACATCTGGATTTTCAGTGTAGTTAATAAATACGATCTTTTATATGTATCTAAAGAAACAGGTATATTGTATATAAAGGCTCGAACTGTAGGAATAGAATGATGATAACTTGTGTTTCTTGTGTTGTCTTTTTTATGTCCACTTTATTTTGTATAGTAAATTGTCTTTCGTTTTTGATTTCTCCTAATTTTTTTAAGGATATGGCTTGTTTTTTGAATTATCGAAGTCGAAATTGTGAGTAAAGATTTCGTATTATATTGTTGATTATTTTATCAAAAATAGAGAATAAGAATAATATAATAATATGAGAAAACTAATTTGATATCCAATTGGGACCCTGGGGACCACTCAGGAGCATTTCCTCGCTCTTGTAACTTATGATAACTTCTGCCACTCAACACACAATATCGAAACAATTTTTTTTAAGGTTCCCTCTGCCTGTCCTTCTATCTAATAAATAATCTGTGGCGATATTATTGTATAATATTCCGGTATAAATACAATGTTCATTGTACATATAAATATATACGTATGTATGTTTACCGTATATAACAAAAAAAAGACTTTTTAGATAAATTAATCAGCTTCACGCTGTATCCCGCACACAGCAGGGTAGGGAACCCAGTGTTAAAGCACTCCGTTCCCCACTTTCTGCCGAATTTCTGGAGGTATTGCGTGTTGAGTGGCAGAACTCAACGCCGCGCTTAACCTCGACACCAGAGCGAAGAAATGGAAATATAAATTTAAGTAAATATTTCATATCCTCGAGTGGGGATCGAACCCACAACCAGTCAGTTTTACAGTCACACCTCGTGCCGCTGCGCCACAACTGGCCTCACTTTTTAGATAAATTCACGTGCATAAATGTTGTTTTATAAAATTGCTTTTATAAATATTTTAAAGCAGCAGCTATCAGAGCTGACATTTTTTAGTTGCACCCAAAAAAATTGCTTGCAATTTGTAATAGGCCTATGTTATTTTAGTAAAATAAAATGAAATGAAAATACGTTTTTTTTAATAAAGACGTGAACGCTATAGAAGAGATAATTTAAAATGGACTATGGTATGGGCCCAAAATACAAAGGGCCTTTTATAATTAAAATTTTAATCCTGACTTTGTGCGAAGTTTTAATTTGTGAACCCTTTTTGTTTCTTTCATTGTTTTAAATCCAAAAATCAGTGATTTCATTGCGAAAATATTAAAATACAGACAAAATTTAAGTCGAAATAACTTCAATAACAAAAATTTTACATTATAAAAGATTGAGCTGTAATGGGCTTAAATTTTATACTGACTTGGCTGATTTTTTAGCTTTTACTGATACAAATATAATCATTTTATATAAAACTGTATTCAATAAAAATGTTTACTGTGCAGTCTTTTAAAATGTCTCACAGTAATTTCTAATTTAATAACAAACAATAAATAGCTTTAAATTACGATACTCAATCTTGCCGCATATAGCATTGTAGGTAGAGGGAACCGAGAGTTGTGACACTCCGTGCGAATCGGACTGCTTAATTTTAGTTGTAGGGCAGAATTCAACTCCACGATTTGTCTATCAGAGAAAAAAATAATAATATTTATATTATGATGATTTTTTTACATTTTAATTTGCTCGCTCTGGTAACGAGGCAAAGCGCGGCGTTGAGTTCCGCCTCTAAACACGCTATATCTCAAGAGTTCGGCGGAAAGTCTTAATGAGTATGGAGTGTCTTAACATGTGATTTCGTCGACCTATCCTTCTTTATTCCGAATACAGTGTGATTCAGCTTCACGCTCTATCCCGCACACATCAGTTTTCCACTTTCCGCCGAATTCTAGAGGCATTGCGTGTTGAGTGGCAAAACTCAACGACGCGCTTTGCCTCAACACCAGAGCGAAGAAATAGAAATATAAATTTAAATTAATATTTCATTTCTTCGAGTGGGAATCGAACCCACAACCATTAACGTTTACAGTCACATACAGCGTGAAACAACAAAAAATAATTTCCCCAGTAGGAATCGTACCCACAACCACCTCGTTTCCAGTCAGCCTTCACTACAGCATCACAACGCCCCAAATACCATTAAATGACAAATAATAAGTCCATCTCGATCAATCATAAGAGTCAATAACTTGGCCCCATCCCCACGTTTGCTGTTTGACGGTGACAAATTATACAATCGCTTACTGTCGTCTTTAGCGAAGTAAATGCTACCAATTTATTTTCGCAGAATACTTGAGAAAAAGTTTGGGAAACGCTAGTTGGAACTGTACCAGATTAAAGTATTCGCATTTTTCATTTTTCACGTGGCGGTTATGTAGCAGCTATGACGTTAAAGTGAGGCAATTTACACCATGAATTGAAAGGGTAGCAGGTTCAATTTTTTTGTTGCTATTTATAATGTGCATTCTGTATTTATTTAAAAAGGTAAGGTATTTCTAAAGGTTTTCGTTTTTTTTTTTGGCTTCACGCTGTATCCCGCATATGATAGGGCAGGCAGAGAGAACCTAGTGTAACAGAATGTTTTAACATTTTGTCGCCCATTTCGAAAAGAGGAAATAAATTATACTTTTAAATTTGTTTAGCTATTGGCGATATTATTACAGAGCACAGACTTAATGCAGTTCAAGTTCGATATGAAATAGTAGTAAGTCCAATGGATTTTTTTTAGCTTATAGCAGGGTAGGTAAAGGGAACTTGGGAACCTAGTGTCAAGATGCTTAGTTCCTATTAGGACACTTCGGTCTCCCATTAAACGTTAAACTTCTTTTTTAAATGAATAATTTAAATATGTGGAATGTTTACACAAAGGAAAAGTCAGACAAAAACTTTGGTATTGAGTGTACACTACACAAATTAAAGTCTTATTACTCATAGAGTGTTTTATACCACAAGAGTTCTTTTACTTTTTTTAATTGCATTAAAAAATGCACTATATAACCTGTGGCAAAAAGGCCAAAATTAATTAATAAAAAAACCTAGTGTTAAGACACTCCGTTCCCCACTTTCTGCTCAATTCTGGCCCCATACTTACAAGTAATAATTGTACGATACATAATTTAATTCTTCCAAACATATCTTTACACCAGCAATAATGCCTCCTACTTCCTCTACAATCTACCACTTAAGTTTATATCAACTAATAAAACTATAAATGCAAATATCGTCTGTATTTTATAAGGAAATAAGGAGCAAATTTGTACACAATATATTTTGAATACCAAAGTTCTTTGTTAGACATAAATATTGAATGGTCGGTATTGTTATGACAAAAATTATGCCGTCAGATGTGACATGTGGAATTTTTTTTTATTCAATTTTGTTTCGGCTGTCGTTACGGTGTTATTTTCAACGGGGGTAGCGATAGCATAAAAATCTAAACATTTTTTTTAATATATTTTTTTATAAAAAAGAAAAGCTTTTAGTAAACTTATATAATGTACATAAAAACATTTAATATACATATATATGTTGTATTTAGATATCTTTAAATACTTCTTTTATGTGTTGGAAACTCATAATATTAGTGTCATATTATGTTTCATTTTGTATCTATATTGACATAGTAGATACCAAAACTTAAAAACGTAAAAAAATATTTACTTATTTAATAGTGGCCTTCCAAACTTTTTTTGTTCGTAGACTTTTGCCCCCTCATTGTGAATGAACTTGTAGTAAAAAGCAAAGAGAACGTAATATCAAGACAATCGTATCGTAAAATCCAGACAATCGAGTTTGGGTGATAAACGAAAAACGCGTTTATATCGAAATTGAAATCTATGCATGTTGAAGTCCGAACTCTACCTACCCTACGCGGGAAGGAATGCCATGCGCAACAAAAGCGGGGGTTAAAAATATTTGCTTGCCTCAGTAGAGATCAAATTCACAACCGTCGAACTTTATCCTACTAAACCAATTTTCAATGATTTTTATTTATTAATTAAAATGGCCTACCATACTGAACAACTTTAGCTCAGCTAAGCTATCAAAGGGAAACCGCCGCATTATGGTCCTATATCTTCAAAATTAAATATATCGTAGACCCTGCCCAGGCCTAATAATTCTACAACAAAAAACAGTCCAGTGATTCATAAAACGTGCATGTATAAACAGACAAACATTGAAATAAAAACAATGAAACATATATGGCATAAGCATCCCCCTACCCTTTTTTTTACAAATATCGTACAGCTACATTTTATTTACTATTTTATTATATTAAAGAAAATAATCCTCCCCTTATTAGGACTACTACTACTACTCTAAGGCTCATTACATAAATCATACATTAGTTAAGTAAAAAAAATTAAGTTAAGTATTAATTGTACTTATTAAGAAAACGTATGAAAATTTGAACCTAGCGGGAATTAAACCCGCGCCTCTTTGGAAACCGTCCAAGCTCTCTGACCAACTAAGCCATACGTTTCATTTATTACGAACGTTTGGCCAATCTAAAGAAGCGCGGGTCTTAATAAGTATTTATCTTTCCTAAGTGTGGAATAACACTTTTGAAATGTTTAAAAATATAAATTATATTTTATTCCCAAATCTAAGAAACGATTTTTTTTTAATTATTTTTTTGTGAACAGTACAATATTGTGTATTTTGAAATGTAAATGTATTTTCCCATGTACCTATTGTAGAACAATTGAATTGAAGCCAATGTGACTCGTCACTCAAAGTTTGATAATAATACTGTAGTACTGCATTAATTGAATTAAATTATTACATACGGTAGGTGGAATAGAATTTATTGCAAACTTTGAATTTTATTTGAAATTCCTTCGTTTTTAGTTTTACACATCTCTAGTACATATATTGCAGGCTAGGATATGGTTACGGGTTTATTTCCCGCTTTAAGGGATGATTATATTTGATTTGTTTTTATTTCTTTAGTGCAAAAGATAAATTTGACACGAAGTTCCGCTTCTTAAAAATGAATATTTCAAATTTGGGCGGTGCGTAGAAAATGGAGTCTATTGACACTACATTACCTCTGCCTACTCTGCAGTATTAAATACTAATAATCTCATAATAAAATCCCTAAGGAATCTACACGCCAAATTTTTGCTATTATTCCATTACCAGAGCGCGGTAAGGAATATAACTTATTTCCCCTAGTGAAAATCAAACCCACGCTTAAAGTATGTCTGTGCTCTGCCGCCACGCTACTACTGTGCCACCAAGACGACCTCAATGATTGCCAATTTTTTTTTGCCTATAAAGGTAATAAAAACTAAATTGCGAACTGCATTTTTTATATAAAAAATATACTTTATTATAAGTCAACACATTAACTATAACACTATTAATATACACCAAAATCAAATCAAATCAGCTTCACGCTGTATCCTGCACACAGCAGGGTAGGCAGTGGGAACCTAATGTTAAGACACTCCGTTCCCCACTTTCCGCTTAATTCTGGAGGCAGTGCGTGTTGTGTAACAGAACTCAACGCCGCGCTTTGCCTTGACACCAGAGCGAAGAAATGAAAACATAAATGCAAATACATATCCTCGAGTGGGGATCGAACCCACGACCACGACCCCATCACGACTGGCCTGGCCACGAATATAGACCAACATATACTATTACAATATTCCAATCTCATATATATTTAAGGCGCGTCTACAAATGATCCATTGATTCAATTTGCCGATCGCCTCTGTCAGTCTGATGTCGAACGATTTCGGTCTGACGTGATCAGAATTTCCTTTATCTCGTTAACTAATCGGCTGAAAACTCTTTATTTGTGAGTATCTGGCTTTAAGTTGTTTGTAACTTTGATTGGAAATTATAATAATGAAGCGGATCTTGGATCTGGATTTGTTTTTAAGGTTTTTAAAAAAAAAGATATATTTTTTTTGCTATGATTTTGTAATTTACATTACGTACGATTTTTTTAAAAAACACAAAAATTGCATTTATTAAACATTTATAAAAATATACAAAGTGGAGAAAATAATAACTTATCGCAAAATTTCTCTGCGTTTTCTCAAAAAAAATAGGAGAAAATAACAGAAAATTGACCATACCTATAGGTACTTTAGTTACATACCTACTTTTGTCAATGCCACAGGAGAACCTCTAAGGTGCTTTGAAGTGAAAATACCCGTATTAGGGGACCAATCGCTAAACCGATATGATTGAGTGCTGAAACGATCAAATAGAGCCTTACTACGTTAGTGGGAGCTTCCTTGGCTTTTAAAACGAAGGATTGACTTACTAGCAGTGGGTACCTCACGATGTAATTAAGATAATCTTAGGTTTTAGTGACGAAAAGGTCTGGGTTTGAATTTGTTTGCATTTTTTTTATAATATATCAGCCTTTTCTTCATTCTTAATTTATTTTAAAACGTATAAATATTTAAAAAATTTATACCACACATAGCCTGATAAGCAAAGTGCCAACCTAGTGTTAAAACACAACGTTCCCATTCAGACACTTCGGTCCCTCGCTTTACCGCCCAAATTTTGTACGCATAGCATGTTAAGTGGCGGAATTCAACGCCGCGCTTTGCCAAATTACCATAACGCGGATATGAATATTTAAAATATTATATTGTTATTATTATTTTTTTTTTAATTCTTACTTCCACTACAGAGTTATGGTAAGTACCTTTTGTTATTTTTACATTTCTTTTAATACTTTTTCCTATAGATATTACCTAGAACTAGACTATATAAAATATTAGTAGATATTTTTTATTACTAATTCATAATTTCTCAACACAAGTTAATATACAACATATAGAAATACACAGCTATAGAAAAAAGCCTCACCAACTTTCATAAAAGTTGCGCCACAATTTTTTATCACAATTTATTGCGGAACGAAGTTTCACTGCCTTAGAAAGTGTAATATAATTTCGCTAGGAAACAATTTTCTCTTAATTTTAATATGCTCATATCATATTCTTTACTTTATTAAATAGAAACCCTTAGTATATTAAAACGAATAATATTAAATTCTATTATTTATTTATTAATATATATATATATAAGCCCATTCGACGTAGTGTCTATTTTTTCTTTTCTCCGTTTTGGTAACGATGTATTATTACATTTTACAAATCAAGCCATTTCTTTTGATATCAATATTGGGTGGATTGTGCAAAAATTTGTAATCCGCCATTTTGTTGTGTCGGCCATTTTGTATTGAAAATTATATATAATTTCATTATCTTCAGAACTGAGATCTTAATCCAAATTTAAGCAATTGCAGCTCAATTGGACTTCGAGAAGTGGGTCAAATTGAGCTTGCAAGATTACATTTACTCACAAACACGGGAAATTAAATAATTGCTTGTAAAAATGTAGGGTCCCTGAAAAAAAAACCTAAGAGTAAAAAAATAAAAAATTAAAGCATTTCGTTTTTTCCGTTTTTTTTTAGCTTAATGCTGCATTTCGCACGGAGCAGGGTAGGCACAGGAAACCTAGGAATGTAGTGTTAATGCACTCCGTTTCCATTTATATTCTATCTATATATCATTCTATATATCAATCACCACTTTCCACTGAATTCTGGAGGCAATGCGTTTTGAGTGACGGAACTCAACGCCGCACGAAGAAGTTAAAATATTTAATCGAATGAGAATCGTATCCACAACCAGTCGCGTTTACAGTCACTATTTGTGCTCCAGCGCCACGTCTGGCCTAAAGTAAAAACAAAATATATTATTACAACAAATTCAACTTTATCTTTTTCTTATAAAAACATTAAGAAGCTTCATCATGAAGAAATAGATCTTTCTCGCACTAGTGTTTGGTTAGAATTAAGAACCACTTAAATGGGTGTCTGGTAATTTACTTCGCTACTGTGAAATAAAAGAAAAGCTTTGAAAGATCTCTTACGTATTACTTATTTTGAGTAGATTTTTTTTCGTTTTTTGATATAGATATATGGGAAGCCAAATCAAAACAACTTAAAATAAGTAATAACATTTAAGCGTGTATATTGAGATTATATTATAAGGTAAAGAAATCATTAAAAATAATACGAGGCCAGTCGTGGCTCAGGAGCACAGGCTGTAAACGTGACAGAGTGTGTCATTTCACAACTTTTTATTTTCCTCATAACTTTCAAAATTCCAAGAACTCACCGCAGTATTTCATCTTGTTATCAAATCTACTTCACGCTGATCTTTGGTAATACGCAGAACGATATTGAATATTTGCTGTAATTTTCTAATAAACAGACATACTTACAAAAAGAATTTGAATCAACTAAACTGTTATATACTCATCATCAAAACTGCTGAGTCAATTTTAAGAAAAATTTCAACCTTCTTTAGAAATATATTTAATTTAAATTAAAGGAATTGGTGATGTGATTTTAAGTTTTTGAGAAATTTGCGAATATAGCACAAGCCAATAATAATCATAAATTTTATTTTATATCACATACTCGTAGGCAAAACTCATAGCTTTATAAAAATCTATCAAAATTTTAAAATATCGAAGAATTGTTTCAAATCAAGCTAAAGTAAAAACTTTATTACAAACGTGAAGTTGGTACACACCTTTTCCTGCAGACAGTGAGAAACTAGCATTAAGACAATCCGTCCCATACTTTTGCTTGATGCTTGATGTTCGAATTATTGCGTGTTGAATGGCGGAACTCAACGCCGTGTCTCTAACATCCCAAAAGCGTTTTCTATCTAATACTGTTAACTTAATTTAATACAAGGCTAGTGTCAAAAGAAAGTGAGTGGCCCTTAATCTATAAGTAATTTGGTGTAAAAACAACCGTCCAAGTCCGTTAGATCTCACCCGCATCTGAGTATTTGATCAGAATTAGTTTGGCACATTTATCGGTGTGAAATTTAGATGGAAAGGTCTTTTACTTTCTCGTTACTTGTGTTTTTTTTAGGTTCACGCTATATTCCATTTATAGCAGGATAGACAGAGGGAACCTAGCGTGAAGACGTACTATTCCTCACTTTCTGCTTAATTTATGACGTATTGTATGTTTAGTGGCAGTATTGAACGCCGCGTATTGTCTTGTTATCAGTGCGAGAAAATGATTGCTTGTTACGATGCATTTGAAATTTGATAGTCAATTCGAATCTGTGTTTGAATTTGAATCTACATTATACTTTGAGGTCAATTTAAACTACTTATTAGGTAATGAAACTCTATGAAAATGAAAGTTTTAAAAGTTAAAGTCATAGCAAAGTAAGCAATTATATTTTAACTACTTAATGTTATTAATATGTTTAAACTTTTTTTAGCTATGTCTTGATGGGAACGAAGTGTCTTAATACTAGTATTAGAGATTACCTCTGCCTACCCTGTTATGTGCGGGATACAGCGTGAAGCTTGGAAAATATTTGACTGTACGTAATTTAGAGATATTTTTTTTATATTTTACAGTTGTGATTAGACAATTGCCACGTTAAGTTTCGCATCATGATGTTCTTTAAAGTTTGCAAAAAATGTGTAATTTGGTACAAAATTATCTCAATATACTTCGAAAACCTATAAAAACGCAAGAAATTAAAAAAAAATAAATTAGCTTCACGCTGTATCCCGCATACAGCAGGGTAGGCAGAGGGAACCTAGTGTTAAAATACTCCGTTCCCCACTTTCTGCCGAATTCTGGAGGCATTGCGTGTTGAGTGGCAGAACTCAACGCCGCGCTTAACCTCGACACCAGAGCGAAGAAACGGAAATATAAATTTAAGTAAATATTTCATCTCCTCGAGTGGGGATCGAAACCACAACCAATCGGTTTTGCAGTCACACCTCGTGCCGCTGCGCCACGACCGGCCTCAAAAACGCAAGAAGATGCACAAAATAAAAAAACACTATCGCAGCTATCTGAAACAGATAGATAGACGGAGAGAAAGAATAAAGTATCTTTGAGCTCCACTCTATTTATACAATTTAAAATGACAGTACGATCGTCGATTATCTTTAGAGAGCCCGCATCTCTAGTATTTGACCATTTCCTGATACTTTCCTTTCTCTGCATCTTATACCTTGGTTACTAAATTACTTTGAAGTATAATTTTACGTTTACAGTATTTGATATGTTAAAAAAAAATAATCAGCTTCACGCTGAATCCCGCACACAGCAGGGTAGTCAGAGGAAACCTAGTGCTAAGACTACTGCCGAACTCTGGAGACATTGCATGGTGAGTGGCAGAACTCAACGCCGCGCTTAACTTCGACACCAGAGCGAAGAAATGGAAATATCAATTTAAGTAAATATTTCAATTTGATATGTTGATGTCTCCAAAGAGTGAGTGAATGACCCCGAATGTCAAATTTTGGACAATGTCTATTAGTCTATATTTGACTATTGACCAACGAATACTCTTAACACTTGATTTCCTTTTTCTACCCTGCAGGATTATGCGAGAAACTAGAAAAAAAAATAGAATAGTCCGAGTAGTCAAACAATTCAATGAAATAAAATCTGCTTCACGCTGTATCCCGCATGCTGCAAGGTAGACAGAACCTAGTTCCCTATTTTTCGCTCAATTCTGGAGACATTGCGTGTTAATTGGCGGAACAAAGTTAAAAAAATAAAAATTTAAATAACAATTCTATTCCCTCGAGTAAGGATCGAACCCACAACCAGTCGCGTTTACAGTCACTTGTGCCCCTGCGCCACGGTTGATTTCAATAGTTCCTAATATTATAATAGGTAAATAAGATATCGTTAACAACAAAAGCATTCTAAATCAGACATTTTAAATGAAACCCACATATCTTATTTGAGTGTAAAAATATAAAAGAAGACAGGTATTTTTTCTATCTTTATTATAATGTATAGTGTTTCTTGAGATTTTTTATTTATCATTTCTGACCTATGGGAAGACTAATGACTTCGCGGCCCACGTGATCTTATTCTGGAGATATAGGTGTTTTTTATAAATAACTTATTAAATAAATTTGAGGCCAGTCGTGGCGCAGTGGCAAAAAGTGTGACTGTAAAATCGACTGGTTGTGTGGTCGATCCCCACTCGAGGCAGTGAAATATTTATTTATATTTATATTTTCATTTCTTCTTCGGCCTAAAGTGGCGAACAGAGTGTCTTAACACTGGGTTCCCTCTTCCTACCCTGCTGTGTGCAGGATACATCGTGAAGCTAATTAATTTGATTTTGATTTGATGTGATTTATTATTAAATAAATTATAAAACTAACTTGCTGTCGTACCGCATTAGGGAAGTGTGATCGTAAACTCGACGGATGTGGGTTCGATTCCTACTTGGGTGAATTGTTTATCAATTTCATTTGTATTGCCGTGTTGAATACCGTAATCCAACACACAATGTGTATCTCGGAAATAAATGGATATTGAAAAGTCTTAAAACTCTTGTTACCAAAACGAAGAAATTAAAATATTAAAATAATTAATTTCCCCAAGTTGGTTTCGAACGCACTTACAGTCATAAGCTGAGCCACTGCGACACAACAACCTATCTATTTTAATATAATAACACAAGAAATGAAAAATAAATAGTAAAAAAAGAAATAGAAATTAAAAATAAATAGCAAAATCCTTATAAAATATACATATAAAAGAAAAAAAATATTTTAAATATCCAGAATAATACCACAAACCAAAACCAACCCTATAAAGTTACGATCATTCTTAGCCATTGTTTGTCTTTAAATAACGACCATTGAAAACTAACATTATAAGAGAATACTTCAATAATAGTTATTTTATTGCTTTTAACATAATTACCTATATTTTATTGGGCGTCTTTGAAATTTACTATATATATATTGTTAGTGCTTCGTAAAATATGACGATTTTAATGGGTTCGATTTAAAGTTTTGATGACAAATAGTAAATTTTGTGTTATTTGTGTTGTATGAATAAAATACTTATTACAATAAAAATGTACTTTTAGGTTTTTTTTTTGTTGTTTAGGTTAAGGTTACATATTTTTTTGTTTTTGTTAATTAGTTATAGCTTTATTTATGGAGTTATAGTACTTTTTTTATTTTTTTTAGCATTACGCTATATCCCGTATATAGAAAGGTAGTCAAAGAGAGTCTAGTGTTAAGACACTCCATTTCCGACAAAAACAATTACGTATTGCCGAGCTTTATCTATCAAAACGAAAATAAATTTAATTTAGTAATTACCTCATGTGGAGATCGAACTCATAACCGTCGCATTTAAAGTCAGACGTTCTCCTACTGCGCCACGATAGCTTTTAACATCAAAATTGACCTAACAACACCAAAATATTATTCAAATAAAGAAGAAAAAAAGAAATTGAAATATTTTATCTTATATCCTATAGAGATATCAAAATATTAATTTGTATAGAAAACAGTTTTGATTTTAATTACAGATCAAATATCGAGTTCGAGAAACGCTCAAATGAACGTTGCCAGATAGAATTGTTGTTTGTTCCAGAAATTACACCGAAGCGGATATTTTATGAATACATAAAATGGGCCTAATTTTTTTTTTTTTAAAATAGGCTGTATTTTTGGGTTGGCTGTGTTTATGATACAGAGGAGACATCCCCACTAGGACCTCAGACAACCTGTGACTTTCGCTCTTACCCAACAAATAATGAACATTTAAAATCACCTTTGTTTTGTTTCAAAACAAATGAGACTCATCAAAAGAAAGATTAATACTGTCCACTCAAATCCAAGTGGAAACTCTCTGTATATACATACATATGTAAGAGACGCCACAGGATCTATTGCGTATTCTGCCATAGCTCCTCTTAGGTTATCTAATTTGGAGATGCACATATCGCCTTTTCCTACCCCCTAACTTACAAGGTTTGAGAAATTTTCTCTTACAATTCAGCATGGCTTGCCAAAACTCTCTGTTCACCTGTCTATATGCCAAATTAATACGGGCAATGGAGTACAGTTAGCCTGGTGAAACACTGATATTAGATATTACTGATATTATAAATCTTTGACCTCTCTTCATTTTTATAGCAATGATTGAATAAATAAAAATAAATCAGCTTCAGGTTGTAGGGTAGGCAGAAGGAACCTAGTGTTAAGACACTCCGTTCCCCACTTCCTGTCAAATTCTGGAGGCATTGCATGTTAAGTGGCAGAACTCAACGCCGCGCTTGTTCTCGACATCAGAGCGAAGAAATGGAAATATAAATTTAAGTAAATATTTCATCTCCTCGAGTGGGGTCGAACCCACAACCAGTCAGTTTTACAGTCACACTTTGTGCCCATGCGCCACGACTGGCCTCAACCTTCTCTTTATATATATCAATGATTGGATCATAATATAAATAAAGAGAGGGCGTAAAAAAAAAGAATATACTCCTTCTAAACGCTACCGCCTATCGCTTACACCATGAGAAAATAACAGAACTAAAGCATCTGCTCAGCACTCGATGCTCGCTGCTCGACGCTCGAGATGTTTTTTAAACATTTTCCGTTGGTATTGAGAGTGCCGACAGCTCAATCGATTGTTACAAAGAATATTGTTGCAGAATTTCTTGTATCTAACGACCCGTGTCTTTAACGTTTGTTCACAATACAAAGATCATTTTAGATTTTAATTGAATTGTTTTGTTGTATTGTTTTAGCGTATGTAATTGTTTTGTTTTTGACTTCTTTTTTTTGTTTACTTGTTTTTTTTTCAGCTTCACGCTGTATCCCGCACACTGCAGGGTAGGCAGAGGGAACCTAGTGTCAAGACACTCCGTTCCCCACTTTATGCCGAATTCTGGAGGCACTGCGTGTTGACTGGCAGAACTCAACGCCGCGCTTAACCTCGACACCAGAGCGAAGAAATGGAAATATAAATTTAAGTAAATATTTCGTTTCTTCGAGTGGGGATCGAACCCACAACCAGTCGGTTTTACAGTCACACTTTGTGCTCCTGCGCCATGACTGGCTGTTTACTTGCTATGTTTTGAATAGAGAGTGACTGGGTGCTGGTGTCTCTATTCTACGTTATAGCTTTTTCTGTTTGGATGTAATAGGGTCCGTGCCCACCCTAGAATAAACTGGTGTCCCCAGAAATTTTAATTATATAATAAAAAAAAATGTTCTAAAAAATAAAAAAAAAACAACATTTACACGAACATGTCTATTCAGAAAATATCTCTAGATACGCTAATGATCGCAAGCTAAGCTAATCTTGTTTTATTTTAGTTTTAATGATTTTTTTTTCATATAGCATTGATTCTGCTGCTGTAATAATTTATAACAAATATATTTATTTTAGCTAAAATTTGTAATTAAATGATAAGATCAAAGAATATGAAATATAAAGAAATAAGAAATTTATTACGATGGATTATGTGAATGTAGCATTTGACACTCCACTCTCTCCGTGACGATATATGTATTTCTGGAATCTATCTCTGGATAAGCTAAACAAAATGAAGTAAATATTTATTATAACTAAGTATAGTATTACATTATGATAACTGCTTATGTACGTAACTACGTATAGAGTTCCAATATCTTTTTCTTTGAAGAATCCACAGTAAAATACTTTGAATTTTTCAAAGAAACCTGTCTTGACTTAACTTTGTATTCTTAAGATTTTATAATTTTCTTGCAGAAAATCTATGATTTTTCGAAGTCAATTATGACCCAGGGGCACAAATGTGCGTCTGTAAGCGATTGGTTTTAGGTTCGATTTCCACTTTAGGAAATGAAATATTTAATATTTTCATTTCCTCGCTCTGCAAAGCGCGGCGTTGAGTTTCACCAATTAACACGCAATGTCTGCGGAATTCGGCAGAAATTGAGATACGAAAGTGAACTCTTAATGGGAACGGAGTGCCTTAAAGTACCTTTTAGGACGTTTCCAGGTTGCCTCTGCCTACCTACTGCAAAATATGTGTTTTTTGATATAGACAGAAAAATATTCGACTCGGATGTGATGTAAAATTTTGTAACAAACGGAATCAGATATTTTTTTTATTTCAAGAGTATTTTAAAATAGTTATAACTAATTTGGATAATTTTGACTTTAAAGAAAATGAATTTATGTATATTTATGAAATATATTTTTAATAATAAAATCTTATTTGATTTTAGGTAAAATTATGTATTTTTAACTTTAAAATCATCTAATCAATTTATTTCTCATCTGTTTTTTATTCTTTGAACATTTAAGATGAAGTCGAGAAGAGCCATAGTGGGAAGTAAATGTTCTATAATACAAACTTTTGGTCTTGCACTTTTATTTCTAAATTGCTATATAAAAGCTACATGGATTTCTATTTCGTTTCTAATAAAAGTGAATCGCAATGAATGAAATTTTCAATAATTTATTGTAATGACACTCCGTTTTCATTACGACACTTCCGTTCCCCACTTTCTGCTGAATTTTCGAGTCATCAATGTATGTTTAGTGGAAGAACACTACACTCAACAGTAATGACACCTATATATCTGAGTTAGAATAAGATCTTACACCTTACCCCAACACCGCGTTAACCTATTAAGTACAAAGGTGAAGGTTAAAAATTGAACAATAGAGTGTCTTAAGGGTATTTTTTAAAGACATAGCTTTTAGCGTAAATGCTGGAGTTGCGTTACCATAACTATAGAAAGAGCAAAGCAAATTATCAACTCTTACTTACTTAAATATGCGTTAGAGGTAAGAATGCAGTTTTTACAAAACGCAGGTTTAAGTCCCACTAAATAAAAAAATAAATAAATAAATCAGTTTCACGCTGTATCATGCACACAACAGGGAAGGCAGAGGGAACCTAGTATTAAGACGCTCCGTTCCCCACTCTCTGCCAAATTCTGGAGGCATTGCATGTTGAGTGGCAGAACTCAACGCCGCGATTTGCCACGACACCAGAGCAATGAAATGGAAATATATATTTAAATAAATACTTCATCTCCTCGAGTGGGGATCGAACCCACAACCAGTCGGTTTCGCAGTCACACAGTGCCCCTGCGCCACGACTGGCCTCAAGTAAGTCCCACTACGTTCAGATTATTATACTACATTGCCAAAACAAAATAAATATAAGAAAATTAATATTTTAATACAAATAGTCAAGTAAAACAAAAAAAAACATTAAATAAAAGTATTTGTACCCCTGTTCCTTTATAAACTTCCCTTACTTATGGAAACTCTAACGTAATCACATTATCTGTTTTTGTTTACAAAAGTCTTTCCTAACTTGTGAAATGACAATAGACTTAAGATGTCTTAAGTCTTCTTTATTTTTTGCTTGTATTTTTATCGTGGGCTTAGATGTTGCTGGGACGGTACGAACCGTTCTTTCGTGTAAAGTAAATTTGATAGAAATCTTCTAAAAAGTTGGTTTAAATTCAAATTGAGGCTGTGATAGATTAATTGTGGGTTTGATTCCCATTAGTGGAAATGAAATATAAAATATTTTTCATTTCCTCGTTCGGGTAACGACGGCAAACCACGGCGTTGAGTTCCACTTTTCAACACATAATGTCTCCAGAATTCTGTAGAAAGTGGGAAACGGAAGAGAATCTGTGAAAAGCGGAATTAAGAATGGTAAATGGAGTTAAGAGTTACTGGAGAGTGGTGTTAAAAATAGTTCCCGAAGCACTTCGTCACCCTGACCTTACTCTACTACTTATAAAAAAAACACTATAAAATTTATTCTCAAACGACACCAATCTTCTCTAAAATCAGTCACTGGTAATGTTTAATTTTCATAACAACATTGTTTAATGTAAACGCGATTAATCGATCAGTCCTTTGATAACGCTCTCGGTAAATAGGGTTGTTGCTTTGAATTCTCTTAAGAAATAATATTGTAATATCTATATAATTTATTTTTAAAGTTTGGATACTAGTAATAGATTATCTGCTTTATTTGCTGATGTTTTAACCACACCAATGCCAATTTAATACTCAAGAAATATTCACATAACAAAAAAGACATTAAAATTTAATTTTACTTTATTGTCCTCGCTACCGATGCAAAGCGCACGCGTTTAAATCTGCCATTCATTGGCCTAGCAACACCACCAGACTTCCGTGAAAAGTGGAGGATGGAAGTGTTTTAATGGGAACAGAGTGTCTTCTTTCCGCCTACTATGTGATATACAGTGTGAAACTAAAAAATAATATTTATTTTCCAGGTGATCTAATATCCATACATGTGATAATCTCACATTCACATATGTTTATGAAAATAGAATAAACCCATCTTAATAGGCTTTTATATTTATTTTTTATAACATTACAAGGTTCCTAAGAATAATAAAATAGAAACATTGAGAGAAAAAAAATCATTGAACGCTTTACAAATAAAACAAATGAAAATATATATAATATAACAACTGCCAACCCTAGCAGATGGGTTTTAATGTGTTATGTTTTAAATGGAAGTGTTTATATTACGGCGCGTCACCTGTAAACAACGCACGCTTATACTGGCCGTTTAACGGATAACGAAATTGTCCTCTATTCTGAAAGGTGGTTTTCTTTATTTTGCTTCACGCTGTATCCCGTACATAGAGGGATAGGCAGAGATATTCCGTTCCTCATTAAAAACTCTTCCGTTCCCCACTTACCGCCGAATTCTTGAGACATTGTGTGTTGAGTTGCGAAACTCAACATCGCTTTTTATCTCGTTAGCCAGGAATTATAAATATTAAATATTTCATTCCTCCGAATATGATTGAAAACACAACCGTCCCGTTTTTATTATTAAATAAAAGTGCATTTTCTGCTTTTTTTTTCTTTCGTTTTTTTTGTAATTTTTACATATTTCATGTTATTTTTATATACCCTTTTACACAACTTCGTCTGTATTAAAGATGAGATTCTACATAAATGCAAAAATGAATGGAGGACAACTAGAGAAGTGAAGATCAACCGTTGCGCTTAAAGTCACACGCTTGTGCTTGAGGCCGGTCGTGGCGCAGAGGCACAAAGTGCGACTGTAAATTCGACTGGTTGTTCGATCCCCACTCTAGGAAATGAAATATTTATTTAAATTTATATTTCCATTTCTTCGCTCTGGTGTCGAGGCACAGCGCGGCGTTGAGTTCCGCCACTCAGCACGCAATGCCTTCAGAATTCAGCGAAAAGTGGGGAACGGAGTGTCTTAACACTAGGTTCCCTCTGTGTACCCTGCTGCGTGCAGGATACAGCGTGAATCTGAAGCTTGAGCTACTAGGCCTCAATATACTTCAAATTGTTTCTACGTATTTGGAATCAGTCTTCAAGTGCGTATCGAACCCACAATCATTGTGTTTATGGTCAAAACCTGTCCCAGTGTGCCACTCCGTAGTGGCACACTGGGACAGGTTCACGAAATAACAATTAATAATCTTTACTTGATGGTATAAATTATAGACACCTCTGATAATATCCCCTATATTACACAAGCGTGGGACTGGGACATGGGACGGAATCGCGACGGTTGTTGGGTCGGTACCCAAACTGAGAAATGAAATATTCAGTATTTTAGGCCAGTCGTGGCGTAGGTGCACTAATTCTGATTGTAAATACGACCGGTTGTGGCTTCGATCCCCACTCGAGGAAATGAAATATTTATTTAAATGTATATTTCCATTTTTTCGCTCTGGTCGCGAGGCAAAATGAGGCATTGATTTCCGCCACTTAACACGCAATTCCTCCAGAATTTGGGGAACAGAGTGTCATAACACCAAGATTCCTCTGCCTAACATGCTGTGTGCGCGATACAGCATGAAGCAGAATTCATTTTATTTATTTAAAAAAAAATTCCCGCTCTTGTGACAAGGCATACCACCGTGTTGAGTTGCCACTCAATACTTAATGCCTCGAGAATTCGATGGAAAGTGGGAAACGTAACTGTCTCAGTGTGAAACAGAGTGTCTTAACATTAGATTTTAAAATTCTTAGATTACTTCTACCTATATATTCCCTGCTATGGCTTTAAATCATTCCTTCAAATGGATATCGAATTCTATACTATCGCGTGTATACCAGACATTTTGTTGCACCATGTGGATCTACACCGTTGTACATGTTGTATGCGTGGGCTACAATAAACATGATCATTAAAAAAAATCAATGCCATATAAATATATTATTAGGTTAATCTAAACGTACACGCGATGCCTTCTAAATTATAAGTGTTTAATTAAATATTTATAAATACCAAACAACGTAAGGTTGTCTAATAATTAAATATTAGTAATATAGAGGCCAGTTGTGATGCAGCAGCACAAAGTATGACTGTAAATCGAATGATTTTGGGTTCGATCCCCACTCGAGGAGATGAAATATTTACTTAAATTTATATTTCCAGTTCTTCGCTCTGGTGTTGAGGCAAAGTGCGGCGTTGAGTTCTGCCACTCAACACGCAGTGCCTCCAGAATTCGGCAGAATGTGGGGAAAGGAGTGTCTTAACACTAGGTAATTATTCTGCCTACCCTGCTGTGTGCGTTATACAGTGTGAAGCTGTTTTTTTTTATTTAATGTTTTAATTTTTTTTTAAACTAGTACTTAACTTTTACTTTACAAACCTAGCTATTATGAAATATATAAACAGAGTCAATAAAATAAATATAACAAACAATGTTCTTCGAATAACGAAGTTTTGTAACAATCTTCCCACAGAGAAAGCTAATAATAAAAATCATAACAGCTATATAAATGTTACAACACGAACTCGTATATTCCATACGAGTTGCTTCATTTGATAGAATGCTTGAATTTGTTTAAGTGAAATAAAAAAAGGTAAAAAATTATTAACAAATTGTTATTGTCAAAAATACAATAAAGTTGCGACAGTAGTGAGTTCTAAATGAATATATTCAAATTCTCTTCCATTCTTTCTTCAGTGTGCAGCATGCATTTCGGAATTCGGTTATATTAAAAGTCGAGAACGGATCATTTTTTTTTTAACTTTACCCTGTATCCCACATAGCAGGGTAGGCAGATGGAACCTGTAAACCTAGAGTTAAGACACTACGCTCCCTATTATGACAATTTGGTTCCCCAGTTTCCGCCGAATTCTGAGGGCATTCAGGCATATTAAGTGACAAAACTCAATGTCGCGCTTTGTCTCGTCACCAGAGCGTGGAAATTACAATATTTAATATTACATTTCCTTAAGTAGGAATCGAACTCATAACCTGTCATGTCTTCAATAAAGACGCTTATGCCTTTAATACTTCCCCAAAATGGTATATAAACCAACAACCACCCACCCAGTTACAGTCAAACGCTGTTCCTAGTGCGCCAACATATTAATATAATATATTCGTTATATTAATATCAATCCCAAAAATACAATAACTCAACCGTAAGTGTTATCACATGTATGTAGTTACCAGAACAAAGTTAACAAAAGCTCTTAAACTCTATAGAGTTGATAAATTCACTTTACTCCTTAATTAATTCCGCCGGAAGTATCCATCCGCAATATACAACTTCCGCTCGATAAAATGGCTTGTGCCGCTTTGGATACAAAATTGAATTATTTTTTTTTCTTATTTTTAACCAATGGTCTTCATTTGTCTAGATAAGTAGAGATATGACTATGACATTTAAATTTTCGCTCAATTTGATGTTATAATATCTACAGATCAACGGTGGACTAAAGGGGGAGGAATAGGTCAAGGTCAATATCTATCTTAATACCATATAATAATAAATTTAGTGTGATTTTTTAACAGAAACCCCTAAAGAAAACGAGAAAAAAATGTTTAAATGCTAGATGGCTCGTAATTTTTATCTATAAAGTAACTTATTAGTCCTAGTTAATGATTTTACTATGAAAAAAAACTAAACTAAATTAGCTTCAACTTTATTCCTAGCGGGGTAGTCAGAAAGTCTCTACATACCTCTTTCGCCTCGTCCACTGTCATCAACCTCTTCATACATGCTCTCCGGGAGGTCCTCATACTTTTTACGTGACCTTCCTCCAGTATCTTTGATACTGTGTTTTCGAAGATCAGCCGATGTCTCCCCCTATCTCTCTTACCACTCACTTTTCATAACAGCTATATAAGCTTGCTAGCTTTTCTTTTTTACCATTCTTTCATCACTCATACGTTCGACGTGCCCAAACCAGCTTTTACTATGGATTAGTTAAAACCATCGTGAAGCAGTGGGACAGCCAAACTATGAACAGTTGTTGTAGGTTCCATTTCTATTTGAGAGAATAATTTAAACTTTAATTACTTTCATTTTTTTACTATTAATTGGGCCTGTAAAGTGTAGTTAGGCTAAGGGCAATGTTCCACCACGCAACAAACTTATCTTCAAAATTGGGCGAAAGATGGAGAAAGTCTCCTAATATTAGATTTTCTCCGCTTAACCTAACGTACTGGAAAATATATGAATAAGAATCTCTCTTTATTTATTACTACTGCATTAAGAAATATAATCCAAGGACAGCAAGTAACACCTCACAAATGTATGTGACATTTCAATCTCCCACTTGATGCTTAAGGATATGTCGATTGTATTTACAAATCGTTATATTTTGCTTCGTTGTTGTTCTTTAGGAAGTTACTAGCCTCTTCGTTAATAATAATAAATGTATGTGTTTCTTTATTGTTGTAGGAATTCACGTAAATAAAAAGGTTTCTTTTATGTTTTACGTTTTGAATATTATTTTTTTTCTACATTTTTTCCTTTTTTTATAGGTATCTAGTAGTTTATGTTAAAAAATATTCTTGGTAAATTAACCTTTATTTTTCAATGTAAATGTTATTTATTAATATTTTAATTTTTGCTCTGGCACGAAAGCAAAAAGCCCGGCGTTAAGTTCCGTCACTCATTACGCAATGCCTCGAAAAATCCGCGGTAAGGGGGGAACGGAATATTTTAACACTAGGTTCTCTCTGCCTACTCTGCTGTGTATGGAATATAGCGTGAAGCTGAAATATTTTTTAAACTTGAAGCTATATCTCGCAGAAATTAATGTTAGGACACTCCATTCTCTCCAGTCTTCCGTTGCCCACTTTCCAATCAATTTTCAGGTCATAGCATACTGAATGGCAGGACTCAACACCGGGCTTTGTCTCTTTTTACATAACTATTATGAATACAATGTGATCAACAAAAAAAGCTTCCATCAAGCATAAAAAATTGACAAATTCCAATAAACCTGAATACCTGGAATCAATAGATTCAAAACACAAAGTTCCAATATTTCCATATTATCTTTTCCAAATAGATTCCAAATAATTATATAAACAACCTTTTGAAACTACCTCGCTGCGGCGCGGTGAGTGTGGTGGGATGGAGCGTATCAATCATGTAACTGACCGCAGCCCAAATATGACAATTAGGTCATCTGTCAGAATTTCCCAGCTGCGGTGAATACATTGGTAAGTACGTATAAGTATCTATGTGGAAACGGAAATGGTTTATTTTTTTTTAGGTTCACATTGTATCCCGCACACAGTGGGATAGGCAGAGGGTACGTAGTGTGCACTGTGTTCCCATTAAGATACTTCCCAGTTTCCCACTCTCCGCTGAATTCTGGAGGCACTGCGTGTTGAGTGACATTTTGTTTCGTTTTCAGAACGAGAAATGAAAATATCAAATATTTCATTTTCTTGAATGGTAGTCGAACCTCAGTATTAGCGTGTAAAATTATTTTTAACATTTTAAAGTGTTATTTCGTGCTTAGGATGGAAATATTTATGTAATAGCATATTTATTAAGGAAACGTGTAAAAATTTTAGCGTGCGGGATTGGAACCCGCGCATCTTGGAAGCCGTCCTTGACCACTAAGCCATATGTTTTCAAGTTATATTGAAATTTGTTAGCATCTCTGTAGGGAGATTTTAGCAAAGTGAAAAAAAAAATTATTACTCTTTATTAGACTAGGTTCTTGGTCAACATAAAAAATGTATCCCAATATAAATAATATTGAGGCCAGTTCACAGTTCACAGATCACGATAAGTTGTTGATTCGATTCCCACTCGAATTAAAAATTATATCACATCAGCTTCACACTGTATCCCGCACACAGCAGTATAGGCAAAGGGAACCTAGTGTTAAGACATTCCGTTCCCCACTCACCGCTGAATTTTGGAGGTACTGCGTGTTGACACCAAAGCGAAGAAATGGAAATATAAAGTTAAATAAATATTTAATTTCCTCGAGTGGGGATCAAACTCACAACCAGTCGCGTTTACAGTAACAGTTTGTGCCCCCGCGCCACGACTGACATTCAATTTCAATCAATTTCAATTTCTTCGCACTGGTTTCGAGGCGAAGTGCGTTGTTGAGTTACACCACTCAACACGCAATACCTCCAGATTTCGGCAGTAGTGAAGTGGAGTATCTTGCTATGGTTGTGCGGGATACAGCGTGAAGCTAAAAAAAAGTATATAAACACAATATCTAAATTAATAAAAAAACATAGTAATAAGTTTATATTATTAAATTGCTTAATGCAAAACATATAGGACAAATGACCTTTCGGCCTACAACTATGGATCAAAGATACCTCCAGTTCATTGTTTCCCAACAATCACATTCTCCGAATAATACGGCAGTTTTGGGAAAACTGTCGTATTATTCGGCAGCAAACAAACCGTCAAATAAGATATAGGTATTATATGTATATGTATTGTATATACCTATTGATAATTGGAATATAAGTTCCCGAAAAGCTCCAAGTAAACGCTTTATGAGTTTTAGATCTCTACAGTGTTGGTGTTGGGTTCAATTTTCGCTGAGAGGAATGAATTATTTAAATATTTTGCTCTGAGAAGCTAACAGGGCAGTGCGGCGTTAAATTTCGCCACTAAACATTGTCTCGAAAATAAGGCGGACAGTGGAGACTGGAATGATTTCTTAGTGGTTGACAGTATGAAGTTATAAAAAAAAAATATATAAATTTACAATTCAATTGCCAAATTGTTGGCAAAATGGTAGTAAGATTTTTTTCTAACTAAAATTAAACACTAAATTCTCTCTGTTCCTGAATGATATGAGATATATAAGAAAAAACAGTTTTTTTAATATATTTTTCCTATATAAAATACAAAAATACAAGTAAGCCCCTAATCCAACGTACATTAGTGTAATCGCTATTCCCTGATGTCGTATAAGATATTAATCTCGACAGTTATGGTATAAATTATATTTGACTCTACATTCGATTAGATAAGAATATTATGAACAAAATAATGAAAAGTATTTTACAAATTTTGTTTGTTTAGCTAATCTTTTGTTTTTACATTAAAATATATAAAACTAGCTTTTCTTACAGCTTTGTTTCTTGGTTGAAAAAATATTACTATTATTAATATATTATTATTGATAAGTTATTTAATATAACTACTACAGATTTTTTTAATTGGGAACCAGTAATTCTTGACATTGCTTGTCGAAAGGCATACCTCTAGACTGGGCTATAAGTTACTAAAAAGGAAAACATTAAAATAATTCAAACGATCATTCCTTTTAAATAAAAATCGAACCCGCAACCACCACAATAATAGTCAATAGCGCAACTGCGCCACAAGAACCACAAAATTTAGTTTGATTTATATTTATATTTAGTTTTACCGCCGTTGTTAATCTTACCATTTCACTGTAGGCGTGTTGTTGTTTATAGTGATTGTTTTATGTATCATATACTATACAAGCTTTCATTAAATCTGCTTTACTATCACAATGTGTCAAATAAATACTCTTTATGGGTGTCACTCTGTGTGGCATCGCCTGTCATAATTTAGAACTTTTTTTCATAATAATATGTATTTTCGTCGTATAAATTTCGTCATTTTATATTTGGATTCTGTGTTGCTTAATTGAATGCTGGTTATGAGTTCGAATCTTGTCAGAGGGATGACATTTTTATCTTTTGTTTTGTGAAAGTCTGGAATCTTCACATTCACCGTCTGGATACATGGCACTCAACTAAACAACAGCAACTGATGATCTGAGTATCTGCAGAATGGCCTACGCCCAGTGTTTCCAGGTCAATTATCCATAGATACCTTCAAGAACTCCGTCTATCTCGATCTTAAAGGCCGGCAATACATCTTTAGCTCCTCCGGTGTTACATGGTGTCGCGGTATGGCTTGTCTTTTTCCATAAAAAAATCTCGTATAGAAAATAGCTATTAAGTTCCATGTTGAGTCTTCTCTGCAGAACTGCTTTTCAAGCCGGTGGTAGCTTTCTGTTCATCGACGGTACAAAAGTGCTTCAAAAATTCTATTTTAAATAAATAATGTTTTGAATTTGAATTCCCTAGTCCAAAAGATAAGTGCAAAGTTTTTTAATGTATATTTTTTACTTTCGTGCAGCGGTATCACGTCTGACTGTAACCAATAAGATTGTGGGTTCGATTCCTTATTGAGGAATTAATTATTTTTATATCCTGGCCCTGTTAAAAAAAAGAGTTGCAGCAGTATGAAATTGTAATTTTATTTATGTACAAAAAAATTAAATCAAAACAAGCTTCACGCTGTATCCCGTAAACAGCAGGGTAGGCAGAGGAAACCTAAAGTGTTAAGACTCACCGTTCCCCACTTTCCGCTGAGTTCTGGAGGTACTATAATAGGTATATAATAGGAGGTAATACCGTTCTAACTACTACTAAACATTGAGATTGCCTGGAAGAGATCGCTTATAGCGAGCGATAAGACCGCCTCCTGTACATTTTAATTTACTTCTTTATGTTTCTTTTTTTTATATTTTTGTGGTGTAATAAGATAAATCACAAGTCTAAAAAATTACCGCAACTCACCTGCATCAAAATAAAATATAAATATTACACTTTGCTTTCAAACAAATATATCGTCAAAAGCTTTTGTTTTTATTTAATATCCAATATTCATCCACCAATATGTATGGAATATAAATAAAAATCTACATACTTAATTGGCACTATCAACGAAATACAAACTTTTAAATTTTACAACGATATATTATATGATACGACTAGCTTTTATGTGCGACTTCGTCTCCGTATTCAAGTAGAAATAATAAGTTTTAGTTTTCAGATTTTTAAATGAAATCTTTGGAAGCGCCCTATGAATTTTTATTCCCTTTTTAGTGTCAAAATACGCGTATTTTGCTATTTAAAGCTTTTATTTTTTAGGATTTAACCATAATTGTATAGTCTTCTGATTTTTTCCTAAACTTATCCTACCTGTAGATGCTAGCTGCCAAATTTCATAGTTCTAGGTCAAACGAAAGTGCCCTATGAATTTTGATTACCTTGATAGTGTCGAAATACGTTTTTCGTGATATAAACAGATATATCTTCTTTTTTAGTAAATGTAGAAATATTTTTATTTCAGGAAAACATGGGGCCGTAGATATGAGTATATGGTTTGAATTACAAACTCGATATCTCCTAGCGTTCCTGAGATAAAGGCTCTTGACAGACAGACAGACGGACAACAAAGTAATCTTATAAGGGTTCCTTTTCCTTAAAAGTTACGGAACCCTAAAAATGTGAACGATACTCATTCTAAGTGCCCAATATGGCAGAACTCAACTCCGCGCTTTGCCTCGACAGCAGAGCGAAGAAATGGAAATATAAATTTAAGTAAATATTTCACTTCCTCGAGTGGGGATCAAACCCACAACCAGTCGATTTTACAATCGTTGTGCCTCTGCGCCACGACTGGCCTATGTTATGGTCTTCCTCTATAAATGGACTATCCAACACTAAAATAAATTTCCGATTCGAATCAACACTTCCTGAGATTAGAACGTTCAACCAAACAATCTCTTCTATAACTTTATATTATTAGTTAAAATACAAAATTTTGTGATCGACGGGTGGTATTATGAAATTTAACTACGAAATAAAAAAATACACGAAATTGATCTTTAAATTATAAAATATAGATTTCATTTTTCTTCTAACTTAACTCACTTTGCATCATTAAACTGCATTTTACGCTATTTTCGATCTTATATTCTCGAAATATGACGTCGTGAGAGCTCAAAATATTTTATTTGTGTATTGTGACCATAATTCATGTAAAAATTGATATGTAATCGTAAATGTGTTTCCGTTTTGAATTTACTTTTGTTTATTGTATTTTGTATAGATAATATGATATTATAATACCACCACAGCCCGGTACAGCATCTGATTGTAAACGAGATGGTTGTGGGTTGAGTTCCTACATTTGGGAGAAGTTAATTGTTTTTATTTTTATTTTGATTATGAAACAAAATGTTTCGATGAGTTCCGCCATTTAACATGTAATTTCTAGAAATACCATATGCGGCACACGGCTTGAAATTATGTATTAAATCAAATTAGCTACACGCTGTATCCCGCACACAGCAGGGTAGGCAGTAGGAACCTAGTGTTAAGACACTCCGTTCCCCACTTTCCGCCGAGTTCTGGGGGCATTGTGTGCTGAGTGGCGGAACTCAACACCGCATTTTTGCCTTGACATCAGAGAGAAGAAATGAAAATATAAATTTAAATAAATACTACATCTCCTCGAGTGGGGATCGAACCCATAACCAGTCAGTTTCATAACCAGTTAATTATGTACAAAAATAAACTGCAAATTTTAATTAAATTCTGATCAAATTTTATTATTCTAGATCACGGGAAGTGCCCATAATTCTGACGCCCCTGAGATAAAGGTTCCATTTATTTTTTGAATCACGAAATTCTAAAAATACTAGACATTTTTAACATTTTTAAAGTGTTATTCCACACTTAAGAAAGAAAAATACTTATTTTAGAAAACGTATAAAAATGTTGAACGTAGCCGAACTCGAGCCCACGCAACCTGGAAACCGACCAGGCGCTCTTACCACTAAGCTATACGTGCTAACTATGCTAACAACATAAAGAAGTTGCAACAAGCGTTTAAATGTTTCGACGTAGCTTGATGAGAACGTATTGCTTAGTGGTCAGAGCGAAGTCAGTTGCCTGGAAGCGCGGGTTCGAGTCTTGCTAGCTATTTTTAACTAAAAATAACTAATAATAGACATATCGATGAAAATTAATACAAATTTTTGATTAAATAAAAATCAATATTTCTCTTGAATCTCATGCAAGGGTTATAAATAAAACACTAAAAACCATAAATGCTCGACATTGTATTTTGGAAACATTTACAAGAAACAAATGTTTATCGAATCTTTAACAATCCAGCACCTCGTACTGGATGCTGCTGCTGTTTTTAATCGCCTGTTATCCACTTATAGACCAATTATATAATAAAATTTAATTATTTCTCATTATTATTATTATTATTAATTAAATAAATATTATTAATTAATTAAATAATAAAAAAAACTGTTAACAAAATTAGTATTTTCATTTGAATATTTCATGGATACTCTACTAATATGGATAACAGGCGTTTTACTATACATTTCTTAGCACCGTTAGTACTAAATTAGACTAGATTTTATAATTTCAATATAGAACTTTTCTATATACAAATTTACATCTATTTACAATTAACATATATAAATAAATAATGAATACATTTATAAAACGTAAGTAAATAAAAAAAAAATGTTCTTTAAATTTTCACAAAGAAATCATCTTTCTTAAGTTATTCTTAGAAATAAATGTTTTAAAGAAAAATCTCAGACAAATCTAAATTTTTTCAACAGCTTTTAAAATATCAATGCGCACTTTTTAATATAATTCCCAAGCAATTTTGCTTCAATCAACTATTTTTACAACCTCTCCAACTTTGAGCGAAATTTACAAAGATAATAGATATTTTAGACATTTTTTCGGTCACTTGAAATTTAAAGTAAAGAATGGATGGAATGGAAAGAGTTTTTTTAGGTATAACATTATTGTTTTTTTTTGGCTTCACGCTATATCTCGCACAAAACAAACAAAAAAAAATGTCTCAAGTCCACATATATATACATGTTTATCATTCAATTACTGTAAAAATCTAAATCTAAATCAGCTTCACGCTGTATCCCGCACACAGCAGGGTAGGCAGAGGGAACCTAGTGCTAAGACACTCCGTTCCCCACTTTCTGCCGAATTCTGGAGGCATTGCGTGTTGGAGTGGCAGAACTCAACGCCGCTTAACCTCGACACCAGAGCGAAGAAATGGAAATATAAATTTAAGTAAATATTTCATCTCCTCGAGTGGTGATCGAACCCACAACCAGTCGGTTTTACAGTCACAGTTCGTGCCGCTGCGCCACGGCTGGCCTCGTCTATGAATATCGTCCTAATAAATATTTATTCATCATTCTACATATAGGTGATAATTTTTAACCGAGCTCTGAGTATTTCGGTACATTGTCATCATGTGATATAGTTAGCGCTAGAGTGTTAGCGTTCCCATGATATGTTCCCGGTGGGGATCTCGTGGGATAGTTTATAAATTATTACTTTTTAAGGCCGTCGTGGGACAGTTATTGTGTGATATGTAAGTGTGATGGGTGTAGGTTCGATTTCGATCGGTTTCGGTCCGATTCGATCCGGGTGAATATATTTAAATTATTATAATTTCTTTTTTAAGTGGGAGTATATTAACACTAGGTTTCCTCTGTCTACTCGCTGTGTGCAGGATACAGCGTGAAGCTGATTAATTTTTTTTATTATAATTTTCCCGCTTTGGTAGAAAAAGTGCGACGTAGAATTTCTGGCATTTAAATTGAGGAATGATGTGTTTTACCTCTAGGTTCCTTCTTTCTACTTTGCGGGAAAAAGCGTGAAATAATTGATGTTTTACCCGATTGCGGTAAAACTCAAAAGGAGGGTTATGTTTTAAGGTGTATGTATGTTTGTATGTATACCTGTTCCCTTTTCTCTTGTAAATGTTGAGGCAGTAAACCGATTTAGTTGATTGATACATCGTTGGATTTGTCTTGATGGTGTGAGCGTTATTAGATATATTAAATTGGTTTATGCAGTTGGGTTTTTTATTTTATTTTTTTTTTTAAATAATTGACGTAATTGAACAATACAATAATTTACTGCACTCTTTCCATTCTAACCAAACATGTAATAAAATAGAAACTAAGACATTTGCAATATAGTTTTTTTTAATATGAAATTCTTTATTTTTAATATACAGCTTTAGAGTGACCTAAGTATTAACAATATTATTTCAAACATGCAATCAGAGTCTATAGATACTCGTATACACATACATAAATTCAGTTCTAAAAAAAGGAAATATTTATTTATGTGGAAAAAATATACAAAAGGTATATAAATATTTTTTACAAATAGATTGGTTGATTGATTTTTGTACCATAATAAATAAATCAGCTCTTCGCTGTATCTCGCACACAGCAGGGTAGGCAGAGGGAATCTAGGGCAAGACACTCCGTTCCCCCATTTTCTGCTGAATTCTGGAGGCATTGCGTGTTAAGTGGCAAAACTCAACGCCGCGCTTTGCCTCGACACCAAAGCGAAGAAATGAAAATATAAATGTAAATAAATATTTCTTTTCCTCGAGTGGGGATCGAACCCACAACCATTCGATTTTACAGTCACACTTTGCCTGCGCCACGGCTGGCCTCAAATATAATGTAATTATTTAATAATTGTCAATGATTTTCTTTTAGTTTTCCAATTTCCTGAGACTACTTATTAGTCATTATACTTTACCTGTCTTATATTCTTGGTTAAAACAATAAATACATAAAAACCACCACGCTGTTATATACAATTCAATACAGACAATGCCTCCAGTATTTAGCAGAAGATTAATGGAAAGGAAGTGTTTAAACACTAGGTTCCCTCTGCTTACTCTATTATTTGGGAAATCCAGCTACAGAAAATCATATATACATATTTAAAAAAGTAAAATTTTATATCTTTATACTCGTATCGAGAAAATTCATATCTATAGACCCGTACCGTGCTTCTCAAACTTTAAGCGAATTGCCCCCTAACAAGTGTACCTTACTCTATCTTTACACAAACGAGTAAAAAGTCAAATTTACAAAAGGTTAAACTACGAAAGGAACACAGTCAGTACTTATCTTATCAGAATATTTACATTGGAGGGTCTCAAGGCATTGTAATGGTTCGGAAGCTATTTAATCCTACAGATTTTTCTCATAAAAAATTATGTTTGTATACATTTTCGATATAAAAATTTGAATAGATTTTAAAAATGTGTACACTATTGTTTATGTAGAGCATATATTTTGTGTGGAACGTTTCATTTAAATACTAGTTTATATAAATTTATTACGTTTTGCAATTTAATATTACATTTGAAATCTGATTTAGAACCTGATTGCATTAAAAAAGTCCAATTATAGCTCTAAATATCGACTCTACATTTCAATTAAAACAATATTTTTAATTTACCTTTATTAGAAAATATTTAATTCCACGAGTCCATAATATAAATGCCAAACTATTACAATGCCTCTATATTTAGTTTATATACAGCTCTCTTGAACTCTATGGGAGGTAGTGACTACTTCCGGTCGGAGGCGGTGCGCAGTGAGCGATGACGTCACGCCCGAGCCCGGACTGCACGCGTTCACGCCTTTGTTCACGCGGTTTAAACTATGGTATGACTGTAAAATAAATGTTTTTATTAGATATATGACAAAATAAATATTAATTAGGTCTTTCTGTATACGATTGGTGGCTCTATATATGATAAAAGAGGAATACTCGTATTTTCTTTTTATTTCTATACAATAAGTAAATGAATAATACAATAACGTAGCGTGATAACCATGTTATTACGCTATGTTTTTATATTATTCTTTTAGTTGGAACTATATATTTTGTATTATATATTTCAATTTATAAAGTATATTTAAATACATTTTTTGTTTAAACATTGTAGCATAAATATTTGCGGCCACCATATAAAATTATATTTGACTAAGTGGAAATTCAACACTTTAAATTAATCCACGCTTTCTTTTATTTATCAATTGATACATTTTCTTATAAAAAAACAGATATTTGAATACATTTTAAGCATATTATTATTGAAATTCCCAAAGAACCTTTATATTATCTTTTATTATTTTATTTTTTTCTTATACAATTTCATATATATATTTTTACAATAATTTAAATATTTACAGCATTTGTTTTCTCGCTGCTTTTTGTGAACGATTCTAAAAGTACAATCTATACAATCATAAAATACAATCATTTCTTATTTCTTATTTCCATTTTGCTTTTAATAGCAGAATCACAATATTGTAGAGAACGTCGAAAAGACTCTAGTGCCTTGCACTTAACGAAACAAAACAACACCTTGAAACTGAGGGTAGCTACAAAAAATTGTCAAGAGCGATTCTCAAAGTTTTAATAAACCAACATTATTAGAGGGTAGTGTCGCATCATTAAGCAGAGTTCATTAAAAATGTAGAGTAGTAAAAAAAATGTATGAAAGTAATTTAAATGCTTGGCCCATATAACACTAATTGTGGCTGCTTCGGGAAAATAGTGTTGACCTAGTAAGTGAACGTACAGTATATATTGTATTTACTTTGCTATTGTGTTCAACATAAAAAAGTCACTTCATTCTGAATGAAAACATACTTCAGTGGTGCACATAATTGCGTTTTTTTTTTATTAAAAAAAAAAGACCACATGAATTGGCGGTGTAAAAATGTATACGAAATTTTTATTTTCAGTTGTGTTAGATTCTATTTTGTTGGTGTTAATAACAGGCTAATTGGGTAAGAGAGGTTTTTGTAGATTTATTTATTTTTATAGCTTTTTTTTGTGTGTATTAATTTTAGTTATTACACATTAATATTTTTTTCCACATAGTTTTTCTTGGTATTAACAAAAATAACACATAATTATTTCGACGTAGCTCGATAATAACGTATAGTTTAATTAGCTAGAGACGGTTTCTAAGAGAGTCACAACTTCGAATTCCAATGTGTTCAAATTTTAAGTTGCTTAATTAATATTTGTACCTAGTTATTCTATTCTTCCATTTCCAGTTATTATTAGACAATGGACAATAAACAAATATACAAAATATCAGCGACTCTACCATAGAGTTAAAATGGAAAAAAAGAATTAATTAATTATTATTACATTCAATTCCCTCAAATGGTAATCGAATTTAAAACCATCGCGTTTAAAACCAAAACTTATACTTACACTAGTCAAAGGTATTTTATAGTCCTTTTTCCTGAAGTCCGCGTAGTACCCGCCGCCGTCGGGCTCGGAGCGGGCGTCGTCGCTGACTTCGCGGACCTTACCGTTAGACGGCGGTCGCTGGAGACTCATGTAGCCGTTCGATACAGGTCTTCTTTCTGTTGGATGAATTTGGATGTTACTTTTATGAGTTAGTCTTGTATATTAGATTTTTTTATAGCTTCACGCTGTATCCCGCATATGGCGGGATAGGAAATTTAGTGTTAAGATATGCCACTTTCTGTTTAATTTTCTAGACATTGCGTTTTGAGAAGTGGAAATCAATGCTGCGCTACGTTTTGTTACCAGAGCGACCAAATGAAAATATTTTAATATTTATTAATTTTCTCTATTTGCTGTGGTTATATTACTAAGAAATTAAAATGAAATGTAATTTTAAGTGATACGAAGAAGTATTATATAATATTTTTATATTGGATATGATTAACAACAGAGCGTTATATATGTGAGATTGCACAAAAACTATTTGAATGAATTCTAAATTTACAACGATAGCATATTATTAAAAAATAAATATGAGATATACAATTTAAGGCCAGTCGTAGCCGCAGGATCACAGATGTGTGACTGAATGTGCGACTGGTGTGGGTTCGCTCCTGACACGACGAAATAAAATAATCATTTAAATTTACATTTTAATTTCTTCGCTCTGGTATCGAGGCAAAGTTCCGCCACCCAACAAACGGGAAAATGAGAACGGAGTGTCTTAACACTAGGTTTCCTCTACCTACTCTTCTCTGTACGGGATACGGCGTGAAGCTGATTTATTTATTTTATAAGAAGATATAAATTATAAGAAGAAAACAAATAGCTGGAATCCCCATTTAAAATGGAATATTTCAAAGTTCCAACAGAAATGAAAGGTGTCAGAATTCACAGACTCACTGTCCTACGATTTGTATTGAGCTCTGTGAATAAATGAAGCGTTATAATGGTTATTTCGTATCTCAGTATTGAATTGCTAACGACGCCACCTAACAGGTTCCGCTCTATCATTATGGGTCGTGGATTCGAATTTGTTGTGTTTTTTTATTTACCTTTCTTTACGCTCAGACCTATTTTCTTATAAAAATCAGCTTCACGTTGTATCCCGCACACAGCAGGATAGGCAGAGGATCTAGTGTTAAGACACTCTGTTCCCCATTCTCAGCCGAATTCTGGAGGCAATGCGTGTTGAGTGGTAGAACTCAACGCCGCGCTTAACCTCGACACCAGAGCGAAGAAATGTAAATATAACTTTAAGTAAATATTCCTCAAGTGGGGATCGAACCCTTGTTGGATTTACAGTCACACTTCGTGCCGCTGCGCTACGACTCTCATTATCTTAGCCTGTCTATATATTCCGAATAAAGCAGTATAGCAATAGGGAACATTATGTTAAAACGTTCCATTATTCACTTCCCCTGCAATTATCAAGACATTAGGCTCCACTCAACGCTGCACTCTGTCTTGTTACCAGGGCTAGTATAGAAAAAAATTATTCATTCTCCAAATGTGAATCGAACCCACAACCGTCAGTTTACAGTCATAAATCATCATGTTTAGCTATCGCACATGCGTTAGGGTCACACCTTTTTTTTCTTTTGTCCAGAACAAAGTTTTGTTCGTAAGGCAAACAAGAAGCAGCATTTAACATAGAAATAAAATTTACATAAAAATATCATAAAATAAACAAAAGCTACTTTTCCTTTGTCTACTTACTAACAAATTCGCTAAAAAATTTTGCTATGAGAATTTGAGAGTTGGAATTCTTGACTTGTTGACTAGGTCTTTATAATAAATATTCTTCTAAGATATTTATTATTAGATCCTTGAATAATAAAATATGCTATTTAGTTGCAAAAAGTATCATATTTATATAAATATCCTACATTTTTTAGCTTCACACTGTACAATAGCAGAGTAGGTAAAGGGAACCTGAGAACTTAATATTGAGACACTCCATTTTCATTAAAACACTTTCCTTCTCCACTTTCCGCCGAACAGTGAAGGCATTGTGTGTGGAACTTAACGCCGCGCTTTGCCTTGTTACCAATTAATTAATAATATAATCTATTGAAATAAAAAATATATATATTTTCATTTATTTCTATACTTGCCGTATAAATTTGGTATTATATCAGGATCAGCGTCGTCTGTAGGATCAGGTTCGGGAGCGGGACGAGCTTCGGCCTTCACGGGAGTACTGCATTGACCACTTCGTTCCGCGTACATTGATTCGCTAAGGAAAATAGTTAAATTAATAAATTATTTTGAGGCCAGTCGTGGTGCAGCGGCAGATGTCACAAAGTGTGACTGTAAAACCGACTGGTTGTGGGTTCGATCCCTCCTCGAAGAGATGAAATATTTACTTAAATTTATATTTCCATTTCTTCGCTCTGGTGTCGAGGGCAAGCGCGGCGTTGAAGTCTGCCACTCAACACCCAATGCCTCCAGAACTTGCCGGAAAGTGGAGAACGGAGTGTCTTAACACTAGTTTCCCCTTGCTTACCCTCCTGTGTGGGGAGTACGACGTGAGGCTGATTTATTTTTATTTACACCTGTCTTACATCATTCTTACACACCAAATTGGTGGGTAAATTAGGAGTTTACACCCACCAAGCCCCACCGGATGATTTTTTCAGAATGATTTTTTTTCATTTGCTCGGCCAGGCGGGCGAAGCGCTATATTAAGTTCTGCCATACTCAACAGATAATGTCAAGATAATTCGGCGAGGAAAATAATACCTTAGGTTCTCTCTATTTACTACTGTGAGGGACTTTTCCCTTTATGCGAAGCTATCTTTTTTTGTATTTGTATGAACACCATAGTGACGCATTTAAGAAGTATTTTATGGAATTTTGATTCATTGTGGGTTCGATTTTGGGTTGGCAGAATGCTTATATATTTAACTGTTTGCCTGCTCGTTTAGAATGCGTAATTTAGTTACGTTAAGAGAAGATCTATTAAATTTAACGTTTCATAGATCTTAAAAATATACAAAATGCCACATAAAAAATGCAAAATATAGGTTAAAAATGTTGTAATCTAAATAAAAGTTTAATGAAATGAAATTACTCTTGTAAGCCTTGTGTAGATGATGAAAGTGGATAAAAAATACAAAAATACTTAATTTCCAGTACGACAACTATTTTTTTTTTGGCTAGTAAGTAACCCATATATTACAATATTTTAATAATTTAAAGGTAAGTAAGGTAAGTCTATGATGACATTTTGGTATTTAGCTCAGTCACGAGGTGACCTTAGTATAAAGGTGACCGAGATTGTAATCTTCAAACAAATTTGATAAAAGTTTCAAAGCTTTTATATAAGACTAGTCATCCACCACAAGTTTATTAGTGTGGACATTAAAACGTGAAATGGAAAATTCCATTTGTTCCGTTCCCATCGGAATATCGTAAAATCCTATGTTAGAGTTATGCTTCTTTTCTAACCTGCTTGAATATGGGCATTCAATTTTAGAAGCCCAGTACCTTGATCTGTGTGTTGTCTGTCAGTCACTCAGTAAAGACACGAGGTTTTTTCTATTCAGCTTCACGATGTATTGCATTACTCAACTCAGAATCGAACCCACAACCTATGGCTTATACAGTCACACTTTGTGCCAATGCGCCTTATCAGATGCCTGCCTATTATACAGATTGTAATTAAGCAAAAATACCATTGAAAATAACTAAAACAGCTTTTAATTATTATGATTAGTAAAATAATTTTTAATTTTGAAGTTATTGCCTAAAATAGCAATTTAAAATTTTCCTCTCTTTAAGATTAAAATAAAAACCAGACAATTGTCTTAACAGTAGCCAGTCGTGGCGCAGCTGCACAAAGTGTGACTATAAAATCGACTGGTTGTGGGTTCGATCCTCACTCGAGGAAGAGAAATATTTATTTACATTTATATTTTAATTTCTTCGCTCTTGTGTCGAGGCAAAGCGCGGCGCTGAGTTCCGCCACTCAATACGCAATGCCTCCTGAACTCGGCGGAAAGTGGAGAACGGAGTGTCTTAACATGAGTTTCTATCTGCCTACACTGCTGTATGCGGGATACAGCGTGAAGCTGATTTATTTTTATTTTTATTTATAACAGTCTTATATCATTCTTACACACCAAATTGCCGACTAAATTAGGAATTTACGCCCACCAAGCCACACCAGATGCAAAACAATACATCGCGCTAGCGAGGCGTGGTCCAAATCTTTTAATCGGCTCAAGCCTGTTTCAGGGAAGTTCCGGTCTGGTTATCACATACCTGCTTTGAGCTTAGACCAATTTCAATCGAATCGAACGTTCCTGTACATTGGTATGTGGAGATAGAAATGGATGAATTAAATCTTTTGTCTGATGGGAGTTCTATTTTTACTATTTTTTCATTTTTTTTGAGTTTTAAGGGATTTTTTTAAAATGCAATTTAAAATGAGTGCCAGTCATGGTGCAGGAGTACAAGCGTGGTGCTGTAAACGCGACAGGGTAGAGAGTTCGATTCATACTCAAGGAAAAAAAAGTTTTATTTCCTAGCACTGGTTGTTAACAAGGCAAAGCGTAGAGTTGAGTTTCGTCACTCAACACGCAATGCTTCCAAAATCCGGCGGAAAGTGGGGAGCTGAGTACTAGATATCCAGGTTCCCAATGCCTACTGTGCTATGTATGAAATACAGCGTAAATATACAAAAAAAAATTAAATGATTGAGCAGTCTATACTGCATCAGTTGACACAGTTTTTAGTTCGATTCTCTCTCTTTTTAAGCAGTACACATTTAGATTTCTATAATTAGTCACACATACTTAATTTTATAACTTTAACAATATTTATAAGCTTTATAAGATCATGAAGTGAATATTTCAGCGATTGAAAACGGTATGGTTGTGGCTTCGATTCCCACTAGGGGGATTGAAGAATTAATATTTACTCGCTCAGGTAACAAGACAAAACGCGGCATTGAGTTCCGTCACTAAGCAAATAATGTCTCAAAAATTATACAGAAAGTGAGAACTATAGTGTCTTAACACTACATTCTCGCTGCGTGAACTTAATAAAGAACTTACCTCAACGGAGCGTGCTTGGCGGGCAAATGTCGATGTCGATTCACATGTTTCTTGTACAGTATAGCAAGTATCCCACACACCGCTGTGGCCATCAACGCTGACATCGCTGCTATAGACGCTAGTACTGGTGACATGCCTAGCGAACTGCTTTCACCTGTTAGACAAATGTTAAGTATTTAGCATTATTGGGTGAGCAGAGGGATCCTGGTAACCCAACATAAATTACTTTTAAAAGTTAATAAAATAATAAAAAATATATATGTATTGGAATTAATTTCGATTTCCTAGGAAATTTAAGAACGCTGTAATAAGTTCTTTGATTTTCATGATTATTACACATTTTAAATTAAACTATTTTAACCGAATTAATCGCGTATATTTGGTATTATATATTTTGGAAAACCGACGTTTCGAACACTTTACCCTAGTCCGTGGTCACGGGTAGACTGAGGTGGCATTCGTCTGTCAGTTTACATAATTATTATATCAAACTACCGCCAACGATTTCTTAATTGCCTCGCGTACTGCCCTGGATTCTTGCAGAATGAGCTAACTGTATCTTGACCTCTGGTATGGTGGATTTGAGATTTCACAGAGTTTATGAGTGGGTCTCAGGTGGTAAAAAGCTTCCAGCCGTCCTCTCTATTGAAATTAGGATGTTTTTGTATTGTTAGCCTCGCGGATCATTCTAGGAATATATCTGTTTTCCTTAGCGAGGATTAAGGGTTTCTCAAACCTTATGTAATGGCTAGGTTTATCCACAGTGTACTGACACACAGCTGACTTCGATACATGCCCATTCTTGATATCGGAGATGTGTTCCTTTACCCTAACACCTATGCTTCTCTTTGTTTGACCGATGTATGAAAAGCCACAGTAACAATTGTGTGTTTCCAAAAATGTTTAATACCAAATATATTAATCCGGTTAAAATAGTTACAAAACAAGGTAGAAAGTGAAAAAGTGCTATGCGGGAATAAGCGTGAAGCTGCTTTGCTATACTCTTTCTACTAATTGAAACTTTACCAAACGAGTACAGTGAACGTTCAATCAACACTTAAACAAAATATGAACAGTCACAAAGTAAACACTCGACTCACAGCGGGATAACTTTTAATTTCCCGTCAAAATTCCCGCATTAAACACGGCAGCCAATAAAGTTGTGAAAATTTCACCGTTTGCGAGTTTCGAACTCCTTTTGAAGCCTAAGTGAGTAACAAGTTTTCAAGCATGCGAGCTAAATTAAAGCTATTTTAAGCGATTTTTTAATAAAATTGTTTGGCAAATGAAGCTTATAAACGGATGTTGGCTCTAGTGAGAGCCAGTGGAAATTGATTTAACACTTTATGCTCTATTTTCATAGAAGAACAAATCTTTTATGAATAATTTGTTAGTTTTTCAGTTATTAAAGAATTCAGCGGAAAGAGGCGAATGGAGTGACTGAACACTAAGTTCCCTCTGCCTACTGTGCTGTGTGCGGAAAAGACCTGCTCGTGAAGCTGATTATCTAAAAAAAAATGATTCAAAATTACGTTATTTACTTAGAACACAATTGAAACAACTGATCCGTAAGTATAAGTTCTGAGATAAATATTGTCTCTAGGGCGAACCGAACCTATGGTCTCTGAACTCGCAACACATCTTAACTGTGCCATGAAGGTTGACGGTGCCATAAAATATTTTTGAGGTCATGAGTCTTATTTACAGGTTACCAAAACACATATAAACAATTTTAAAACTTTTATGTGTCTGTCTTTCTGTTTGTTCACCACACGACAGCTGGTCCGATCTTTATAGGACTTTCACTGAAAAATAGAGGAATTTGTGAAGTAAAATATAGGTCACTTTTAATTCAGATTTCTTGCAGAATCAAGATTTACACTACAAAAGCGAGTTAGCTTACCTTATCTAGATAGACATAAAATAACTTAAAAAAATCATCATTTTTCATGATGTATCCATGGACTCAGCAAAGTAGAGAAAGGGAAAGGAAAGGCAGAGGGAAACTAGCGTTAAAACACTCCGCTCCACATTTTCCGCAAACATTCTGAAGGCAATGCGTGTTAAGTGTCGGAACTCACTTCGCCGCGCTTTGCCTTTACACTAGGGAGCAGAAATGAAAATAAATTTAAATAAACATTTCATTTCTCCGAGTGGGAATCGAAGCCCCTATGGCCCCTGCCACGTCTGACCTCAGACTATTGATCCTTATATTATTGAGCCTTCTTTCAATAGTCGATAATCAGTAATTGAGGATCCTTCGAATACTGTACAACGACCAATGAAAATGAGCTCCAAAAATTATAAGATTTCTCGAAATTTCGGGGAAAGAGATTTTCAGAGTTGCGCGCGCAGGTTTATACATATAATAAATTTCCTAATATGTAAAAACATGATAAGACCAATATAAATATGACTCGTAATACGTAATGGTATACAAAAATTTATAAGATACTAAAAATATATGAAGCAGAACAAGCTTTATGAAAAAAATATTATATTGTAGATGAACATATTTGCCGCTAAATGAGTTTAAAGAAATAGGTTTTATTTGATACATCGTTAAATTAGTGGGTTCGAATCCGCCATAGCAATTCACTAATATAAAACATATTTAGAATAGACGCCGGTCGTGGCGCAGAGGCACAAAGTGTGACTGTAAAACCGACTGGTTGTGGGTTCGATCCCCACTCGAGTAGATGAAATATTTACTTAAATTTATATTTCCATTTCTTCGCTCTGGTGTCGAGGCAAAGCGCGGCGTTGAGTTCTGCCACTCAACACGCAATCCTCCATTCGGCAGAAAGTGGGGAACGGAGTGTCTTACCTGACCTCTAACCTAACCTAACCCTGGTGTGTGCGGGATACAGCTTGAAGCTGATTTGATTTGATTTGTAGATTAACATGTTTGTTTTTGAAACTGAAAAAGAAACATAAATAAAATGTAAAATACAGAACAGTTAGCTAGACTAAACTCACCAGTATATTTAGCTTGTCCTTTCAACGTGACTGTTTCTATAGTAGACACGTCGCTCCTGCCTTTCGCGTTCACCGCATATAAATCTATTCTGTAGCTAACACCGGGTGGCAGGCCGCGGATTTCAAAGTAGGGGGGAGTTCGGTTCGTTGAAACATTGTAGCGGACCTGTGGAAGTAGACATGTATTAAAAAAAATTATGTATCCTTTATAAGGTAGGGTATCCAAAGGGAATCTAGTGTTTTTAATTTTATTCCCCACTTTTCGTTGGAAACATTGCGTATTGAGTGGCGAAACTAAACGCCGTGCTTTATCTTGTTATCTTAGCGAGAAGCTGAAAATAATACGTTTCTCCGAGTGGGAATCGAATACATAATAATCAGCGTGTTTAACGTCTGACACAACGCCACTGCGCCATGCAGGTGTTCATTGTATACGAATACAATCTGTATATTATGATATTATTATTTTTTTTCATATATCGCGCTTTATTTTAATATTACTTCGAATTTATTTTTTTGGCAGTGGGAACCTAGGAACCTAGTGTTACGATGCATAATTTCTATTGAGATAACAAATTATAGAAACATTGCGCATTGAAAAGCGGAACCTAACGCTGCGCTTTACCTCATTAACAGAGCGAGGAAATAAAAAATAATAAATATTAAACTTACGGTCGAACTCACAACCTGTTACGATTACAGTCTCACGGCTGGCCTCCATTTTTATTTGAATATTAATTTTAAATATAATGTTTCATAAACTTTATTTACATCATAATCATTTTTTCTTACTTCATTTATATAATAAGTTATGCTAATTAAGTCCAAAAAAAAACAGTAAATACTAAAAGCCCATGTGATATTTATTCTCACATAGTAACACTAATAGGTTACAACAACTTTTGCTGTATTCCGCAAAAAAAAAGAGTAGGCAGAGAGAGTCTAGTGTAAAGACACTTCGCTCCACACTTTCCGACGAATTTTAGAGACATAGATGAATGGTGGAACTGAACACAGCAGTTTTCCTCGGCACTACAGCGAAAAAAAGAAAATATTTTTTTTTCTTGAGTAGGAATAAGCCCACAACCTGTCGCATTAACAGTCATACTCTTGTGCCCCTGTGCCACGACCGGCCTCTAAAATCCATATAATATTACACAAAATTTTAAAAAAATCCATAAAAATTATACAAAATATTAAAAAGTATAAAAAACTTACAATCAATGAAGGTAACTCAAGTAATTCCATGAGGAAAGTTTGCGGCAAGCCACCGTCGAAGTTCTCGACGCACTCTACATACAGCGAGTCGAGGCTCTGGTTCGCTACTGTACAGTTTTGGAGATGAAATGGACGACCTAAACAGACATTAGATGATATAGTAAAAAAAAATCAGCTTCACGCAGCAGGGTAGGCAGAGGGAACCTAGTGTTAAGACACTCCGTTCCCCGCTTTCTGCCGAATTCTGGAGGCACTGCGTGTTGAGTGGCAGAGCTCAACGTCGCGCTTTATCTCGACACCAGAGCGAAGAAATGGAAATATAAATTTAAGTAAACATTTAATTTCCCCGAGTGGGGATCGAACCCTCAACCAGTCGGTTTTACAGTCACATTTTGTGCCCCTGCACCACGATTGGCATCAAGATTATACAGGAAAAATTGTAATTAAAATTTATAATTGACTACTTGTCGCCCACAGCTTAATTTACGTGGCCTCTTTGCCCATGCCTTTCTATTTCTATTTACCATCCGAATCAAAGATGTTAGCGTCGAGACTCTCTGTTCTCCGCATTCCATTCAAATATTACATTGTGTGTTGCGTTTCAAATACGCGCCTAGTTTATTTTACTTAATTAGGTCATCAAATGTTCCAATTTTACTTATTTAGAAAACATATACGATCATAACGTATGGCTTAGTGGTAAGAGCGCCTGGTGGGTTTCCAGGAGGCGCGGGTTCGAGTCCCGCTACGTTCAAATTTTACACGTTTTTTAAATAAATATTTTTCTTTCCTAAATGTGGAACAACACTTTAAAGAAATGTTTAAAAATGTTCCATTTTTTTTATTATTGTCGGGTAATGTTGATCGTTATATTTTATTTTACAATAATTTGCTTGCTACTATTTTTGTACTATACGTATACAACATCAGGTGCATCAGTTTTGAAAATAATCTATAGCCTCCTGCTAGGCTTATTAGCTAAAATATAGTATATTCAAGCAGTTCAGATATGCGGTTACAAACAGACAGATGGATAAAAAGACCAACAGAGAAACAGAAAATCTAAACAAACATAATCAATCTACTATCAATTGCAATATATTCATGTAATTTTATGATTTATAATATTATTCTAAGAAAAATATCCTTACTAAATACAATATTCTATCAAATTCAAGCCAAATCTCATAATCTCTCCTCACCTGCAGCCACTAGCTGGAACAGACAAGGCACCTTCTGCTGCCCCACCGCGTTCTCGCCGTAGCACGCGAGCGTGCCGTACTCCATGTCGGTTGTGGGTGTGTAGTTCAGAGTCGATGTGTGGCCGTGGCTGCTGTATAATCTGTGTGTAATTAAAAAAATATAGTTTCAATTTTGTTTTTCAATTTTTTTTTGCTTCACTGTGCTTAGCAGGCTAGGCAAGGAACCTCTTCCGTTGGGTGGCGGAACTCAACGACGCATTTTATACCACAGTTCCAGTTTGTCTTTTTTGCTAACAAGACAAACGTGAACTGTGGTACAAAAATAATTAATTCAAAGTCAAAACATTCGTATAAAAAATAAAGACACTTATAGTTTAATGAATCTTTGTTGTATCCCGCAGAGGCAACCTAGGAACTTGGTGTAAAGGCACTCCGTTTCCTTTAAGACCCTTCTGTCCCACTTTCCGTCGAATTCTAGAGGTATTGCGTAACTCAATGACACGCTTTGCTTTACTAAAATAAAAAAATAATTAAATTAGCTTCACGCTATATCCCGCACACAGCAGGGTAGGCAGAGGGACATAGTGTTAAGACACTCCGTTCCCCACTTTCTGCCGAATTCTGGAGGCATTGCGTGTTGAGTGGCAGAACTCAACGCCGCGATTAACCTCGACATCAGAGCGAAGAAATGGAAATATCAATTTAAGTAAATATTTCATCTCCTCGAGTGGGGATCGGACCCACAACCAGTCGGTTTAGCAGTCACACTTCGTGCCGCTGCGCCACGACCGGCCTCTCGCTTTGCTTCACTAATATATTTTATTTCATTTTACTAATTTATACTATAATGACACCCCAAGTTAATTCGTTTAACATTTATATATTTAAAATAGATTTAAACTTGACATTGACACTATCACTTTACCTTGGAGGTATTTCAGTTTGTTCCCCAGAATTATTGAAGGTCCAGTGAAAGGACACCAGTGCAGGGTTCGCGTCAACTGAACAATGCAGAGAGACGGTCTCATGCTTCAGTGCTCCGAAGAGCTCGTTATCTTTTCTCTCTGCACATACAGGAGCATCTAGGATAAAAAAGATATGACTAATTATACGGTAGATATAAATAGAATTTTCATATAAGTTATATATATTTAATATTTTGCGCTCTGCCTTATCAAAAACACATCACGCTTCTTCCCACTTATCTGGTTAGATAGTAGAAAACTAGTCTTAAGACTATCCATTCCCCACTTTCCAGCGGAACCCAACGCCGTACGTGTGTAAATAATTTTAAATATCCTCATTTCCTTCAACAGGAATCAAACCCAAAACCATCCTATATGCACTCAAAGGCGGTCTCCCGGTATTTTAATCTTGGCAATGTTTTTTTTTTTCAGCTTCACGCTGTGTCCCGCACACAGCAGGGTAGGCAGAGGGAACCTAGTGTTAAGACACTCCGTTCTCCACTTTCTGCCGAATTCTGGAGGCATTGCGTGTTGAGTGGTAGAATTCAACGCCGCGCTTAACCTCGACACCAGAGCGAAGAAATGGAAATATAAATTAAAGTAAATATTTCATTTCCACGAGTGGGGATCGAACCCACAACCAGTCGGTTTTACAATCACACCTCGTGTCGCTGTGCCATGACTGGCCTCAATGTAATTACCTATATTACGATAATCTCCACTATATAAGGCTATAATAGGCTATAATAGATGTCATCAATGGGGGCAAATTACCAAAATGAAATATCGCGGCAAACAGAACGAGATAGGCGTTTGTACTGCGGTCGGTGTATCGTGCCTCTAATTTATGTTGGCGTCGTGGCTTGGCTGTTCGTGTAATACGGGATTTATTTATTTTGAAGGGAATTTAGATGATTATATAGACTGGATGATCTTGGAACCTTAACAATGGTGGGTGGGGGTTGAAATTGCAACCATAAAATGCATGCTGTTCATTAAAAACTTACACTATATGCTGATTTCCCCATTTTTTTTTATTTTATAAAAAAATCATGTTAATTTTTATATTGTGATATGTGTTAAAATTATAATGAAATATAAGGAGGCAACTCCTTATATTTTTTTCAATTTTTTTAGTAACGGTAAATTAATAAAAATAAAAAAAATATTGATTATTAACTTTAATTTTAAGCAAAATACATTGAGAAATCATTAATCTGTTATATCTGTTAACCCCGCTGCTTATATGAATGGGACCCTACATCTTGTTAATCCAATCAGGTTAGATAACAACAGTATATGGTACATATATGTATATATTTGAAATATGAACTTTTTATTGAGGTGGTCTTCAAAGCAGTATTTAACATATTCTATCAGCTATTTAAATACTATTGAAAATAAAAACATTCATATTTCTTTCATTTCTATAATGTTAAAAAAAATTCTAAGATCAACAACTTAATCGAGGCCAGACGTGGCGCAGCGGCACAAAGTGTGACTGTAAAACCGACTGGTTGTGGGTTCGATCCCCACTCGAGGAGATGAAATATTTACTTAAATTTATATTTCCATTTCTTCGCTCTGGTGTCGAGGCAAAGCGCGGCGTTGAGTTCTGCCACTCAACACGCAATGTCTCCAGAATTCGGCAGAAAGTGGGGAACGGAGTGTCTTAACACTAGGTTTCCTCTGTCTACCCTGCTGTGTGCGGGATACAGCGTGAAGCTGTTTTTTTGATTTAACAACAACTTAATATATTTAAATAAAAACTTCCGAAAACTCGAAAGAAACGAACGAAAAGGTTAGAGTACAGAAAAATAAACTGATCTAATCCAATTAGTTCAGCTTCAAACAACAGCTGGTATGAATAACAAAAATTCTATTACAATTCATACAACCCGATCACAATCACGGATCTAATAAAACTGTTGTTTTGGCCTTTGGTTTTGTGTAATAACTGTGTGGGGTGGTTTTTTATTTTAATTGATTTTTATTTTAATTGATTTTTTATTATTATTTTAGAAACTAATATCAATGAATATAAACCAAATTACCGTATCGTTGTGTCATTTGAATATAATTTAATGAATGATGGTTGTAGGTTTTATTTTTTTAATAGTGTTCTGGTATATTTGGGAAGTATGTTCAGTAGAGATGGAAGATACGAGATGGATAACGAATTAAACGAAAAATTCTGGTAACAGGAGTAACGGTGCCTTGGCTGCATTTATGAGACTGCGAAACGTCACCATAAATGCAAGTTTGGCCGTACCCAATGCAGTGTTGGTACCGACGCTGTTATATAGCGGCGAAACGTGGGTATTACAGAAAAACAATGAAAGAAAGATAAATGCTGTTGAGATTCGATGTCTTCGTAGGATATACGAAGTCAGCTTAGCTGATCGAATCCGCAATGAAGAGATACACAGAATGACAGGTATCAGCGAGAACATCACGGTGAGAATGAAGAAGAACGTGCTCAGCTGGTTTGGGCACGTCGAAAGAATGAGTGATGGAAGAATGGCAAAAAAGATTAATAATGGAAAAGTGGGTGATAAGAGAGATAGAAGGAGACCTCGATTGACCTTCGAAAACACAGTATCAAGGATACTGGAGGATGGTCACGTAAAAAGCACGAGGACTCTCCTGGGGGACGTGTATGAAGAGGTTGATGATGTGGAGATCGTAGCATTTGGCGCTCCGTTCTCTCTGACTACCCCGCTGGAGATACAGCTTGAAGTTTAATTTAGTTAAGTTAGTTAAATTCTGGTATATCCTTAAATGAAAGAAATAAGAATGTAAAAAAAAATAAGAAGACTTTATTTTTGTTTTATGCACAAATTGGAGACAAAAAAATAGTTAACCTTATTTTTTAGCTCACGTTGTATCACGCAGATAACAGGATAGGCAGAGGGAACCTGGGTACTTAGCGTTAAAATGCCACTTTCCGCTGAAGTCTGGAGGCCTTGGGAGTTGAGTACTGGGACTCAACGTCGCGCTTTTCATCAATAATAAACTTTTACATATATTTTTTCATTTAAAATTATTTTAATTTTACCATGTTAAAATAAAATTTTAAATATATATAAAATAGAATTAAAACACAAAAGATATTTGAATGAGGGCTACCTTTTGAAAAGACGGTCTCGGTCAAAATATTTCGCCATAACCGTTTTACGTTCTAGCAGCGCCTTGTAAAATTTTACAACCTCCATACGGGATAAAAGCCGGTAGTATTATATTATATAACTTGGTCTAAGTGCAATGACCAGTTCTATGTAGTAAGTGGCCTTATACAAATGCTATTTACGATGAAAATCTCATATTATGTTCTATTAATATTGAGTTTCTTAGAGAATATTTTTTTTTTGTTTCATATTTTATAGCCTATATTCCGCATATGGCAGGGTAGGTAGAGGAAATCTGGGAACCTAGTATTCAGACACTCTGTTCCCATTAAAACAATTTCGCTCCTCTCTTTCATTGCTTGCGTTGGCAGTGGTGGAACTTCACAACCTTCTATGTCTCATTACTAGAGAAAATGAAAATATTAAATATTTCATTCAAATGTTTACTATTTCAAGTAGGAATCGAATCCACAATCACAAGTTATAAGTTCGAACATAAAAAAAATATTTGTTCTATAATATAATTAACTTCTAAAAAAGCGAAATATATTACTTTTAATGGAGGTTAATTTGAGAGAAGTTCTTGTTTACTTCTCATATAAACAAGTATTTTTTCAGTTTATTTAGAAATGTATCTTCTTAAAAGGTTTCAAATATGATTTATAATTTTGAATATGATGAATCGAAATGGACGATAGAGTGATTCATCTCCTTTTTTCTCTGTTTATGCTTTTTTATTTCACTAAATACGGTTTGGTATGCATTGCGTTAATTTTTTTTTCAGCTTCACACTGTATCCCGCACACAGCAGGGTAGGCAGAGGGAACCTAGTGTTAAGACACTCCGTTCCCCACTTTTCGCCGAACTTTCCGAGGCGTCGTGTGTCGAGGCTTTTGCCTTTTGACTAAAGAAATGAAAAAAATAATAAATCATAATTCCTTTCCCGACTGGGAATCAAACCTACAACCATCGCATTTCATAAAAGCTTGTCTCCTATAAAGCAATATCGTTTCTGTACACACTTTAAAAACAACAAACAAAAAAGCGAAACGAAACGCCTGGACAAATTATATAGAAAACTACTAAAGTTTTGAAACAGCACTTTTATCCAGTAAAGAAGCGGAAAGCGTTTTTAAAAGTTGAACATCTTTCAAAGTGGATGAAATTTTTAAAGAAGTTCCGTGTGCGAATAATTTTAATGTCTCTTTCCCAATGACAAGTTTTGTGTCGGTGTTCTAAATAATCCTATATTGAATTTAAACTCTCCTCATAGAGGCCAGTCGTGGCGCAGTGGCACAAAGTGTGACTGTAAAAACGACTGGTTGTGGGTTCGATCCCCACACGAGGAGATAAAATATTTACTTAAATTTATATTTCCATTTCTTAGCTCTGGTGTCGAGGGAAAAGCGCGGCGTTGAGTTCTGCCACTCAACACGCATTTCCTCCAGAATTCGGCAGAAAGTGGGGAACGGCGTGTCTTATAACCTAAAATAAACTAAAATAAAAAGGTTCCCTCTGCCTACTCTGCTGTGTGCGGGATACAGCGTGAAGCTGAAAAAAAAACTCTCCTAATATTACCTACATATTTAAGCTTCACGTTGTATCCCATTCCATGGTGAATCTCGGAATTTAGTATTAAGATACTGTATTCTCATTAAGATACTTTTGTTCCCCCCTTCCCACAATTCTGAAGCAGCGATTTACCTAATTACTATAGCGAAAAATTATTAATAATTTCATTTCCTCGAGTGGGAATCGAACCCACAGCCTGTCGCATTTATACTCGTAGGCTAGTGGCTGGCCTCATATTTGAGCCTTACCTACCTATCTGTTTATTTGATACCTATATTAACACGCTTTTATCAGGTCAAGCAGTAACTTATATAGTAAGTTTATAAAATCTAAGAAACTAAATTATATGAATTCCTAATTGTTGTATCATCAAAACTTGGCAAATATAATATGTAGATTAGATTAGATTTTAATACGATGGGTAATGGTACCATCGAGCTGGTGTGATGATGGAATCGGCAGAGGAATGATGGATACTTTGACTGCCTATTAGTTAAACATGTCGAGTTTGTGCTCATTAACATTATGCGAGTACTAAATAGTTAATAATTTTTTAACATTTTTAAAGTGTCAATCCACACTTAGGAAAGAAAAATACTTATTTAGAAAACGTATAAAAATTTGAACGTAGCGCGCCTCCTGGAAACCGACCTGGTCGGTTTTCTAAATAAGTATAGTTACTAATTTCTTTCGAATTGATCTGTAATCTAAACATTTATAGATTAATAATAAATCAGCTTCACGCTGTATCCTGCACACAGCATGGTAGGCAGAGGGAACCTAGTGTTAAGACACTCCGTGGAGGCATTGCGTGTTGAGTGGAGAACTCAACGCCGCGCTTTGCCTCGAGACCAGAGTGACGAAATGTAGATATAATTTTAAGTAAATATTTCATCTCCTCGAGTGGGAATCGAACCCACAACCAGTCGGTTTTACAATCACACTTTATGCCCCTGCGCCACGACAGGCCTCGAATAATAAATAAATATATTTAATCACTAAAATGATCCTCTCAACCGCCATGTTCACGATAAATTAGACGCACGACACACCGACCGCAGTACAAACGCCTATCCCGTGCTGTTTAATGCGATATTTCACTTCTGTAATTTTCACTTATTGTGAATAAAACAATAATGCAAATATATTTTTAATAATAAATATATTTTAAAATTATTTTTTTTAGCTTCACGTTGTATCATCAGGCAGTCGACATCACTTAATATCTTTAAGCGTCGGCTTAAAGAGTATTGCCTATCGCTATAGTCATTGTATCTGTTTTGTACATATATGTAAGTTTATAAATGTATCTCTATATAAATATGTATATATATAATATCTATGTATGTATTTATTTATGTATGTATGTTTGTATGTATGTATCTATGTATTTATATATGAATAGTGTGTGTATACTTTTTTTTTTATTTATTTATTTATTTATTATTATTATTATTATGATATCATAAATAACAAAAATATATTTATGCTTAGTTATCCGCCAACAAAGTTCTCTTAATATTAGTTTCCATAAATAAAAGGTTGCCTGTAAGAGATCACTTATAGTGATAAGGCCGCCTTTGCACTGTGCTAAAATTACTAATTTTATTATACATTGTTATGTTATCTCTGTGCAATAAAGTGTTTTTGATTTTTTTTTTGTATCCGCGCCTATACCGACTAAGTTAGGCAAAGGAAATCTAATAGTAAAAACACTCTCTTGCCGCACTTTACCTTCTTCCCGGAGTTAGAATCAAACCCACCACCGTCTTATTTACAGTTACACGCTTGCGCTTCGGCGCCACAACGGCCTCTATATTATATTTTACTATAAATGTATTTATAAATTAAATTAAATTAAATTAGCTTCACGCTGTATCCTGCACACAGCAGGGTAGGCAGAGGGAACCTAGTATTAAGACACTCCGTTCCACACTTTCTGCCGAATTCTGAAGGCATTGCGTGTTGAGTGGCAGAACTCAACGCCGCGCTTTACCTCGACACCAGAGCGAAGAAATGGAAATATAAATTTAAGTAAATATTTCATCTCCTCGAGTGGGGATCGAACCCACAACCAGTCAGTATTACAGTCACACCTCGTGCCGCTGCGCCACGACCGGCTTCAACAAAAATGTATTTATATTTTAACGAATTACTTTAGTTGAATGGTCGAATATATTAATTAACCAACACTAGTAAGTAACTAATATGAATCCGTTCTGTATCACGTCCAACGTTGGCTTTATATTGAATAATTTAAAATAAAATGCATATTTATAAACAACTGCACTTTGATCCAAGTTCTTTGGAAAACATAAGGTAATGAATCTAGTTATATATAATAGGACGTTTCTAAGAGATGCCTCAAAAGAAAACTAGAAAGGTTATATATTTTCTTTTGTTTAGTTGACTATCAAGTTCTCTTATAGTTTATTGTTTTAAGATAGAAATGAATTTAAATCACTGCCGTTTGTTATTATTTTTGAGATATTGCATGCTGACGTGTATTGCGTATTGTAGTAACTCAACGCCGCCAAACACGTAACACGTCACCAAAGCGAGGGAAAAGAAATAATTCATTTTCCGAAATGGGAATCGAACCCATAACGGTCATGATAACAGTCAGTAGACTGTTTATTTCTATACACGCATTGGTGTTGAGTTCGATTCTCATCATCATCTGATCAATTATATTTTTATCTGGTCTGATAAGACAAAGCGTTGAGCTCCAACATACAATATATCATAGTCAATGTTATTAAAATATGGAGAAAATAGAGATCGCATATGAACACTACGTCTTTTCGACATTAAATCTATATCAAATTTTACAAAGCTGAAGAGTTTATTTGACTGAACGCGCTATTCTCAGGAACTGCTCTTTCAAATAAAAAATATTCTTGTATTATATAGACTGCAAATCGAGAAAGTAAAAATCATAAAAACCCTCCCTTTTTTAATTCGCCCTGTATCCAGCACATAGCTGGGTAGACGGAGGGAACTTGGGAACTTAGTGACAAGACACTCCGTTCCCCTTCCTATTACAATACTTACATCTAACTAACAAGGACACTGGATTGCTCGTCCCCTTGCCTTCACTATTGGCCGCCATACATGTGTAGTCACCCGCCGCCGCTCGCGTCACACTTTGTAGAACTAAACTTTGAGCGCTTAATATCACTCCTGCAGCTTCGTTGTGGTATATTTCTGTGTTCTGGAAGAATTTCAATAGAATTAATAAAGAATAAAAAAAAAAAGGTTATTGTTAGAGGAAAAAAATAGTTTAATACAAATGTTAATAAATGAGGCCAGTCGCGGGCACAAAGTGTGCCTGAAATCGACTGGTTGTGGGTTCGATTCCCACTCGAGGAGATCAAATATTTTATATTTATATTTTATATTAACATTTATATTTTATATTTATATTAACATTTATATTTTCATTTCTTCGCTTTGGTGTTGAGGCGAAAGCGCGACGTTGAGTTCCGCCACTCAACACGCAATGCCTCCAGATCTTGGCGGAAAGTGGGGAACGGAGTGTCTTAACACTAGGTTCCCTATGCCTACCCTGCTGTGTGCGGGATACAGCGTAAAACAGATTAAATTAGTATAAATACTTACATCGTGAAACCAAACGAGCCTATGAGTTTTCGGATTAGCTTTCACAGTACATTCGAAGTAAACGTCGTCACCTTCTTTTATTTCATCTGGATTCAAGTTCGATCCCATTTTCAAATCGACTATCGGTACATCTGGAAAGAAAGAGCATTTAGTTAAGGGCATTTTTAAACGCCGATTATGTTTTTCTATAGATTTTTAAGTAAGTAGTGTAGTTATAGTTTTAATATTCAGAATAATTTGTTATAAAAATGTTAATCAACCTCTTTGTTTAGTAAAAAGATATTTTTTAAATAAGTGACACAACTAAATGACGCTTGATGTGGTTGGAAAATTCGAGATATACTTTTAGACTTGGAGCGGAAGAAGAAAGAGGTCCTCTAGAATAACATATTATATTAGAATTTAAGATAGACATTGTACAAGCTTAATAGTATTTAACTCTGGAAGAAATATAAGTTCTGGAAAAGCCTCGAGGTGTTTGATTTCGTTAGTGTCACTAATAAAATTAAGGAAGGGCCTCCTAGAAATATTTTTTTATAGGTTAGTAGAAATAGATATATGTATGTACAGAGAGGGACAATGCGTGATAGAGAAAATGGAGTGATAATCTTCTCCACAGCCAATGCGTGAAACGATTAAAATATTGTATTTTTTAACATTTTTAAAATGCTAATTCCATAAGATAGATAAGATGGATAAATACTTCATTTGAAAACATATAATAATTTGAATTTTGCAATTATAAATTCACACCTCTTTGAAAGCATTCAAAGGCTTCGTAATATTATATGTATTAAGAAAATGAATTTCCACGATTTACAACTGCTTGTAAAAAATCTCCATTAAATTTAGTAGAGATTATTTCAATCTTTACTTTATGCGTATTGATAGTTGTTTAGTTTAATTTTAAAATATGTTTTTTTACTATTTATCGTTAATACACTATCTAATAAAAATTTGATAACGTTATTTTAGACTTAACTACTTTACGCTTCTTTTCGCAAAGTAGGAAGAGGAAGAAGGGAAGAGAAAAGAAGAAACACACGCCATAAACGTGTTGATTTGGGGAACTCAATCCCACATTTTATCTTGTTACAAAAGCGAGAGAGATCAAAATAATTCATTTCCTCGAGAGAAAATTGAACCTACAAGCGTCGCGCTTACAATAAGACCCAGTACCACTACACCACACACCTCAACCACTAAATCCACCTAGTAAAACAAAAAATAATGCACACATCCAGATTAAAAATATGAATAGCCAAAAAACTACTATGAAAAATGTGCCTAAAGTAGTTTCATTTAATATTATGAATATATATTTAATTCAAAGTTAAGAGTGGTTTTAACTCCGCCCTCTGAACCTACGTGTCGTTTTCTAAGATTTATTAAAATCCTCTCTCCAAAGCTCCTGAAGGCTCTTGAAAATTTTTCACGATTTTTTAAGATGTCACGACGATTCCAACGTCCGTCGTTCCCAACTTTTATTTCTCTTTTAATGGAGATGTAAATTAGTATTCTTATTCATTTTGTGAAATAAAAAATAATATTATGAAATGTTTTGTTTGCAATTCGGGCTTTTCGTTCTGTTTGGATTTTTTTTAGGGAACCAATTTATTTTTTTTGAACGAGATAAAGTTGAAATTAGGGCTGTTTTACGAAGAAATAATTTTTGATTAATAAATAAGAAAATTATTATTATTTATACCTATTTACTATTTAGAATGCATCTTTTTTGGCCTCAGTGCCAATCTCGCTACTGTTATTATCTTATCTTATCTTTGTCGCAGCTGTCACTGACACCAAAAAATAGACTGGTCGAGTCGAACTCGACCGAGGGTTCCGTACCAATTTCAGGATTTTACTCAAATGTCAATAGGAAGTGCAATTTATAAAAAATGGCAAACTTAAGTTTGCGGACGTTTGCATTTATTTGTTTAAAATGAACTACAATTCTAAGCTTGTAATGATTTTTTCAATGAAATATATAAAAATAATAACTTTTTAGATAGCTTCTTTGATTTGTAGGTTCACGAGAACATTACATTCGAAAAAAAAATTAAAATAAAACGATATAATTTATAAAAATAAGTTAAGTTCTTTTATTTGGTTAATAAAGTGTGAAATTGAGTTCCAGCGTTCCGGATTATCCAGCGCAAACTATGAACTATGGAAGAGGATACCTGGGAACCCAGTATTAAGACGCTCCGTTCCCATTAAGACTTCTGCCTAATTGTAGAGGCATTGCGCGTCGAGTGACGGAACTTAACGCAGCGCTAGACCTTGTTACCAGAGCGAGGAAAATGAAAATATTAAATATTCCATTACCTCGAATGTTAATCAAACCCATAACCTACTACTACTACAGTTTATTTTTCTATTATAATAAACCTACATTGAATTCCTATCCAACAGTTAAGTAAATCACAAATAAAACCTACTAAGATTAAAAAATATATCTTAAATCACGACCTCTATACTTAAAAAGATTTATTTATCTTCGTCAACAATGATAAATGGTGTGAATGTAGATTGATTCGGAACATCTTTATAGCTACTTAACTGCGTAAGGCAACTTTCCCATAGACAATTGTGTTGTTGTTTACGATACGCCCACGGTTGACCAATATGGGTTATTTAAATACCGTTGTAATAATAGAAGAATGGTTAAATTTTTTTTTAGTTTCTCGCTGTATCCCGCATATAGCGGGATAGGAATCTAATAGTAAGGCACTTCGTTCCTCTCGATTTTTGAAAGATGAAAATGTAAATATTTTTGAAAAATGAAAAGATGAGGAGAGTCGTGGCACACAGGCACAAAGTGTGAATGTAAACGCGACTGGTTGTATGTTCGATCCCCAATCGAGGAAATGAAATATTTACTTATTATCATTTATTTATATTTCCATTTCTTCGCTCTGGTGTACAGGCAAAGCAAAGTACAGGAAAGTGAGAAATAGAGTGTCTTAACACTAGGTTCCTCTGCCTACCCTCTCATCTGTAAGATACAACAGCATGAAGCTAAAAAAATCAAATTCGAATAAATCTAGGGTGAGAAACCAAACTATCCCAAAATAAAAACTACACAAAAATCCATTGACATTAAAATATCGGTAAACATTTAGAATACTCACAATGGACATTAAGACGCCACTTATCCTCTATAGCCGAGTCGGGGATGTGCTTGTTCTCAGCTCGACAAGTCAAATATTTGCCGTCGTCTTCCACCGCGGGCACGAGGCTCAGCACGCTGAGTGTTTCGTTGTTTTCGGAAAACTGTTTGGAAATATATATGTAAATAAAATATTTCTAGGTTCACGCTGTATCCCGCAGGGTACCCTACATACCCTAGGTAAGGGGAATCTGGGAACCTATTGTTAAGACATTATATTCCCATTAAGACGCTTTCGTTTATCAGTTTATCACTTTCTGTTAAATTCTGTTGGCAGGTTGACTGACGGAACTTATCGCTGATGTTTTTTTTGCTCTAGTTTTTTTTATGTTCGTATAAAACAAAGAAGAAAGTCACTATGTGACCTTCTATATTGGGTATTTTAGAATGTTTGATGCAAAATGTCAAAACTGTATATTATATTATGATTTTAAAGCAATCTCAGGTGTATCCACGTACGAGCGCACCTATTGAAGCCGTTATGGTGCAGTGACCAGTGTATTTTGAGATCGATTTCCAGTCGAGGAGATGAAATATTTTAATTTCTTCGCTCTGGGAAGAAAACAAAGTGCGGCGATAAGTGAAAGAAAGACAGAAAGAGGGGGAACGGAGTGTCTTAATACTAGGTTCCCTCTGCGTACCTTGATATTGACCTTCAGATCTACAGAGTAACCAAAATGTCTAGACATTCACTTACTGAGCCACACTGAATTCTTAATTAAAATTATGATTAAGCATGAAATTTAATATAAACTTTAATGAAAATAATGAAATGTAATATCCCAATTCTTTCACAAAAAAAGAAAGATTTTTATCTTAAGACTAAAAACATTTACTCCAACCTTACCTTTGAATAGCGATAAAATTGAAATTCACAAACTGAAATATTTTTTCATAAGTCCACTTAATATTTAATTAATGCTTACGCTTTATTTTAATCAAAGATATTATAATTTTTCGCTAATTAATAAAATAATTAAGACGCTGTGGCATAGGTGTGCTACTGTAAACGTGAAGATTGTGGGTTCGGTTCCCACTCGTGGGAATTCTTCGAAAGTAGAGAACGGAAGTGTCTTAATAAGAACAAAATATCTTAACATTGAGTTCCCAGATTGCTTCTACCTACCATACTACGTGCAGGACACAACGGAAAAAAGGCATAAAAAAAATAGTTAATTTTACCTAATAATATATATTCTAATAAACCAGATACAAAATAAATTAAGAAAAAGGCAGCCCTAACAAAAAAAGAATCGTTTACACCTAAATAAACTGCAAATGTTTCAAGTAAAACAAAAACAGTTGACAAGCAAAAAATAAAGCAATAAGCCTTTCCTATTGTCATATTGTTGTGGCCATTATCAACCCTACCAAAGAACTTCCTGCAAAATTAACAATAATGAATTTGAATCGTTGTTTTACTTAAAAAAAACCGGTCAAGTTCGAGTCGCACGTTGCATCAAAAAGGGTTCTGTATAATTCTTAATACGCTCTTAATGTATAAGAATAAAAATATGCAAATATTTATAAGAACCACATGAAAACTATTATTTTACTTTATTCTTCTAGAATACTTTAGTTTTAGTTAAGTTTGTTCGAATTTTGTAATTTGAGTGAGAGATTACAACTTAAGCTTTTATATTTGTAATATTTTAAGCATATAGAAATTAACAACAAATTAGATCGTATTGAAATCTTCCAAGAAAGGAACCCTAACAACCAAGCTATATATAATTTATACATATATACTCTTGTCATTTCAATTTATAAAACTTGTATTTTTAATATAAAATCGCTACTTTGACCTTAAAAAGAAATAAACAGTTATTTTTACCATTTATAAAATGTTATTCCACACTTAGTAAAGAAAAATACTTATTTAGGAAACGTATAAAAAATTTTACGTAGCGGGACTCGAACCCACGCCTCCTTGTTCAAATTTATATACGTTTTCTAAATAAGTAAATAAACTCTAAATAAGGAACCCTAAAATGAAACCAAACCAACCATAACACAAAAGAAGAAAAGGTAAAAAAAATAAAAGAATCTATTAATTACAGTACGAGAGAAGAGAACAAAAGCCGTTACGTTTTTGGCCATCCTCTTAAGTTGTCTATTATTTTTCCACCAGGATACAGACGCTTCGGGACGCGAGCCTGTCGTCTTGCATTCGACCTCGTACCTCTTGTCAGCTGATACTTGTTTTTCTTTAGTTAGGATGTTAACTGTTATTGGTTTCACTGAAACAAATTATTGTTTGTATTAGATAGGTATAGGTTTTGACTGTAAATGTGATGGGTGTGGGTTCGATTTTCGCGTATTAGTGCGGTGTTGTGTTCCGCTATTCAACACGCAATGTCTAGAAAATTGGGCTGAGTGCGGAGAATGCAGTGTCTTCACATTAGGTTCCCTCCTTTGCTCCGATACATGCGGAAAGTGAAATAAAAATCTACGTACATTTTTAACACTTGAACATTTTACACTTAATTTGCATACTGCATTGCAACTTGGATATTGCAGAAATATTTTTTTTTGTTCTAAATAAATACCGTAATATAACTTTGGAATATATAAGATTGTATATAAAATCCATATAGACAAATACATATGACAAAGCTAGTAGTATCACAAAAATATTCTCTTTAAAACTAACAACTTTTATATTTCAGCGATAAACTTTAGTAAATACTGTAGAAAGAAATCACGAATACATACATATTTATTCTTCAGTTCACTTTCGACAAAACGAAATATATACTTGAATTGATACATTGAATATGTGTTAGAGACTGGTCGTTGCCCAGGGGCACAAGGATGAATGTAAGCGTGATGGGTTGTGGGTTCGATTTCCACTCGAGGAAATGAGAGAAATAAATATTAAATTTTTCCTCGCTGTAGTAACGGGGCCAAGCGCGGCTGTTGAGTTTCACCACTCAACATGAACAGTTTCTAGAATTCGGCGGAAATTAGAGAACGGAGTGTCTCAACAATAGGTTCTCAGGTTCCCTTTGGCTACGCTGCTATGTGCCCAATATATTAAGAAATTAAAAAATAAAATAAAATAACGAATATATATTTATTCTTCACTTTCTAAAGAATGAAATATTTTTTGAATACATGTATTGGAATTGATGTGTTGAAAGAGTACGTCTCGTTTTAATATCTTTTAGGAAGGAGCTTAAGAATTCCACCATTGAGCTTTTATAAATGGCAACTTACTGAAAGATCGTAAGTTATTTCTGTCTAATAACATAATATATTTATTTGAAAAATTCGAGTAATAAATCGTACAGTGACTGAAACATGGAATTACAATTTTCTTAGTATATTTCCTACTACTAGTCGCAAGCTATTTTGGTTATGTCTACTTTATGATGTAAATTGAACACTCTCTAACTTCACGCTGTATCCCGCTCATAGCAGAATAGGCAGATGGAACCTGGGAACCTAGTGCTAATGTACTAAATTTACCACTTTCCTAATCCCCACTGTCGAATTCTAGAGGCATTACATGTTAAGTGGCGGAACTCATCACCACGCTTTGCCTCGTTACCAGACCGAAGAAATGAAAATATTAAATATTTTATTTCTCTAGTAGGGATCGAACCCACAACCTGTCCCGTTTACAGTGTGCTATTTGTGCCACTGCGCGACGACTAGCCTAAGCGTTGCCTAACCTACCCATACTATATGTTAAAATTGAATTTACTAACTCCAATAATTTCGTCTTGTCTGTCCGTCACACAGTAACAATACAAGTTAGTTATTATAAAATATATATTTGTGTTACATCATTATAGAGTAACTGAGATAAGTTAGACCCGTGGTTGTTGTAATTTCAAATTTCAGGAGAGAAACAACATTCTATTCTCCGGTTTTAGGGCTCTGCTCATGTGAAGCGTGACCCTATACAGACAGATGGCCTCCGCTACCCGCCCGCCCGTCTGTCTGTCCGTCTGTGAGCAGACTCATGAAGCGATCTTAAGAACCGTGATAGTTAGCTAAATTTGCAAAGCTTTTTTTTCTTTACAAATATATTGAAAGTGTAAAGGGAATTATTATTTATATTTACAGTTTATTTTATATGTGTCTTTTATATATTTCAATATTGTAATTTATTTATTTATCATTTATATAAATACATAGAATCATACATACATTTAATAGGATTTATATATTATAGTAAGTATTCGTATTTAGTATATTTATATGAAAGCGCTCGCTGCCGTCGACCGAACCGGTAAGGTGTTCTAACATTTACGCCTATAATATGCCGTCGACAAGATGACCGCATATTTCATATATAACACACGACAACGATGCGCTTTATACACGTTCCATTGTTTTCTCAGTTATTTGTTAATATTATAGTAATTTTTGTGTTCTCTTTTATATATAAATTTGTTTTTTTTTAATAAAATCTAACTAAATACTTACGATTTATATCCAAAATGAGAACTTTAGTCTCCGGCGGCGCCAAGTTGGTGTTCGATGCTTGGCAGACCAATCTCGCGTTCAAATGCTGTCTACCAACATTGGGAAATGTTAAAGTGTTTACTGTCAAACCATCTTTCCTTTCTTCATACGAGTCATCTATAACTACATTTTCGAGGTACCACGTGACTCGTGGTCTTGGTATGCCTGTTAAAAAAAAAATACAACATATTATTCCGTGTTCGAAGCGAAGCGAATTCGAGCGAAACAACTTAACCTTCGCAGAATTGCCAAAAAATCATCATATAAAGACATTTCGTTCCATAATTTTCGCCAAAATTCGTTTTATTACATGTTAAATAAAAAAATAATTAATTGCCCGAGTGCGACTCGAACCCACTCGAAAATTTATAGTTGGTTAAATAATCTACTGCACACAATTATTTTTTTTTTTTTTAGTTTTTGTAGTGTTCACGCAAGTAGCGGGATTCAACGCCGCGCTTGGCCTCGTTACCAGAGCGAGGAAAAGAAAATATTTTGTTTCCTACCGTGGGAATCGAACCCACAACCTATCGCGCTTACTCGTACAGTCACACACTTGTGCCCCTGCGCCATGACGGCCCTCTATATTATTTACAATGATATTCAAAATTTCACATTTTACTATAACAATATTTATTTAACTAAATGAATGCTTCTGTCAATAAAATCAAATCCGCGACCTTTTTTTGAAAAGTAAAGTGTTATCACACACAGTGTCGAAATTTACGGTTCATTTTTTGTATATATCATAAATATTTGAACGAAAACTTGTTGTAGTGCCTCTTAACTGCTCGAAAGTTTGACTGGAGTAGATATTTGAAATAATATATTCAACCAATTTCAAAAAAATAAGGTTATCAGTTTGAAATATTTGTATGGAATTGGATAGTGTATGAGTATAGTGAGCTATTCAAGTTTCCAAGCACGTGCGCTAAGTTTAATAAATGTATGTACGTTTGTCTACAACATCTCGGAAACTAAAATCATATCGTATCGAAATTATCCATTTTAACTTAAATGTGGTAAATTTTAACATAAGTTAAATAAGTAAGTTCTAGTATTTGTAAGAGTTTTTATATTGTTTTGATAGACAAAACGTTGAATTCCTCTAAACACGTCATTTCTCGAAAACTGAACAGTAAGTGTGAAACGGAGTGTTTAACACTATGTTGCTTACTCTAAGATGCGTGAATGTTTTTTTTTAATACATAAGTAATTTCGAGGCCAGTCGTGGCGCAGGGGCACAAACTGCGACTGTAAATCGACTGGTTGTGGGCTCGATCCCCACTCGAGGAGATAAAATATTTACTTATATTTATATTTTAATTTCATTTCTTTGCTCTGGTATCGAGTCAAAAGCGAGGCGTTGAATTCCACCACTCAACACGCAATGCCTTCAGATTTCGGCGAAAAGTGCAGAACGGTGTGTCTAAACACTTGGTTCCCTCTGCCTACCCTACTGTTTGCGGGATACAGCGTGAAGACAATTTATTTAAAATAAAATAAATCAATCATTTGATTTATTTTAACAATTTATTTGATTTATTTTATTTCTATTTCTTTCTTTTTCTGAGCGATCAAACCCACTAACACTGCATATACGGTCCCATTGTGCTATATCTATCTATATATTATTTTCAACAACATCTAAGTATGAAACAGTGTTGATGGCTAGATAAAGTTCAAATAGATAAAGATCTTTTATCTTTTTGTCTTTATATTGACCACCCATGTTTGATACAATCACCATTACCCACCGTTACATTGTCACATCGGGTTGTGTCACCTGAGGTATTGTTTAAATTTAATTGGATTTTATTGTTAGTTGATTTTTGTTTTCAAATAATAAATTTATTTGTGAGATCTGTCGTGGTGTCGTGGCACTAACGTGTTACTGTAAGCGCGACAGGTTATGGGTTCGATTCTCAGTTACTATTTTTATTTACTTAAATTTATATTTCAATTTCTTCGCTCTGGTGTCGAGGTTAAGCGCGGCGTTGAGTTCTGCCATTCAACACGCAATGCCTCCAGAATTCGGCAGAAAGTGGGGAACGGAGTGTCTTAACACTAGGTTCCCTCTGCCTACCCTGCTGTGTGCGGGATACAGCGTGAAGCTAATTTAATTTTATTTTTTTAATAAATACAAAAATATAAATTATTTTGTTCGACAAAAGTGCCAGAAAATAACTGTTTTATTTAATTAGCGGAAACTTTAATTTTCAATGTATATTTTTTTCATGTTATTAGGATACAAAAGTAATCCAGATTAATAAATAAATAATTGAACAGTCAAAGCGGGCGAAGCCGCAAGCGATTCGCTTGGCTTAAGTATATTCCTCTAGCAGTCATCGAACCCACTACCGTAGTAATCACAGCCCGACGCTGCCGCAATACACCACAATTCTAAAAGAATATTCCTATTATCTCTATATCTTATAAAATAAGAACGATTTTTTTCTCTGTCTGGCCTTTCTACGTTATCTTCTTCTAAACCACCCAATGGATTTTGATGCGGTTTTCACCATTATGTAGAGTATTTCTCAGGGAAGGATTATATATGGTTTATTATATGTATATTTTATTGTAATTTGACATAAATATGATAAATGTGTATAAAGTCCTACCCGTTGAGACACTTTCACGCATGCGCTGCTTTAATAGTAAGTCCTACATGAAAACAATGTACTAGAGTATTATTCCTCTTAATAAGATCTACAAAAAAGTCAGCGACAGCATATTCGTATCTTCTAAGGATAACATACAGTGAGCATATTTCTGTCTAAAAATAGTAATTTGAGTATATTTTTTATTTTGAGGGATGTTTGTCCATAATGATATCAATCCTTATCCTTTTAAATACTTTATTAATTTTCTACGTTAAACGAAGATAAAATTTGCCCTTTACACTAATTTGAAATTACGAATAGTTTTAGAGAAAAACGCGTTTAATTGTTGACACATCACGCCGGCTATAAACCGCAGTTTTGGCGCAAGTTTTATTTATTACCTTACTCTCAGCATATAAATAAGTATATTAGTTACGTTGGCCATTTAATGTAGATAAAAACTGTCTTTTACTGTTTTTCATTTTAATAAGTACTTTAGAAGTTGTTACAATATCAAAAAATCCTTGCTTTGAAACGGCTCGCCACACGCCATGCGTTCCCCCGCGCCCCGCGACGTTTTGCTTATAGAAGCGCGTCCGCCGCGCCCGCCTGCCTCTGTACTGTAGAAAAGTAGATGTAGATGCGATTGTACGTATTGGATAATTGGAGTTTAATATATTTAGTTTCGTCTATTTTGATTCATAGAATAGTAGGTAGTCTTTTGTTCATAATTTCTTCCGTATAAGTATTTTAGTTTAAGAGAACAGTAGGTAGGCTTTTGTTTATCATTTCTTGCGTTTAAGTATCCTGTTGTTTATTTTGTTTACTTTTCTTCTGTTCTTTTATTATTTTCTTTACCTTTTAAACATAGGAAATGTTTTTAATTTAATTATACCACGACAAAGTCGTTCAAATATAGGTCGTAGAACAAGAAATGCAAATAAAAATCGTTTAAATCTTAGTAATGAAAGCGTATATGAGACGGAAATTAGATAGTAATTAAAATATATTTACTTATTGAGAGGGATGTGTGTCAATAACGATATTAATTCTTACCCTTTTAAATAAGTTATTAATTTTCTACGTTAAACAAAGATAAATTTTGCTTTTTACAATATTTCGAAATTACAAATAGTTTTAGAGAAAAGCTATATCGACTCATGTTATCCCTTACTCTCAGTGTATAAATAAGTATATTAGTTATCTTAGATACCAAAAAAATGTAGATCAAAATGTTGATTAGTAGCACAGATTTGAAATTACGATACTAAAAAATTCTTGCTGTGTAACGGCTCGCCGACCTCCACGCTTCCCCCCGCCCCCTCGACATTTTGCTTATAAAAATGGATCCGCCGCACCCGCCTAGCTTCCCCCGGGCATGGAAGGAGGGCCTGCTCATCATGTTGCCCAAGGCTGGGAAGAGCCCATAGCAGCCTGAGGGGTACCGATCTATAACCCTCCTTTGCGCGGTCTCCAAGCTGTCCGAGAAGTTATTCCTCTCACTTCTCCAGGCGCACATCCACCCATGAAGCGAGCAGTTTGGCGAGCGGGTATACTATTCAGGTTACACTACGCCGTAACAGCGATCAACCGAAAGGAGAGAGCAATAGCAGTCTTCTTCGACGTAGTACGCGTATTCGACCACGTCTGGCACCCGGACCAACTTCATTAAGTGCTCAGAGCCGGCACCCCCCAGCACGTCGCGCATGTCTTTGCCTCCCTGCCTCAGTGACAGGACATTTTGCTTGAGAGTTAAGAGTTCGAGGTATAGCAGCGAGTCGATCGCTGCCGTTGTTCCCCAGGGCAGCATTTTGTCACCTGCTCTCTACGCACTATACACTGATGACATCACATCGCCCTAGCGAGTATCACTCAAAGAGAAATCCTGCAGGTGGTCCAGAACCTCATCCTCCGTCGAGTGACGCAGGCGCCATACTACGTGAGAAACGCCACGCATCACCGCAACCTAAAAATAGAAAGCCTGGAGGTACACATTGGTCGTCTCGCGTCCAACGCATTCCGCTGCGCCAATGTATCGGGTCACCTGCACCTAAGGAGCAGCACGCCGTGGCATATCCGGCCGCCCGAGGTCAGACGTCAGATGACTTCCGAGGGACTTTCTATCCTCCTCCAAATGCGACTCATGAGCCTTGCATTGATCCTTGGTCGTTTAAGCTGGGCCTCCCTCAGGAAACCGAGGGTCTCACCTGACTGAGTTGACCGCCTAGATGGCATTTGATAATCTTTCCAATCCCGTCCCGCACGCCTGTGTGTCTGCTCTAGAGCAGGTTATCGCTTGAGACCACGGCCATGGAACCAACGCCCAAATGTCGTTCGGAGCTACTACGGAGATGGACGAGAGAATGCTTCAATTCTGCGCCTGGCTCTATAGCAAAGTAAATTTAGAAGCGATTGCACGTATTTTGGAGTTATCCAATAATTATAATGTATTTCGTCGCAGCATTGTTGGTTACATCTTTCGTTTAAGTATTTTGGGTAAGAGAATAGTAGGTAGTCTGTTGTTTATAATTTCTTTCGTTTAAGTTTTCTGTTGTTTGTGTCATTTGTTCAGGTGTGTGTTTTTTTAAACAATTGGAACATCCTTATTGGAGCTACGAAAATGTGGGTTGCATTAAGGTTTCAATAATTTTCATATTAGTAATCTTAAGTGCTTTGCAAACATAGGTACATTATATGAATAATTCAGTAGTTAAAGCGGGCGAAGCCGCGAGCGGGTCGCTAGTTTATATATAAATTGTAATATTGATAATAAAGAACATATTTCTTGAAATATAAATATTTCACTGCGCTAAAGCTGCGAGAGAATATTAAAACGCGGCATGTATGAAAAATGAATGCATAGAATCGATGCAATTTCTAATATATCATGTTTCTTGCTTATTTTATCCCGACAAATACTTGGCATAGTCTTTTTCATTTTAAATATTTAATTTTTGAATGGAAAACTATATTTTTATACAACATGGATTTTTGTTATCGTGTTAGTAAACAAACTTAAAAAAAATCTTAGCAATTGTCTGTTTAAGATATTTTTCTTGAGTTAATTGAGGCCGGTCGTGGCTGCAAGACCGAGTGGTTGTGGGTTCGAATCCCACTCGAGGAGATGAAATATTTACTTAAATTTATATTTCCATTTCTTCGCTCTGGTGTCGAGGTTAAGCGCGGCGTTGAGTTCTGCCACTCAACACGCAATGCCTCCAGAATTCGGCAGAAAGTGGGGAACGGAGTGTCTTAACACTAGGTTCCCTCTGCCTACCCTGCTGTGTGCGGGATACAGCGTGAAGCTAATTTATTTAATTTATTTTTTATTTTTTTTAATTGAAAATAAAAGGACAGCCAGAGGGAGCTTAATATTAAGACATTCTGTTTCCCACTTTTTCAAGAGGTGGAATTCAACGTCGCGCTATGTGTACGAAGTGAAAAGAAAATAATTTTTTAGTACTAACAAAAGTGCAATATATTTTTTTACAAAAACCAATAGATAATAGTTATATAATCATTTGTTTATATGACTTCATGCTGTATTGCACACGTAACAGAGTAGGCAGGGAACCTGGGAACCTAGTTTTAAGACACTTTCGTTCCCGACTTTCCGCCCAATCTAAAGAGCACTGAGTATTAGAGTATTGAGTGGCGGAATTCAGTTACTAGAGCGATTTCTTCGAGCGGGAATCGAACTCACAACCTGAGGCATTAAGAGTCTCACCCTGCGCCTCAACTGAGAAAATAATGAATATGACAAAAACTTTTTAACTCAATTTACTTTCACTCTTCATTAAAGTAAATTATAAGAAAAGGCACCTATAAGATACCTACGTATAATAAACGCTAATTGCTTCTGATGCCTAAAATCTTGTTAACAAAGTTAAAAATTTTAACAAAATCTTAAGCTAAATTGACTGAAGGTGATTTTTTACTGAATTTGAAGGGGAAGTCTACTTTGTATGTCTTTTTATAATTTTTGATGAAGAAAATGTCAGTTGTTATTTTAGATAATCTACACCATCTTATATTTTTTTATAATTATGGAATAAAATATCCAAAATTAAAGTATACTGCTTGAGGCCAGTCGTGTTACAGGGGCACAAGCGTGCGACTATAAATGCGATAAGTTGTGGGTTCGATTCCGACTCGGGGTAATAACATATTTAAAGGAATTAAAAATCTTGCTGTGAATAAATTCACTATTCATAATGTTAAGACAGTCGTTCTCACTAAGACACTTCCTCACTTTAAGCTAGAATTAAGGCATTTTATGTTGATTGGCGGAACTCAACGTCACGCTTTGTCTTGTTACCAGAGCGATGAAATAAAAGTATTAGTATAAATGTCGATATATCGAAATTGAACCCACATGCTGTTGCGTTTACATTCGCGTAGTACACACTTTTGGCCCTGCGCCACGACTGGTCTCAAGAATAATAAAAAAATACATAAATATTTTTTTATTAGCTTCACGCTGTATCCCGCACACAGCAGGGTAGGCAGAGGGAACCTCGTGTTAAAACACTCTGTTCTCCACTTTCCACTAAATTCTCGGGACATTGCGTGCTGAGTAGCGGAACTCGACGCCGCGCTTTGCCTCGACACCAGAGCGAAGAAATGAAAATATAAATTTAAGTAAATACTTCATCTCCTCGAATGGGGATCGAACCCACAACCAGTTGGTTTTACAGTCACGCTTCGTGCCGCTGCGCCACGACTTGCCTCAAAAACAATAAAATACATAAATAAATAAAAATACAAATAAAATTATTTAAAACATCACAACCAAATCAATTACAGAACAGTTCCAACCAAACTTTTGATCAAGCAACGCCACCACCACAAAAGGGAAATTTACCCATCAAATTACAAAATTACATTTCACATTACGCGGACAATATTTCAAACTAAATTGTCAACTCGACTCGACCCGACTCGACTCGAGCCCGAATCGATAATAATGACGGGATTCTACTCGAATATAATTAATGTCGTTTACGTTTGCATTTTAATCAATCTCGTTGACAGACTGTCATTTTCGTTACTTTTCTTGTGTATAACGATGCTTCTTTCGTGTTTAACCCCTTTTAAAATGGTTGATGTTTTTGAAGAAAATGTTGTAAAATTATATATAATATTGTTAAGGTGAAAACGGAACGGAAGTGTCTTAATGGGAATCTAGTGTCTTAACACTAAGTTCCCAGGTTTTCATCTGCCTGCCCTGATTTGTGCGTGATACAGCGTTAAGCTAAAAAAAATATTATATTTATTTAATAATAGGTCTTACTCGTGGTTACGTTTGCATGGTCATACGGATGTAACTAAAAGTTATGTAAGACAAATAACACATGCTTATTAAAAAAACGTATAAAAATTTGAACGTAGCTGGATTTGAACCCGTGCCTCTTTGGAGACCGTCCAAATAGTCGCGTGTTCAAATCGTGCTATGTTTAAATTTTTATAGGTTTCCTTAATAAGTATTTTTTCTTTACTAAGTGTAGAATAACACTTCAAAAATGTTTAAAAACAAATGAAGCATTTTAAGTGCCAAAGTAACTAGGAGTGCAAGTTCAGTTCATTTATATCGACACAAAAAATATTAAGTCGTAATACTATTTCAATTTTAAATCTTTTAGCGTTATAATATAAGAAAAGATTTTCATATTTTAAGTCCATATTATCCATAAACTCACTTTAAGTAAATTAACAAAATTAAGCTCATTTATTTAGTTTCTTAAAATTAACAACTTTACTTCCTTTATGCATTTACTCTCTAAAGTAGATCACAGAGTGAATTATCACTAACTCGAATGCCCAATTATCTCTGCGAAATCTTGACAGACAAATTTCTAAGAAAAGAAACATACAAATACCAACCTCCTTCCACTTCACAAATAAGTAGAACATTAGACCCTTCATTATAAGGCTCTACCAATTTCGTCCTGTCTCTTCTCTTCGCATCGTATATAGTAGGCCTGCTCGGTGGAACTAAAAATAAAAAATAAGGATAAACAAAAATAATTAATTTACAAAATATAATAATCAATCACTCTGCTTTACAATTTCTTTCAATGGAGAGACATTATGTATTGAGACAAACCAAACTCTTTTTCTCTCTGTTTGATTACTGACCATAAAAGTTAAACTATTTTAAATTTCCACAAATATTCGGTCCTGTGGAAGTTCACTCTATAAACAGAGAGAAATTGGCATTGCGTGTCGAGTGGCGGAACTCAACGCCGCGTTTTTTGTCATTACCAGAGTGAAAAAATAAACACGTTAAATAATCCATTGAAGTGGTTGTGGGTTGGGACACAACCGCCGTGGTTACGGTCACACACGCCCCTGCGCCATGTCGGTCGCGGTAGTCGAAAAGTGTGGATATTTTCCGAGTTGGGTTAGGGAAAAACTAATACTGCATTCTGCTATATAGTTGGCATTGTATTATTTTAAAAAATACCACTAGATCTATGTCTAATATAAAAATGCAGCGTTTCCCAAAGTTTTGTCCAATTTTCGAATTATTTAATATTGAATAGTATAACTCAATTGATCCACCAGAACAAGAAAAAAAAATTAATATAATTGTTTCTCTGAGTAGTTTTCGAACCCACACCTATTGCGTTGATTCCACCACTACGACCTCTTCTACTATACAAGATATTAAAAGAAACACAAGAAACACTTACTTATAACAGTAAAATTAACTTTTAAGTTCCTTGTGGGAGAATTCTTGAAGTCGACTCTACATCTGTACACGCCAGCGTCGATAGCCAGCACGCTGTCCACCATCAGGACAGCAGGTGTAGCCCCTCCACGGAAATAAGCTCTGTTTCCAAAAACTAATGGTGACGACCAGAGCTTCGGCTGATTGAAGTTTCTCCCTCGTATGTCGTAACTGTGATAAATATAAAATTAATTAGGTTTTTTGCCGTTATTACTTTGGTAAGTGCTACATAATAGAGTCCAATCCTGTCGCAGGGGCATAAAGTGTAATTGTAAAATCGACTGGTTGTGGATTCGATCCCCACACGAGGAAATGAAATATTTATTTATATTTATATTTTCACTTCGTCGCTCTGGTGTCAAGGCAAAGCGCGGCGTTGAATTCCGCCACTCAACATGCTCTGCCTCTAGAACTCGGCAGAAAGTGGGGAACGGAGTCTCTTAACACTAGGTTCCCTCTGCCTAACCTGCTGTGCGCGGGATACAGCGTGAAACTAATTTTTTATTTAATAAAAACAAATCACATTTTTTAAAGGTAAGTTAATATATCTGATGTAAACTAAAAAATTTTTTTTTAGCGACACGTTGTATCTCACATACAGAAGGGTAGACAGAGGAACCTAATTTTTAAGACATTGCGTGTTAAGTGAAGTTCAACGCCACATTGTCTTATTACCAAAGCGATGAAACGAAACTAAGTCCCCTCAAGTGATAATCCATATATTATTTTGATGCAGAAACGAAGTGACTTAAACTGGAAATTGAACTTACAATAAGGTATATATTTTAAATACCAATAAGTAAAAAATAATTACCTATATAAGGGTTCTCCATCTGATTCCTTAAACCAAAGTACCATGACCACGGCGTCGTCAGGATGAAGAGGCTGTATGTCACATGGTAGAGATGCCTTCTTTCCTAAAACGCCTTGCACGTCCGATGTGGGCACTAGAAACAAAGAAAATTGTTATAATTTTTATAAATTGTATTTTTATCAAATCCACGCTACATCCCGACAATAGCAGGGTAGACTGAGGGAAACTGGGAACCTAGTGATACTGGGAACATTGCGCTCTGTCTTGTTACAAGTCGGAGACGTGAAAATAACAAATATTTGATTTCTTCGACTAAAAATCGAACTCACAGCCGTTCGCATTTACAGTTACTTATGTCCCTGCGTCAAGACTGCTTAATAAGCAGCTTCACGCTGTATACCGCACACAGCACAGGGCAGACAGGGGGAATCTAGTGTTAAGATACTCCGTTCCTCACGTTATTTTACTCTGGCAAGATAAGTTAAGTTCCACTGTACAACATGTAAAGCCTTGAATTTGACTGAAAAACGGAGGCCATCTTGACAGTAGATTCTACCCGCATAAACGTATACGCGGAATAACCTAAAAATTAAACACCCAGTTACCTTAAGATATTTAGAAAAAAACATCCACTTCCCACGAATTCAATTATTATTTAATACCATTAAATATTAAATGAAAATCACGAGAACAGATTTCGTGCACTTAAATATTTAAAAGGTACGGTTCTACGATTCTGGATTTAAACGTCTTTTCGTTGTCTTATTAAGGCGTCTACAATCCTATATTTGTCCAAAGGCGGATCTGGATTTTAAGCTGGCGGAGATTCCGGAAGGCCACAATTTCCTTTGAACTAGGAAACTACGAATAGAAAATACGTTCGTTCATTCTGAAAGCTGTCATACTGAAAATATTTTGTGTTTGGCGTTATATGTATGGGGAATATTGGCATATTACGTAATATGTTGGATGACATTCAACTTATATATAGCGTTTTGAAAACAGAGTAAAAATAACAGCGTAAACATTTTTAAATGTGCTAATGTTATTTAATATCTACCTAAGTTTTGTAATGTTGTAGTTTATTATTTTACTAGCTTTACGCTATATCCAACGCTGAATATATATAGGATAGACAGACGGAATACAGAGTTTAAACACTTCGTTCCCCGTGCACTGTCCTATTTCCATTGCATTTTGAATGGCGGAACCCAAAGTTGCAATTTTTATTGTCACCAGAGCCTATATACGAGTACAGGACAGCCTGTGTATATATATATGTGACATAATCATAATTCATTTCACAATTCCACAAAGTCTCAATACAGAACTTTGTGTCCTCAGTGTCCGTCGGACTCGCTCACCGAGGCTTCCGTACCAATTTCAGGATTATAGGTCAACGGGTAGTACAACTTATAAAAGTTGACAAACTTAAGTTTGCGAGCATGTGCACTCATATTGTATGAAATCAACTACAAATATAAGTTTGTAATGTTTTTTTTCTATGAAATACGTATATATTTTCACTTTTTGATTTTTTTCTTTTATTTGTTGTAAGTTCTCACTTGATGCCAAAGTTAACTATAGATTTGGATTGCATAGACTTTACTATTTGACATCAATTTCAGCTTGATACAACCGTTTTAACCTTAACCTTAAAAAAGAAAAAAATCTCCAACACCTGACGAGCTATCGTGTGAACTCCAAATAAAATGATTCGTGACTGAATTCGTTAAATAACAAGAAAGTAACAAGATATTTCGTGTCCCGCCACTTTTGATTGCCGTAAAACGGCAGTAAGCCTTGGGAGGCGCGCCTTGATGGCTTCAGTGGAGGCCGAGGTTTTGTTGCTCATTTAGTATAAGTATTTTTTTGCTTGTTTATTGAGAGTCGATAATCAGTAATATTAGTTTTATAGTATTATTTTTATAAATATCTCTTTAAAAATTTATTTTTCAATATATTTCTCACGTTTTGTCCCGCATATATCAGAGAGAAACGGTGCACAAGTGGGGAACCTTTTACTTCGGTTGTCTTTTCTAACCTTACTATGTACGACGTATAACGTGAAGCTAAAAATAAGAAATCCTTTTTTTTTAAAGGTGCCTCTTAATTCTAGGTTCCCAAGTTCACTCTTATTACTATGCTATGAGCGGGATACAGTGTAAATATAAAAAAAAATGATATAGGCCAATAAACATATTAAAGACTCCTAATAAAATACACTCGAGCCAACTTTAATCTCATACACTTCATACGATATACGATAGCCCTTAATAGAGACCAAAGTACATGGATTGATGAAATTGAAATTATGTGTACTCGTATATTGCTATAAAACCTATTTGGCGTGTATTTGAGCTCCACCATTTTTAATGAGATCGGGGCGAATTTTAAGTTTTACAACGAAATGTTTTTAATTTTTGTATCTTTACGCTGTATGCCTTGTATAGCAAGATACGGATTACGGACGGAGACAGATGGGGCCTAGTGGTAAAACACTCTGTTCCCGATGCACCACCCAGTTATTAACCGACTTCAGTAAGAAAAATCAAAACCTCAGAACTTTTGACTGGGTTTTTGTGGTCTGGTCTTTTGAATGTTTTTTTTATTTGAAAGCTAGTGCTTTCCGTGTGGTCCCATTTTTGGTCCATTTCTGACAACGGTCTCTATGACAAAATTACATAAGTCTTAAATTTACACTAAGTATGCGCGCGACAAATGGATAATGACTCGAGAAGTCACGTCAACCGATTCCGATTATTTGAAAGGATATACTTCAAGAATAGTTTGGTTAAAATTTGGTTAAGTTCTTATTATAGGATCCGACTGAAATTGAACAAGTTTTTTTTTTAGTAAAAAATATAATTGTACTATTTTAGCTTTAGCAATAGAGATGGATGTGGAAAGGCGTGTTGCTGCTGGCAACAGGGTTAACAGAGCCTTAGCTGCATTGATGAGACTGCGAAACGTCAGCAAAGCTGCGCGTTTGGCCGTACACAATGCAGTTTTGGAATCAACACCTTCATACGGCAGCGAAACGTGGGTATTACAGAAGAAGAATAAAAGGAAGATTAATGTCGTGGAGATACGATCTCTTCGTAGGATATGCGGAGTCAGCTTAGCTGCTAATCCGCAATGAAGAGGTACACAGAATGGCAGGTACTAGCGAGGATGTCACGATGAGAATGAAGAAGAATGTGGTCAGCTGGTTTGGGCAAATCGAATGAATGAGTGATGAGAGAATCGCAAAAAAGATTTATGATGGAAAAGTAAGTGGTAAGAGAGGTAGGGAGAGACCTCGGTTGACCTTCGAAAATACAGCATCGAAGATACTGGAGGAAGGTCACGTAAAAACCATGAGGACCTCCCGGAGGCCAAATATAAAGAGGTTTATGACAGTGGACGAGGCGAAAGATGTATGTAGAGACCGTAGTGTTTGGCGCTCCGTTCTCTCTGACTATCCCGCTAGGGATAAAGCACGAAACTAGTTTAGTTTAGTTTTTTTTTGTAATAATTACAAGGAAAAAACATTGTTAAAAATGGTATCAGAATTAAGATTCCTTATCGATGCATTTCTTACCAACCAACTTCAAAAAGAGGATGTTCTCATTTTTAGCCGACGGTAAAAAAGAGAGAGTTTCTAATTCGCCCGATTTTTTTTTGTTAAAAAATAATTTTCGGCACATTGCATGTTGTTTAGCATAACTCAACAACTCAAACACTTTATTTTGTTACCAGAGAGGGTAAATGAAAATAGTATATTCCCCTGAGTGGGAATCGAACCTACAACTGCAACGTCAGATGGCAGATGGCCTCACAACGAAACGAGACGATGAGATAATGATATATTTATACATATAAGCCAAAATGCGAAATCGTTGCATCGATTTCCATATTTGATTCGAGAGTTTTATTTACGCTGTAATGGAGATTTACAAGTGTTGTTGAAAAGTATATTTATAACAGAGTTCGGCTAATAGTAAAAAATATGCATTTTGTTAATATATTTTTAATATTTATACTTGTATATGGTTTTTTTTTTAATTTTACTCAGAATAGGCAGAGGAAAATTAGTGTTACAACACTTCCTGCTGTGCGTTACACGCTTCTGCCGCTACACCTCAACTGGTCTCAACGGCCTCGTTATATGTATATTAAAAACATATTATATTAATATCGTCCAAGCGGGCAAACCTCGAGCGCAACACTAGTCCTTCAAATACATAGATTAATAGAAGATCAATCCCAATAACCGTTTCTCAAACTTTCAACGTAAAATCCGTACGTACACAGGAAATTGGATAACGTTACGTGACGTTTCCATTCAAATGGCACCGCGATCTTTTGATTGTGAACCGTCTCACGTATCGCAAATGTTTGATGATGACATTTCGATATCTTAGAGTGTTTTTTTCATTTTACATGTAATATTTTCATTATTAGGTCAGTCGTGGCGCAGGGATATAAGTGTGGGATGTGGGTTCGATTAGTCGAAGAAATTAAATAAATAAATCAGCTTCACGCTGTATCCCGCACACTGCACAGAGGGAACCTAGTGTTAAAACACTCCGTTCCCCACTTTCCGCCAATTTCTACAAGCATTGTGTGTTGTGTGGCGGAACTCAACGCCGCACTTTACCCCGATACCAGAGCCGTTATATACAGTCACATTTTGTGCTCCTGCGCCAGACTGGCCGCAATAAATAATTCAAGAAATGAAATATTTATTTAAATTTATATTTTCATTTCTTCGCTCTAGTGTCGAAGTAAAGCGCGGCGTTGAGTTCCGCCACTAAGCACGCAATGCCTCTGGAATTCGGCTGTTACATGTAGGCTACAGTGTGAAGCTGATTTATTTGATTTACTTTTATATTATACCATCGCAATTTGTGATTTTAAATTATTTAAGATCAATTTTATGCTGTAGCTGTCACAAAGTGACAGGGTTTGATTTTCTATCGAAAGAATGAATTGTTTTCATTTCCTTGCTCTAATAACAAAATAAAATTCAACAATGAATTCCGTCACACATCATGGAATGCCACAAAAATAGAGCAGAAAATGGGACGAACATTAGGTTCCCTCTGACTAGTACTTCATTTCCGCCAAAAAAAAAACTTTCAATATCACAGAAAACATATATATATCGCAACAAATTTCCAACTTACCGTTCAGAAATCGTACTAAAGTCCACAGTAAAGCGAACAAAAAGGCAGCAACTTGTCATATAAATCGTTATAACTAAAGGTAACGTCAGACTCCACGCGGAGGAGTTATGATAAATCTCACCAAATAAATGACGACTGGAGTAACAAAGTGGAATACTATAATATTCTGTTTGTTCATTGCTTAAATTACCTAATTTCCCAAAATTACAATCCTTCTGTGATAGATGAGATGTTTTGAATCATAATATCTTGAGGGCGAGCTAGATGAAGTTATGTAATATCATGAATATTATATGTTAATATATATTATGGAATTCAGAAATAGCTTAGGTTAGGCTGTCACGTTAGCTTCACGCTGTATCCCGCATAGCTTAGTGTTAAGACACTCCGTTATTACTTTGCATCCAATTGATAATTATAGCGTGTTAAATGGTTTTACACTTATTATTTCATAACCTTCTTTCTCTTTCTAACTAAAATAAAATATGACGAAAACCTCTGATTATTTGTGTGGTTTTGTGGATTCAATGCTCACATAGTATTGATATTTAAAAATATTTAAATCTTCAACTTTAATTAAGAAAGTTGAAGCTAGTCGTGGCGTAGGGGCACAAGAGTATAACGCGATAAGTCATGGGTTCGATTCCCAATCGAGGAATTATTATTTTTTAAGTCTTCTTTATCAATTGGATGAGTTCTATTTTCGTTTTCAGCATCACACTGATACCCGCATACATCAGCGTAGGCAGACGAACGTAGGTTTCCGTCACATTTTGGAGCCATTGCATGTTGAGTGGAAATCAACGCCAATTTTTATCTTGCTACCAGAGCAAGGAATAAAAAATAATCCATTATTGCAAGTGGAAATTGAACTCACAGCCAACACATTTCGAATCCTCGATGTGAATGGTTAAAAAAGGATGAGAGAGGAATACGAAGTGTCTTAACTCCAAGAACTCTAACAAAACCAACTCCATGAAAAATAAAGAAAACCACGAAGACATAAAGCTATATAGTAATTGTGTACCACCGTAATAATTTAACCAAAGGGCCCAATAGGCAATTTCCTTTTCCAGCGTTCCTAGAATTGGAATCGACAAAGTTTAGAACTTAGTCTCTCGCGAGTGAAACTCTTGGTGGAAATGTTTCTTGAATATTGTATTAAATGTACCGCAGACATAGTAGTTGTGGTTGCGACACGTCACACTGAATGGTGGGTGTGGGTTTGATTAATTAAACTATTAATATTTTAATATTTAATTTTGTTTTTATACTGTACTTCTTACAGCAGTGCTGGGTAAGTGAAGCTTGAGATACTTAGTTCCTTTAAAATTCTAATTATGAAATTTAAATATAATTATAAAAGAAAATCTTATTCTGCTCTTGTTAAAGATTTTTTTTATATTTTTTTCATAATTGGTAACTTTATCCGCTGCCTCTCGAATAACGGAATTGATATCGCCGGGACGAGAAATCCACCGTCTTGACCTCAGGCAAATATGTAATTTGAAACCAAGTAATCATGAGCTTTGATTTAATTCTGTTTACTTTAACGCTATATTTAAGCGTAATTACATTTTTTTTATTTGTTTCATGTTTTTTTCCCCATATGGCAGAGTAGGCAGAGAGAACCCACTCTTAAGACACTCGAAAAATGATAGGAACAGATTCCTCATTTTCCTCCTATTTTTCGAGACATTGCATGTTGAGTGGTAGAACTCAACGCCACGTTTTGTCTTGTTACCAGAGCGAGGAAATAATAATAATTCATTCCTCCTAGTGGAAGTCACGTCTGTCTCGCTTACAATCACACTGTCCTAATAGCGATTGACAAGCTAGTGTTAAGTCACTCTGTTTCTTATACACCAGCGAATTTTAGAAAAACTGTTACTAGAGTGAGCGAAATGTAAATAATTTACCGTCGTACCTAATTAATATGAAGTTTGCACATTTTTTCAAATAATTTAGACTAACGTTATTATTCATGCTGCTCCTTTACAGGAGTACTACAATATCCATAGACCCTTGGAGGTTTTGGTATTCCGCAGGAGGTTAGACAGGGGGAACCTAGTTTTAAGACACTCAGTTCCCCATTTTCCGCCGAAACATAGAGGCATTACTTGGCGGAACTCAACGCCTTGTTTTACCTCGACACCAGAGCGAAAAAATAAAAATATTAAATAATTCATTTATTCGAGTGGTGATTGAACCCACAACCAGTCGTGTTTACGTTTTGAATTATCTTTATCACGCTAATCGACTATTTTCTTAGATAGATCTCAGTTTTCTTGGAATTTCTACGTTATGGGAAAAAACGGAATTTACCATTTTACATCTTCAGCTCTCTTAAAATCTAATTATTAATATATTTATCTCAACATTGAAGCTCGAAGTAAATATTTGAATAATTAACCTAATAAATTTATTCGTGTAATTTATAATTTAAAAGACGAATGGTTTTATATAAAGCATAAATCAAAATCACACTTGGCCTTCGTTACAAATTGTCTTTCGATTACCAAATAACAATTTTGTTTAATGGGTTCTGTGGTTCTGTGTGGTTTTGACCTTTCAAAGGGATCTTTCTGGAATTTAACGCCGGTGATTGCCTTATATATGGATTATAAATAACATTTTTAATTATAGCTTCACGCTGTTAACAGTAGAGTAGGGAGCTGGAACACACTCTGATGTTTTCAAGACATTACATAACGGAACTCACCGCCGCGCTTTGTCTTGTTACCATAACGATAAAAGTGTATAACCTACACCCGTTTACAGTCGGACGCTGTGCTGCCAATGCGCCACGACGGCCTCCTTAAAGATAATTTCAACAAATTTCTATTTAAAAGTATTCTATATTGAATTAACTTTAAAATGCGGAAAGTACTACTAGTATTTAAGGCCAGTAAAGTACGTATGGTAGAGTCACGTCGCCAGCAATGGTAACATACATGGGCAGACTCGACCGGAACATTACCACCCCCGGCATTTAAAACCGGCGTTAAGTAGTGGTTTTATGCCACTGCGTTTCGCATCAGGTAATGCCGGGCTCCGGAGTGCAACCCCCACTCCTCCCTGGAATATGATAGCGGCACTCAAAGAGAAACTACCCCAGGGGGGTCCAGCACCTCCAGTGCTGGAGAATCCCTCCCTGAGTCTCTAAACTCAGGCCGCCCTTCGAATGCTGGGGAGGGCACAGTTCCGCGCTATAGACAAGGCAAACGAGACGTACGCTCCACGGGTAATCACTTACGATCAGGTGACCCGAACGCTTGTTTGTCTTGTTCTTTTCCATAAAAAAAAATAATAAAAAAAACATCATTAATCTAACCTCGATTTTGATGGTAAAGGTGACTCATGATTTATATTCTATCGTTACACGAACTAGTATTTTTTTTTATTTTCAATACCGTGATATTGGAAATTAACCTTACCTTAACCTTTGCTACCGAGTCATTTAAAATAATTATAAATTAAAATTAAAGAAAAAATGATTGAAATGCAAATTTATACTTTTAAATTAATATTATTAACATGGCCGTCGTAACGTAGGGACAGAAGAATGCGACTGTTAACGCGACGGTTGTGGGTTCAATTCTCACTTAGGGGCATGAAGCATTGTCTATTGTCACTTCTTCGCTCTGTTAACAAGGCAAAGCGTGGCGTTAAGTTCCGTCACGAAAATTAAATGATATGTTTCATACGAAAACGTTCAAGTTTTATATAATTCAAACAATTAAATCCAAATGCTTTAAAAAAATCTAATTTAAAACATTAATTTATTATTAATGGATTCCAATACAAATTTGATAGCTTAGGAAAAAAACAACTTAAAAGAATTGTACATTCTATTCTATCTTGAAAAATATTAAAAAGAGGATATTCCTTTAGCAGGAAATTGAAGAAGACCGAGTAAACAACCCAAATTGAAATCCTGACTCGCCCTTAAAGAGAAATGTACCGTTGAATATCTAAGAAGTAATGTTATAAGGTTACGCCGTAGTAACGCAGTGTAAAATATTTTAGGTCACGGTGAGTATTAGTTCCCGATCATGAGAAGGTAATTTTTTTACCTGTTTTAATGTATAGTTAAGCACAGTGTGGAGTTGGATTCCGTTAAATATTTATGAAATTTGACATTACTTATATGATGAATTTAGTAAAGATTAAACTAATTATAAATCTATATACTTTCAACATTTAAAATGTGTTGTTTCACATTTAGAGATAAAACTCTTTTGGGATATGTATTAAAACCAAGCTATATTTTTTTAATATGTTTTCTAATCTAAAAGCATTAAAAAATAAGATCTAATATAATATAATAATAGTTATAAATCAAATCAGCTTCACGCTGTATCCCGCACACAGCAGGGTAGGCAGGGGGACCTAGTGTTAAGACATTCCGTTCCCCACTTTCTGCCGAATTCTGGAGGCATTGCGTGTTGAGTGGCAGAACTCAACGCCGCGCTTAGCCTCGACACCAGAGCGAAGAAATGGTAATTTAAATAAATAATACTTATATAACATAATAATACTTATATGACATTTGCTTTTAAGCGGAATTTGTACCTCCGTTAAATATCTAAGAAATAATTTAATAAGGTTACATCAACAAGTAGGAACTCCGCTATGCAACATATTTCTTAGAGTTTAGTATCTATCATAACTTCCTGTCAACAGCAGGTGAATTTACTTGATATTTTCAATATAAGAACATATACATTTTTTTTTAGCTTCACGCTTTATTCCGCAAAAATCAGAGAGATCCTGGTGTTAATTAATTCTGTTCTCCACAATCTATCCAATTTTGATGAGACATTATGTTAGTAATAAATAAAATAATGTTAAATTATATTATACTATTTTTAAAACACTTAAGACCATCGTGGTGAATTTACACTGGAAACGCGAAGTTTGTAGGTTCTATTCCCACTCGGGAGAATGAATTATTTAATATTTTTATTTCCTCGCCCTGGTAACGTGGCAAAATATGCTGTTGATTTCCCCAACTCAACATGCAATTCATCCAGAATTCGGCACAAAGTAGACAGCAGTGTCTTGATGGGAACGGAGTGTTAATGAATAATTAGCGTATAGTGATAGGTACTATCGTATAGTGATAGATACTATATTATAAAAAAAATTGGATCCAGTTTCCAAAATTCTAAATATATATAGTTATACAAGAATCGCTCCTTTACAGATTAATAGAAATATCTAAGTATACTGTGAACCCACTACTATATTATATGATATTTACAGTACTAATATTGTAGTATGGAAACAGGGATCAACTATCTAGTTAGGTCTACCAACGTTCCAAACTATATAAAAAATCCCCTTTAAACCCCTTAAAAGCGAAGCTCGACCAGTCCTAAACAAATGTATAAAGTATACAGAACCCATTGTACGTAACACCGTTTTGCGTTTGACCTGTTTTATTATAACTACATCGGTCCTGTGCTATTGTTCAGTGTGTAAACAAAATAGAATTTTGTATACACTAACCCGTTTTTTAACCTTTTATATTGTTACGTAGGTTTCATTTAATGTATTTTTTTTAGAGCTTCACGCGTTTTCCCTCACAGCGTCACAGCCTCACGGGGTGTCTTAGCACCGTGTACCCTACACGGTGCTAAGACACCCCGTTCCCCACGTGCTGCCCAATTTTCGAGCCATGTTGATCGAGACGTGTTGAGAGGCAGAACTCAACGCTGCATTTCGTTTTATAATTAGAACTAGGATATGAAAATGAGCAATCCCACCTGTGGGAAAACCAATCGATAACCGTCACATATACTGTCAGATGTTCCTCTGCGCCACAACGGCCTCTCTTCTACTTATATCATTTGTTATATCTCTATAAGTAGATGAACAATGAGATAGCCAAGACACTTCCGTTCCCCACTTTCCACTGCACTTGTTGAGTGCCTCCTTACCACAGCAAAGAAAACAAAAAAGTTCAACATTTAATTTTCACAAGTGGGAATCGAACCCATATCCTATCGTATACGGTCTCACACTCATGCACCTGTGCCAGGACTGGTCGCAATACTTCTTCAGAAATAAAAACCAATTTATTATCTCTATACAAATTTACCACAGCGACAAACAGTACAGCAATTCTAATGCATCAAAATTAATGTTTCATCCATATTTCCTGTAATTTTGCCGCCGTCGTATCTAATTCTTGTATAATAATGTATTTAAGTGCAGATCGCTCTAGGCAGTGGATGCGATATAATAAGCTATTATAATTTATAATTCATGTAATTATCATATATCTAGGTATATTTTACTTTAAATATTACTTATTTAAGTTAAATATGGCGAGAGAAAAGTTGTGACGCAGGGGCACAAAGTGTGCCTACAGTAAACCGAGAGAGAGTAGTTGTGGGTTCGATCCCCACTTGAATTTATTTACATTTATATTTTCATTTCTTCGCCCTGGCATCAAGGCAAAGCGCGGCGTTGAGTTCCGCCACTCAATATGCAATGCCTCTAGAATTTGGCGGAAAGTAGGCAACGGAGTGTCTTAACACTAGGTTCCCTCTGCCTACACTGCTCTGCGGGATACAACGTGAAGCAGATATCATTTTAAATGTATTATGTTTTATTTAATTTTTTTATGTACCCTACGCTATTTCTCGTATAGAAAATAATTTTTAGACACTCCGATCTACACTTTCTGACACGTCCCCATATTTTTTGAACCGAATAACTTGGTCCTATGAGTGGTAGAACGAAGAAATAACAGTAATAAAAATATAATTATTCCCCTGAATGGAGATCAAACCCTCAACTATCATATTTGCGGTCAAACACTGCCCCACTGCGACACGATAGTTTTAAAGTTCACAAATTCTATTTTTACTATTCTAATTTTAATGTTCTCTAAAGCATTTAACACCAGCCCCATACCGACTTCAGAACCGAAAGGTTAATTAAGCTCCAATATTTCTTGATATAACAAAATTAATTGCATCCAGGAATTTATATAAAACGATTCTTCTTCCACAGTGACAGGCTTTAGACTTAGTTGTGGTTTAAGTTAAAAGCGAGGATTAATTATTTCGCTTGAAAAATAACTATCGTTGGTAGATGGTGACCCATTTCTCTGTTTTTAGACAATAACGTATTTGTTTTATTTAGTAAACATATTGTTCTGGTGATTGAGCTGAAAGCGTTTGTTGTCGTGGCGTACAATAAAATTCATATTAAAACTGTAAATATTATACATAACTGTTCAGCTTCACACTGCATCCCGCACACAGCAGTAAGCAGAGGGACCTAGTGTTAAGACACTCCATTCCCCACTTTCTGCGGAATTTCTGCTGACAGAAATGAAAATATAAATTTAAATAAATATTTCATCTCTTCGAGTGGGTATCGAATCCACGACAAGTCGGTTTTACAGTTACACTTTGTGCCGATGCGCCACGACTGGCCTCAAAATGTATTTACATTTAATACATAAGTTAATAATTCTATTTTTTTTTATTCGCTTATTCCTCCAAATTGGACTACACAACAAATATTCGATGCCAAAAGCTTCTGTCAGCGTTACGATAAAGCGAGTATAATAGGATGAGAGAGTTCGAAATCTAACTAGATCGATTTAATACATAATCTCCAATAAACGTAGGTGTACGTCTAACTAAAGAGCTTTCAACGTTTGACTTAAATCGAGCTTCAATAGTTGTTAGCTTTTAAAGTTATTAGTGAAAGGATGTTGTATAGAATTTAATTTTAATATATTGCCGTTTGAGTCGGTAGTAGCTGTATATGGGACTGACACTACTGACATTTCTATGTGTTCTACTCCACCTATCTCCACCTCAAGTAGTTTTAGTTCGGGATCGTGGGTGGCGATGATCAATTGCCAAGAAGTGTTTTTCATAAAAAATAATATAATGAGACCAGTCGTGGCGCAGGGGTACAAAGTGTGACTGTAAAACCGACGTGAAGCAAAATTTTTTTTTTTAAATTACAAAGTCAAAATCAAATATTCATTAATTAAATATGTAAAACTATTATTTATGAGATAAAAATATAATTTCGATTGTTATCATTTTTTAATATCTTTTTCAATGTCTACAAAATAAAACAAAGTTATGCCATCGATAATTAAATTTTTTAACAAAAAAAAGAACCGACTTCAATCTGATCCCATTATCTATCCTAGAAGTGTATCCTTTCCAATAAAAAAAAAATCATCGGAATCGGTTGGCGTGATATTGAGTTAAACGTCCATATGACGCGCACATATTTAAAGGAAATTTTAAACTTATGTAATTTTCTCAAGAATAACATAGTCAAAATAGACCAATTTAAATTGAAACCACACGGAAAGCACCAGCTTTCAAATAAAAAAAGAATCATCAAAATCAGTTTACCCAGTCAAAAGTTCTGAGACAAACATAAAAAAATACAGTCGAATTGATAACCTCCTACTTTTACAGAAATCGGTTAAAATTAATATAACGTCGTTCGTGAGTTTTGACTTGAGAAAATTTTATATTTAAAATATTTTTATTTCCTTGGCTTGATCGGTAAAAGTCACGCAACTCGACACGAAATATCACCTTACAACTTAGTTAGTATTAGTACCTACTCGTATATAAGATAGATAAATCTCATAAAGGTAAAAAATACTTGTAATTTAAACAAAATATCTTCACATCTTTGTCCGACAGCAGGACACAGGCAACATAGTGTCGAGACACTATTTTCTCAACTATATTAACCCAATTTTTAAGATATTGCGTATTGGGAGGTCAGATCGAACAGACACAGACAGACAGTTTCGTTCCCCGGTTGCGCTGAATTCCAGAGGTATTGATTGGCAGAACTCAACTCCGCGCTTTGCCTTGTTACCGGACGACGTTACGTTACGAGGAATTTAAATATTTAATATTTTCGAGTATGACTCGAACCCGCAACCTCTCGTGTTTATAGAAGTGGCATACTTGCGCCTCTGCGCCACGAATGGCCTCAAATAATTTTATATCGGTTAAAAATTGTATAGTTATAAAATGATTTAATCACTTATAAAATGATCTAAAAAGACTTTTCTGTAATCACCAGAAAACTAACTAAACTTCCAGCACAAAGGCAATTCTAACTGCATTTTAGACGTAGCAATTTACTTTATTGCATCTCCATTTCGGGTATCTCGTTAACCTTTACCCAGGTTGATCTTAAAAAAAAACTCGTATTGTGTTTCTGGTAGGAAAGTTACAATACAAAAAGTTATACACTAAGTTTTCAGAAACGATCTGTTCTACAAATGGTTCCGTATAATTTTTAATGACAACATTTATAAAGCCTAGCGTTATAATTTTCCGTATTCATACATATTTATACGTAAACTGCATTCTATAGCTGTTGAGTGGCAAAAGTCTATGCCGCGTTTTGCCTTGTTACAAATGAAAAATGAAATTTTATTTCATTAATATAATTAATAATATTTTATTAAATATATTAATGAATTAATATAACCACCACTAGTTATGAAGTTGAATTAAAGTTACCATCTTATATATGGTTTTTCACTGTTCCTCATTTTCTGCTTACTTTCGAGACATAAGGGGCGGAATTCGATCATATTATTATCTATATATATATATATATATATATATATATATATATATATATATATATATATATATATATATATATATATATATATAAAAGGACATGTACCTGACTGACTGAGGTAAGACGCACGCACAGCCGTAATCGCTGTGCGTAGAAACGTGAAATTTGGACAGATATTTGTTTTTATAATCTGGACATCCGATAAGAAGGGATTTTCAAAAATTTTAACCCTAAAGGAATGAAATAGGAGTTGAAAGTTTGTATGGAAAAAAAATTTAATCGGCACCGATTTAAAAAAAATTAATTCAGACTGTTAAAAATATTTTATTGAACACATGTTTCGTGGTTTTTTTAGAATTCACCCCTAAGGGTGCAAATAAGCGAGTGAAGCCGCGCGCGCCCACTTGTAATTTATAATGTCCAACCGAAACAATCAGCCGAAACCAAAAACTTTCCCTCGAATTGAAATCTAACCTACAACCGTTGCGTTTACATAAAGATAATTAGAATTTCAGTTTAGTCTAATGTACCGATGTAGTCATAATCACGCGTAACACGCAGGCAAACCCACAATCAATACACTAGTACTATATAAAATAAAATATAATCTTTCTCGCTTGCGCCATTCCAGCTTTATTATATTATAGAAACCTTTTGAAAAGTGGTCAAAGGCAAATCTGTTATATAAGCAGTTAAAATTTGCATTTCATAAAGGCTCAATTTAGATTTACATGTTTTAATAGAGCAAGTTGTTGCTAGCACCATTGAAAAAGTTCAACGATTTACAGATGAGTTCAGCTTAGTACAGTCCAGTCTAGCCATGTATTATTTAGAATAGGCAAGGAGTCTAGTTATAGATCACTAAATCCGTGTTATAGTGATGTGAAATTCCATATATATTGTATGTTCCACGACTCTATAAAATTAAAGATATATATTTACAACGTGAAGGCCGTCTTAGCACAGGAAAACTAGCGTGCCACTTTAAACGCGATGGTTGTGAGTTTGATTTCGATTTGATCGATTAAGGTTGATATAGCGCAGCAGTACAGCGTCTGAATGTAAATACAACCGTTATGGGATCGATCTCCATTCGGGGAAATTATTAAATATATATTTTGATTTATTTTCATTTCTATACTCTGGTGGACGATCAGCGGCGTTTCTTCTGAGTGAAGCACATTTAATGTCTCGAAAATACGACAGAGAGTGGGGAACGAAGTGTTCTAACACTAAGTTTCCTCTGCCTACCTTATTACACTGGGGAAAGCTTCCTGGGAGCTTCCTGTAAAAATTGTAAAAAAATATTATTGAATAAAGTTGGGAAGTACGGAACCCTATAATATATTCTATTGTTGATACATCCTACGTATTTTATCTAAAGGTCGTGCCTGACGTGCCCACCCGCAGTGTAGTAAATTTACTACATTCAAACTATTATAGGCTGTTTTTTTTGTCAATCCCTCGGTCATTCTTGGCTACTGTTAAAAAAAACAATTCACGTTTTTTTGACGCGCTTTTGATTATGCGGTGAGTTTCAACTCGCCGCATAATCAAAGCCTAAGTGTACTTCCCGTATACCTACAGTTATGAAATTTAGGACGAAGTAAGATTTTACAATACAAATGAAGGAGAAAATGCGAAAAGTAAAAGTTTATTACTTATTTATTAGCTCATTTCTTACTAAATAAGTGCATATGCCCGCAAACTTAAGTTTATTAACTTTATTCGCCGCGTTATCAAAATCTTTAAGGTATTTCCCAATCACAATCCTGAAATTGGTACAGAACTCTCTGTGGGCAAGTCCGACTCGCGTTTGATCAGCCTTTTCTTAAATATATATTTTAAATAAACATTCATAAGGCCAGTTAATTCAGGAGGCCAGTCGCGGCACAGGGGCACAAAGCGTGACTGTAAATCAACTGGTTGTTGGTTCGATTCCCACTCGGGGAAGTGAAATATTTGGTTACATTGATATTTTCTTTTCTTCGCTCTGGTGTCGAAACAAAGCGCGGCGTTGAGTTGAGTGAGTAGGTTGTAGGAATCTACTAAATATTAGATTTTTATAAAATAAACTTTATTTTTATTTACGATATATTCCCAAAATTTAAATGACCCGAACGGTCCTAGTTTTTGTTAATTATTCTACTCGTTTTTTATTTTGTTTTTTTTTTACTTCATTTATTAAACAAGTTAATGACTAACAATTCTAAGGATAAAAATCCCGCTTTTCAGCGAGACAAATTCTGGCAAAGCTGAGACGGACAGACAGACATCATTTTAATAATAAATCCCGTCCCGTTGTACCCTATGGAAACAGAACCCCATAACTTATTAAATATACAAGCATCCAGGGAAACTCACCATAATCAATATCGATAACAGAACCGACCAATTCGTTAAAATCTCCTTTGCCGAATACCCAAAATTAATATGTTTAAAAATCAATAAAGTAGCACAAAGGGAATCAAAAGTTACATAATGCGGATGTATGAAATGTATGAAATTTTTAATTTATCTGCATCCGCGATACTGGTGGATACAAGAATTGGTAATATCAAATTTTTACATGCTTTTTATTCCAATATAGATGTGCTATGTGTAAATGTTTTTTTTTGGTTTTAAGTGTTTTTTTTTGTTTTCACTTTTACACCGTCGTGGTGCAGTAGAACAGCGTTTGAATGTGTGTTGGTTGTGGTTTCGATTACCACACGTAGCAATAACTCTTTGGTAGACTATCGTTTATTCCCACTGAAGGATATGAGTTATTTTATTAATAAGGCTATGTGCGGTGTTGAGTTCCGCAACACAACACAACACACACAATATCTCGAAAATATATCAAGAAGTAGGGAACGGAGTAATAATATAATCACAAATTTATGAATACTAAGTAAATACTATAATTTAACTTATTTTATTGATTAAGTAAATGTATTTTAATTTTATTTTCATCATATTCTTAATAGAAAAGTAGTATCTTTTGAAAAATAGGAAATGTAAACTTTTATGAAACGCAATAACATTTCTCCCTTGGTCCGGAGCAAAATTGAAAACATAACTTTGCTTTACGCGACTCAGGTGTCATATATATCAATATACATATATATGTCTGTCTGTCTTACAAAATCTGTAGTGGCGTGTGATGTGACCGGCGGCGTGGCAAAGTGAGCGACTGTAACGCGACGGTTTTCAATTCGATTTTCAATTGGGGTAAATGAATTATTTTTATTTTCTTACTACAAGACAAAATATGACGTTGAGTTCCGTTCACTATAGATATTCAGACACTATAACATCCGATACACAAAAAATTGTCTCGAAAATTAGGCGGTGCGTTGGGTACAGTGTCTAAACATGTTTAGGTTCCCTTTGTCTACTCTGATATATACTAAATGCAGTAAACAGTTAAGAAAATATATAATACTGAACAATTACCCTTATAGCGTATCGGGAAGTTTTAATTGAAAAGTCCATATAAATAATATTTCCTTGAATGTGTTGAATCTAACCATACATTTATTTTTTGCAGCTAAACGTTTTATCACGTACATCAGAGTAGAAAGATAATGGGCGGCATTTAAAATATTGAGCGTTGATAAACGAAACACAACGCCGCGATCTTAAACGAGTAGGGAAATAAAAAAGTCATTATTGCCCTGCTAAACGGGATTGTTTTTTTTTTAGTTTCACGCTGTATCCCGCATATAGCAGGGTAAACAGAAGGAACATGGGAATGTAAAGCTAAAGCAATCCAATCTTATTAAGACACTCCCGTTCCGTACTTTATGCCGAATTCTGGACTACATGTTGAGTGGCAGAATTCAACGCCGTTTTTGCCAGAATTACCTCGTTGACAGAGCGGGGAAATTAAAATATTAATCGAACCCACAAACTGTCACGTTAACAGCCGCACTTTTGTGCCATTACTGGCCTCCGAAGAGGAAGTACACTTAACTTCACAATAATTAAATTTAACACCATTTATACTTAAAACCGGAAATAATTTTAGATAAATTTCAATTTTAACGAAAGCAAACATACTGAACAAGTTATTCTTATCTCCAAAGAACCAGTTTCAAAACAAAACTTGATCATGCAGATAGTGGAACAGAAAAATGTAAAAATCTCATGTATTTTTAAAATGCCGCCTCTATAACCAACGTAAAATCGTATCTTGTTCGAAAAATCTTGAAGCGATCGAGTTTGATTTAAAATCGTTCAGATATCAAGCTTTCGTCGTCGTTCAGGCCGTCAGAAACGCGACAGTTGTGGGCTCGATTCCCACTCAGGGCAATGATATATTTTCATTTCTTCTGTCTGGTAACGAGGCAAAGTGCGGTATTGAGATTGGCTACTCAGCATACGAAGAACTCAAGATAGAGCTCAGTGTCGTGCCATTGAAGAGGCCTATGTCCAGCAGTGGACAGGCTGATGATGACCCAACATACGACAACACGTGGGTAACGGAAGTAATGTGAAAGGAGTATCTCCTTTATTCATCATATGAGGTTGGACAAAAAGACTACAGTGTCAAGATCTGCTTTCCACTCGAATTCGAAACTTACTAATAAACATATTGAATTGTGTGATTCAAAGCCCTGCCTTAAAACTACCAAAGCATAAAAATTAGTGTATCAGTTATTTTAATATAATAAATAATAATTTCTATCGATCCCAAGTAGTACAGGTTCAAATCCGGTCCAAATACGTTTTGTAAAAAAAGTATACAGCTGGAAATGAATTGGGAATCGAATCCACAATCTTTGTGTTTACAATATAAATAACATAATTAAGTTTCAAATTTCAATATTAATATCCTATAAACACTCGAATTCAAACGGTAATTCAAAAAGTAAGAAACGTGGTGACTTGACACCAGATTCTTTCTGTTTATCCCGTTGTGCGGGAAAATGCGTGAAACTACTGTATTTGTATACTATCTGTAACTAATGTATTTGTATATACAGGGTGGAAGAGGCAGCGCTCCATTTACGGAAACAGCATATAGGGTAAAATATTTCAAACCTATACCTAAAGAAATTAATCAAGATGCCTCAACAGTTTGGACGTAGGATTTTTTTTTCATTTCACGATTTTTATCCATACCTGCATTTCGTGTGACGCGATTACGTATAGATCCCAATAACATAAACACTTACTACTACAAAAATACTACTAAAGGTTAAACAACTTTGAACTTTATCGCCAATACATACGACTCGATTTCGAAATGAGGCGTGTGCGGCGGTGTTCCTTTGATAGGTTTATGTGTGCGTGCGTCATCCTTACAAATGGCGTTTTGTTTTAAAATGACAATTTTATTATTTATTTTGTTTGAAAAAAAAACTTTTTCATTTTTGGGAATTTATTTTTTTCTGAATTATATTAGGCTTTTAAATAGTAGTTAAAACTGTGGTTTCATTTAATGTGGTGCTGACACTTCCACCCTGTATATACATGCATAACTCTAGAACAGAATGGTTTAGTACATGTCTGCCAACTAGAAGTAAGGAGCGATTACACGGTACGGCGTGTTCCTTCGATTTTCCTTTTTCACGCTTCATTTCATTTCAACGTACGTATTTATTGTTGGAATAGAATCGTTGATGATATTTTTATTTTGAGTTTAACGCTGTTTACGGTGTTAAGGCCAGTCATGGTGCAGAGGTACAAGCGTGTAACTGTAAATATAAATAAGTTGTAGGTTCGATTCCAACTCGAGGAAATGAAATATTTAATATTTTCATTTCTTCGCTCTGGTAACGAGAAAAAGCGCGAAGTTGAGTTCCACCACTCAACACGCAATGCCAACAAAATTCGGCGGAAAGTGGAGAACGAAGCGTCTCAATAAGAACGGAGTGTCTTAACAATATGTTCCGATATTCCATCTGCCTACTCTGCTATATGCTTTGTGCAACGCGAAGCTACAAAAAACTACTATACTATAAACATTAGAGACATTATGTGTAAATTTACACAGGCAAAATCACGAGTAAACTACTGGTAAGATATAGAAATTGTAACGTAGCGGGACTCGAACCTGCGCCTCCTGGAAACCAACCGGGCGCTCTGACCACTAAACCATACATTTAAACATATGACTTAGTGGTCAGAGAGCGCATTTCTAAACAAGTATTTCTCTTTCCTAAGTGTGGGGAAAACACTTTAAAAATGTTAAAAATACTAGTAGTAATAATCTACAGATCGTGATCCACATTGGAATAAGACTAACGATATAAGCACTATTCATATCGATTTATCAAAGATAATGTCCAAGTAAATCGCACTAAAATCGGTACTACTCTATAATTTGTGAGTAGAGTGCATAAATCCGTTTAGTTTCGCCTCATAGCCTTTCTTATAATAATGTTCGGCGTGCTGTTGATTAGAGACTTAGAAGATTTCGAATTTCTCTATGGTAGTAGAGGTCGTCGTGGTGCGGGGACGCAAGGATGTGACTGTAACGCGGCGGTTATGGGTTCGATCCCCTTCGGCGTAATGAATTATTATTTATTAATACTTCTGAGGCCAGTCATAGCGCAGCGGCACGAGGTGTGACTGTAAAACCTCATCCCCACTCGAGGAGATGAAATATTTACTTAAATTTATATTTCCATTTCTTCGCTCTGGTGTCGAGGTTAAGCGCGGCGTTGAGTTCTGCCACTCAAGACGCAATGCCTCCAGAATTCGGCAGAAAGTGGGGAACGGAGTGTCTTAACACTAGGTTCCCTCTGCCTACTCTGCTATGTGCGGGATACAGCGTGAAGTTGATAAATATTTTAATGTTTTCGCTCTGGCACCAAGGCAAAAGCCCGTCGTTGAGTTCTGCCACTCAATACGCAATGCCTCGAAAAAATTGGCGGAAAGTGTCTCAACTAATGTCTTCTCATTATCTATAGGTTTATCTCTGTTTACGCTGCTGATACGGCGTCAAGCTGTTTTTTTCTTTTCTGTTGTCTAGTTTTCTCTATTTTCTCTAATCTTATTAAGTGAGACGTTGAGTTGCGTCACTCAACATGTAATGTCTAAAATGTTGACGGAAAACTGATATAGGATGAGTGGTTGTAGGTTATTTAAAGTATATTTTTTATCTTAACGCGGCGTTAAATTTTGTCTTTCGATACGCAATATTTCAAAATTCAACGAAAAGTGGGGAACGGATGTGCTTTATCCTTAACGTAATGCCCTAACACTACTTCCCCAAAACTATAATACAAAAACGTAATTTAATCAACTACAAAAAAAACATATGCAAAAACACAGCACCTAACAAAACATTAACATAATTAACACAATAAAGTATAAGATAATTCAAACTCACAGCTTTTCTCAAAGGAAGATTCAAGTACTACTAAGTTTTAGAGACCATTTGCCGGTTTATCTTTCAGTGTATTTAGTACTGCAGTTAGCAACTTAGTTCAACTTACTAAGTTAAATACCTACCTTCATAACGAGATATGGATATTATTAAGTGGAGTAGAGTAAGGTGTTGCAATTTTGTTTAAGGAAACAAAGTTTTGGCTGTAGAAGATGTCGTGGCGCAGGGGCCACTGTAAAGGCGACGGTTTTCGGTTATATTCCCACTCGAGGGAATGATATTATTATTTAATATTTAATTTACTTAAGCATTCCGCCCCTTAATACATTTTTCATTCAGCGGAAAGTAAAAATAAAATAAAATCAAAATAAATCAGGTTCACGCTGTATCCCGCACACAACAGGGTAGGCAGAGGGAACCTAGTGTTAAGACACTCCGTTCCCCATTTTCTGCCGAATTCTGGAGGCATTGCGTGTTGAGTGGCAGAACTCAACGCCGCGCTTAACCTCGACACCAGAGCGAAGAAATGGAAATATAAATTTAAGTAAATATTTCATCTCCTCGAGTGGGGATTGAACCCACAACCAGTCGGTTTTACAGTCACTCCTCGTGCCTCTGCGCCACGACTGGCCTCAGCGGAAAGTGGCTAACAGAATTTTTTATGGAGTGTATCTTAACACTAGGTTCCCAGGTTCCCTTTGCTTAACCTGTTGTGTGAGTGTGATTATCTTTTACTTGCGTCTTCATTTACGTAGTTATGGTCATCGAACAAATTATTTAGTTTTTGAACAAATCATAACGCATTCTAAATGTTCGAGGTAACTCTGACCTATATAGTATACCTTCTTCAGTAAATGGACTATCTAATATAAAAATAAAGTAATTCCTGAGATTAACGCGTGCAACAAAACACTCTCTTCAACTTTTTAATATCGGTATAAATTATGAATATTAAACTAGAGTCGTAGATTTCATTTCCATTCTTCCCGAAAACTAGATGCCATGATCTTCAGTTCTCATTGTAAATATCTTTATTTATTATTATTTTATTATTAGATATATATTATAATATGAAGATAAAATCTGTGTTTAGAGAACAATGTATTTAAAATTTATCTCTTATTGCAAAATGGCACTAGTGTCTCATAAAACTTTGCAATCTTAGAAACATTCCGTCTTGCAATTTTCGCCCGAATTTGGCACGTCTCATATAAAATTACGGCCCAACTTAATGCTCTCCTATATCTTACCACAGCGTGGAAAGAAAATAATAATATGCCACAAGTGAGAATCGAACTTACAATAATCATACATCATTACATCAACAACAATATCAATAATATAACAACAATAATAATAATAACAATAATAATATAACACCGTAAATAAACCAAGTAATAATTAAGATACAACAGCAAAGCTAAAAATGCCAATTGCAGACACGTGAGGTGCATTAAGAAGTAAATTAAAATCGTTCGTTCTAGTAAACAATGAACGTTTAGTGCATTGTTATAGAGAATTGGCTTATCGACTAATATTTTTCTAATAATATATTTTTAGGATCAGTGTGGGTTCAAATTTGAATTGACGTACAATATTAACACCTCGGAAGAGGGTATTAAACTTTTTAAATGAAACTATTTTAACCGGATTAATAGTGGTAGGGAGTATACATTTTTGGAAACTCGACGTTTCGAATACTTTGCAGTAGTCCGTGGTCACAGATAGAAGAGTCTATCCGAGTAAACAAACATGTATAATAACAAATATACACGATTAATCCAGTTAAAATAATTTCATTTAAAATGTATAATGATCATGAAAATCAAAGAACTTATTAACTGTATTAAGCCATTATTAGCTTTATTTGTATAATTTCTTGAGATCGCCATGGCGGTAGAGCGTTTAAGTGTAAACACGATAGTTGTGGGTTCGATTCACACTTGTAGTAATGGATTATTTACTTCTTCTCGCTCTGGTATGTAGAGAGGCGAAGTTGAAGGGCGCTACTTCTGATACAGCATGAAACTGGGAAAACTTGGGTGTGGCTGTACGATACAGCCGTGATTTGTGCATGAATACGTTTATGTAACTGATGATGTATTTAGCATAAAAGCAAGGAAAAAATATATAATAATATATTAATAATATATATAATAATATATTTTTTCCTTGGTCGATTAGATTATAGTACAGTATATTTTTTTTAATAATATGTCAAATAGTATACACAATACATCGAGATTTCTGGTAAATGTCAAGTCAATCAGATATTGTATCTAAGTTGTAGATGTGCTGATTATGAAGTCGAGCAATGAGCGGTTTAGTGAGACAGCAACAATAAAGTCTCCAACTATCATAACTGGTGTAATAGATCAGGTTCGAAATCGGACATATTTTAACAACGATCGTAAAGTACAGAGTTTAATTCCTATTAACGCTGGTGATATACAGACACATTTTACGTTTACTAAACATATATCACCAGCTTTTACGTCTTTCATTTTCAAATGAATTGATCAATGTTTACTTCATTACAATCAGTGAAGCTATTAATATTGTGATAGATAACTCTACCAAATGATGATGATACTACAACTGATGATGTAGCTACAATTTGTTGAAGAAGAAAAACCAGGAACATTCCGTATCTCTAACTGTAGGAGATGCCTCATCAAATCCATAATAAAACTTGAAACCTTCTCGGGTAATGATTATATAAAGACCTAACTTCTAACCGTACAGTTTAAAGTTCCCTACTGATTCTTCAGGGATAGTACTCTTAAGCAGCGCTAAGTGTTTATCTGTTGTTGGTGCAGAAACCACACGCAAATCACACTTATATCAGAATGGATTGTTGACTAATGTCGTATTGAAACTTACACTAGCTGCTGCCTAATGAAGAAATCATTATCGAAGACAGAATAAAATTTATGCATACACAGTTCGTTGTTGATGTAGAAGCGATTTTATCATTTACTTGCATATTTTCAACTGTCCAAGCTGCAGATGTACTGGCATCGTCATTGATCCCTTCGGCCACATTCATTCTTATACGCTATCCATCCTTCTTTATTTAGTCAGATATTTTATTACTACCATTTGATTGTTCTTCAGAAGCCCTTTCCAACTGTATTCGATATCTGTATTCTGTTTTAGCTTTTCCACGTGTAGAAACCCACATTATATATTTTTGATAATATTAACTTCCACGAGTCAAAAGTTATTCTAATTGCAAATCTCCATACGCAGCAAAATAATTATGAAACGGCGTCGCTTTCCCCTCCGTCGCGCGTCATGTGTCACTGTTCTTGTTTATGATAATAAATTCTTGGATTATCTGGATATCCAGTGGTATACTTTTATTCTGGAAGTACAGGATACTTTTGAAACTACAAGGCTAAACTGTATGTCCCGATTTTGTTATCATTAGATTTTTTGATTTCTATGATAACAAATCTATACTTAGACGTATTCCCGTCAAAACAATCTTGATCATTTACAAATTTATGTAAGAAAATTTTTCAATTTTACTTTGACCGACGTCTTCCCATCTATTTGTTTATAACTTTGCATACGTGACCGGCTCCTATGACAATGTACAACATTTTCATAGAAAAACCCCGCTGTTTTTACCAGAAATATCAGGATAACAAAAAAAAACACAAAACAAGTGCGGGTCGGACTCGCTCAACGTGGGTTTTATACCATTTTCAGGATTGTAGCTCAAAGGGAAGAGTTTATGCAATCTCTTTTTTTGCGCTAAAAGTCATAGCTGTAGGTTCTCAGGAAGTAGCCTATTATATGTTTTGATAACACAATCTTAGATAAATGGCCTTGACGGACCGCCAGACGGTCAAAAATTGATTCTTTAAGGATTCCGTTTTTTCCCTTTTGAAGAATGGAACCTTAAAAATAGCTTTATGCTATGTTATTATGTATTCTCCATATATTAGGGTAACCAGAGAGAACTTGGTGTTAAGAAGTTACGTTCTCCACTTTCGAAATTTTCGAAAAATTACCTGTTGAGTAGCGGAATTCACCACCGCGCTGTATCTTGTGAACACTGATAACTTCAATCTTTGACATAAGCTTCTCTTAACAAATAAATACATCATTTTCGCCCACAAAAATATCAATTATTATGTATTCTTTCCATATCTTTTGTTTGCATCGTCTCTTATGAGTATAACGTTGGTAATTATAAAGCTGTATTCACACTCTCATTAATCATAATGCAGCGTGGGATTTAAAAATGGTTAAGATGAGTCATTGTTATAGAACAAAATGATATTAATGTATATTTTTTTCATAATATATACATGAAAAATAATTAAGACCGAATAGAGCGTTTTTCAAAAAAGGTATTTTTAAATTTTTGTTATTTATAGATTTGAATTTTTTTGTCAGCAACGGTACATTGTGCCATAATATATTATTTTAATCGCACGTGGGTTTGGCTCTTCGAAGATTTATTAACAGAAAAGGTTATTAATAAAAGATAGTATAGGATGAGGCCGGTCGTGGCGCAGCGGCACGAGGTGTGACTGCAAAACCGACTGGTTGTGGGTTCGATCCTCACTCGAGGAGATGAAATATTCACTTAAATTTATATTTCCATTTCTTCGCTCTGGTGTCGAGGTTAAGCGCGGCGTTGAGTTCTGCCACTCAACACGCAATGCCTCCAGAATCCGGCAGAAAGTGAGGAACGGAGTGTCTTAACACTAGGTTCCCTCTGCCTACCCTGCTGTGTGCGGGATACAGCGTAAAGCTAATTTTTTAATTTTAGTACAGGATAAGATAATTGATATTAGAAAAAGAAATATAAGCTTAAAGGCTAGTGTAAAGGTGCAGAAGCACGTGCATGACTGAAAACGTGACTAGTTGTGGGTTCGATCCCTACTCGAAGAAATTAAATATTATCATTTACATTTCTTCAATCTGACGTCGAAAAAAAGCGCAGCGTTGAGTTCTGTCACTTAACACACAACACGGCGGAGTATTTTAGTACAAGGTTCCCTGCTTAGTCTGATATCTGCGGGATACAGCGTAAAACTGGGAAAAAAATATAAACCTATTTTTATTATCTTATACTCAATTTTTCAAGACACAATAAACAACACTCAATCAAAAAATAAAAGAACTGAGAAACCAAAACTTTCATTTACATATAAAAAACCGTAACCCGATCATAAATTATAAAAAAATAAATAAAAGATTTAATTTAGATCACATTCAAATAAAAAAAGAACCAAATGAAACTAACAATAGGTTGAACGAACAATGAAATATCCGCATCGACATTGCCTCTTTGGTTATAATCTCTTCACTAATTGATGTCTTGATCTCTCAACAAAAGGACAGCTCTCATATGCTTGTTTGAACATATGTATTAAAACAGAATACTGTTGGCCCAATTTTTTTTATATTTTAATATTCATTTAAGCTGAACTGAGCTGTTTTATAGTATTATATTAAAATTTATATAGTACTAATATGTTTTTAATATATTTTAATTATCTTTTATAGTTTATCTATTTCGGATTCACTTTTTTCGGCCTAGCCTAGTGTCAAGATATTTCGGTTTCCATTTATTACCATAGACATTGCAGGTTAAGAGTCTGAACTTAACGCCGCACCTCGTATATCAGAAGTAGGAGAATGAAAGTATATGCACAGTGGTAAAGAATACCATTGTAAGCCTAATAGTTTTGAGTTCGGTTCAATATCGAACAAACACACTGTCAAGTTTACAATTAGATGCAGTGGCATAGCTGGGGGGGGTGCGAGCGGTGCAGTCACACCGGGCATCAAAAGGAAAGTCAGAAATCAATTATTATATATTTTTTAAACTAAAATCAAGAAATGTTCAAGAAAAATGAGAGAATAAAAATGAATAATACAATCTCGCTATCATGGCAATCGAACATGAACTAGTCGATACCATTGATTTTGAAAATGTGTGAATAATGACTTTGCTAGTCAAAAAGCGCGTAATGTCCTTTTTTAAATGTTTGCAATATTTTTACCAAAATCTAATGTTATAACTTATATATAGTTATTGTAGTTTTGAAGCAATAAAAAAATATACATATACTCTACTCTATTTTGAAATCTGAAATTATTTTGACCATTATAAAGGGCATCAAGTTCTAAGCTGCACCAGGCAGCAAATACCCTAGCTTCGCCACTGATTAGATGATTTTCTTCTGTGCCACAATAGATTTTTATGAGAATGGAGTGTCTTAACACTAAGTTCCCTCTGCCAACCTCTGCGAGAAATAGCGTGAAGCTGCTAAAAAAATTGAAAACGATTTAGAAAGCTTAGATAAACAAAATAATACTACAATATACTCAATTATAGGAAAAAGCACAACCGTACAGCATACAGATAGAGAAACCGTAAAATTTTATAAATAAATAAACAGCATAATGTATACTTTAAGTTGCAACTTTTCACGTAAATTGGTAAAATTTATCACTCCTGCTTGTGGTGGGGTAATGGAAAACTTAAAAGCTGTATACAGCGGCCAAGAATTTTCAACCTATCTTTAAACTCCAAGTCGTTATTGCTATCTAATACAATATTCTCGTATAAATGTACTATATTATATGAAATTTAAAAGTATTGGTTTGAATATGTGAGGCGAATGGTTAAAATTTGAGTGAGAAGGTGAGAAGTTGTAGATAAAGGATAGTTTTTTGCAATTTCACACTGTATTCCGCATATGCCGCAGGGAAGGCAGAGGGAACCTAGTGTTACGCTACTTGCTCTCAATTATTGCCCAATTTTTGTTGAGTGTCGGAACTTAACGCCGTGCTTTGCCTTGTTACCAATAGAAAGATTTATTGGCTTATATAAAATTCTTCCGTTGCTGAGTGACTGACTGATAACACACGGCCAAAATTACTCGGCGTAGAATGCTGAAATTTAGGATGCAGGTTTCTTAGGGATTGTGCAGAGCACTTAGGCCCATATTTATAAGTCGTTATAAGGTGCGAGATCGATCTTGAGATGCTATTTTCATTTATAAATTATAATATATGAATGAAAACGGCATCTCAAGATCGATCTTAGTCGAAATCCGCGGCTTCGCCACATACCATACATTCCTTAGAATATGTCCGTGGTAGCTCTCACAGCAGGTACAATACGCTACATTATCAACGTGATGTAATTTAGCCGTTACTCTTCTTTGATATATGGACTATACAAAAGAAAAAGATTTTTTCAATTTGAACCAGTATTTCCTGAGATATACACGTCCAACCAAACTAAATCTCCAGCTTCATAATATTACATTTTCACTCAATAACATACATTTTTTACATCAAAATATCTCGAAATCTCAAAACAAATTCAAATAACATTTAAAATAGTGAACATATTAGATTATTTACTTCCCGTCTGTCTCAGATCTTATCTAAAACCCGATAGCGGTCTCAACGTTTTGTTGATACAATTAAAACCTTTTTCGAGTTTTTTTTTTTAAATCTCGTCGACAGGTGACAGTTATGTTAAGTATCATGTTGACATTGAGTTAGACAGCGATTTAGAGACTGTTTATTTTTTTTTCTTAGCTATAAAAAAAAGAATTGAATTGGTTTTTTTTCTAAAGTACCAGTTTTGAAAATGTTTTATTTGCTTAAGTACCTATTTCCTACTTATAAGGTAATTTTAGTTCATGAAACTTTAATTGAGGTGTTAATAGGAGAATTAATGTCTATTCGTGATCAATACCTATAATGATAGGATAGATTAGGCTTTTCGTCACGTAACACGGCGGGTAGAAAATCTAGAACCAAAATATGCAGTGTTGCTCTTTCCTCTACAATAGAGAGAAACTGAACCTCGTGACTCAGCTGTATAGCTTCTAATTGTAAACGCGGGTCGTGGGTTTGATTTCCCGTTTAGGAGAATGAATAATTTTCATTAATTGCTTACTCAAGTAAAAAGATTAAAAGTGATTTGCGTTGAGTTCCGGCTCTCACTCAATGTTTCAAAAATTGGGCGGTGCATCGGGAATGGGGTGTCTATAGGTGCACTAAGTTCCTTCTGCGTACCGTGCTAAGGTTAGCTGCAAAATATATTAAAATAATACAAAATTTCATCTATAAATTAACTTTTTTATGTAGGCATTGGGAACCTGGGAACCTAGAGTTAAAAAATATGTACCCAATTCCGAATTAAACTTTTTACATAAAAAATCTACTAAAACATATCAACACCATAATAACCATAAAAACTGATATAATCTAACAGATCTATTGAAATTCGTGTTAAATGTATATTCAATTAAAATATTGCTTTACAAGGGACTCGGTGACCTACGCCTACGTTTCCAGTTCAGTGCACCAATTTCAATACACCCACGTGCACGTTGGGTTATCTAAAAAAAAATCTTTTTATATACGGTATAAAAAGTGTACGTAATCTCTCGTACTGTGCTTTATTAAATATATTTGTAAATATTTAAAAACATGTTTCACATTTGCATTTTTATAACACCAATTAAACTACCCGTCGTTGGAAGGCTTCCTTTTGCTTTTAAATTTATATTTTATAGCTTAGTAGTGGTGTGTTTAATTTGGTATCGTATTGGGGATGTAGTCAGTTACTACTTAAAATATAAAAAGATATAGATTATAATGTTAGACATGTAAAATCAATATGATTCTCTTATTTATAAAGCGGGGAACGGAGTGTCTTAACACTAGGTTCCCTCTACCTGCGTAGCTGTGTGCGGGGTACAGCATGAAGCTGATAAAAAAATTACTCTCTTACTAAGCAAAATGGTTGGGGGTATGATTCAGATTTTAGCAGACAGCCTACACAGCAGAGACGACAAAGAGAATCTAGTGTTAAAATACTCCGTTCCCATCATTTCGCCTAATTTTCGAGGATATGAAAATTATTTCTATACAACAATACCCCTGAGTGGGAATCCCACCTGCAACTGCACCATGGCGGCAAACAGTGCGAAAAATTAATAAAAAATAATATTCTACGAGTATTACTATGACATAATAGCGTATCAGACGTAATATTTATTTAATTAAATATATATTAGCTTCACGCTGTATCCCGCACACAACAGGGGAGTCAGAGGGAACCTAGTGTTAAGACACTCCGTTCCTCAGTTCTTTAATAATAAAATATTATCAAATTTCGAAAACTTATAGTGTATCTACTTACAATAGTGGGAAACGATTCTATCAATATTATTTTATATGATAAGTTACATTGCCTTGAAATAAATTGGTGCTATAAAATTAAAAAAACTTTTGTGGTGCAGCCGCACAGTCTGACAGAAAGCGTAAACGTTAGGGCTAATATTATTCTTTCCCGATGTGACTGACAAAGTGCAGCGTTGAATTCCGATACTCAAGGTGCAGTGATTTAAAAGTTGTGAGGTTCATGGGGACGGGGTTCATTAATACTAGCTTCCCTCAGATTACCCTACTATTTAAAAAAAAAACAACACGAAGCTACAAAAAATATAGATTTCTATCACCAGAACATGATACTGAAGGGAAGCGCCAAAAACTTTCATAAAACGAAAAAGAAACTAAACCAACCGCGCTTCGCCAAAGTGCGAAAAATACCTCGGCCAATGAAGCATTCAGGTTTATTTTATGAAATTTTATGAACAAAAAAAAAGTTAAATCCGAATTCAATAAAGCTGAACTTCGAGAGCTATTGGGAAGTTGAAAAAAGGAAAACACTCAATGGGGCAATCGTGGAAGTTTCAAATACACTTGTAGCTAAGCACCGCTGAGACAAACGATTCAAAAAGTTGTAAAATTAGATACATTATAGGTTGCTCTTCTTCGATTTTTGGACAAATTTATCAGTTTTAAGGGCGTTGTTCGTTCGATGTTCGAAAGCATCTGACTTTCGACTTCCGACCTCCATACGATTCGACTTGTGGTTCGATCCCGATTCGGGAAAAATATTATGTTGATACAAGACTGATATTTCCCCACTTTGGTAAATTAAGCAAGTTAAGTTAAGTTCCGCCATTCAACACGCTATATCTCGAAATTTGGGCGGAGAGTAGCCATTTTATATTTCATCCTCAAAACCTTGTATACTAAATGACAGATCTGAACACTTTTTTTACATAGACAAAATAAATTTTAAAGAAAGTTAGGCAAAGGGCGGCGTTGATTTCCGTCACTTTTCTCTTTTTGGCGGAAAGTGGGGAACGGCGTGTCTCAACACTAGGTTCCCTTTGCCTACCCTGCTGTGTGCGGGATACAGCGTGAAGCTGATTTTATAAAGTAAATTTATTACGGTTAATGTCGTCTGGGCATTAGCTTACCTTACCTTTTGGACTACAGATAATGTGTAGCGAAACTCAACGCCACGCTTTGCCTCATCACCAGAGCGAGGAAATGAAAATAGTAAATATTTCATTCATGGAGTGGGTATTGAACCCACAACCGTCGAGTTTAAAGCAGAGGGCTTGTGTCATTTCGCAACGGTGACAAACCGATGGACAATACATTATTATCGATAAAGATACACCGTTAAAAAAATGCTATTATCTATATAACTATACAAGGAACTTATTATGAAAAAAAATTATAATTTCAAAATGATAAGAAGTATTATAACAGTAGATTACAAAATCCTTAGAAAACTATAAACATAATATATTAAGACACTATGAGTCTAAAAATAAGCATTAAACCTGCATTCATTTAATTTTTAAAAAAAATATTAATCGATCTTTCAATATACGGTACTCTTCAAAAATACTATCTTTAAAAGTGGAAACCGTTTCAACGTAGAGTCCTCGAAATGGCTGGCAGGTGTCGACACAAAGTTTGTGGCATCACTTCCGCTTTATGAAGAATAATACGATTTAGTCGCGACGAAATAAAAAAATAAATGAGTTATATCTGTTGGTTGAACTTTTATTGGTTAAATTTGGCAAATCGAAAAATTTTGCGACTTTGAACGCAAACTTGGATCGATTTAGCTGAAATTTAGCTTGTTGACAGATAAAATGACTTTATTTCAGATAAATGGCGTTTCCGGATATAAATAGCAGTTTAAATAGAGTTAACCAATTTTTAGGGTTCCGTAGCCGAATGGCGAAAAGTGGATCCCTTATAAATTCGTCATGTCTGTCTATCTGCCCGTTCGTCCGTATGTCACAATCACTTTATTGTAAACTCCGTTCCCCACTTTCCGAACAATTATCGATACTTTGCTGAAAACCGCACATAGCACCTACACAGCAGGGTAGCCTCTGCCTACCCTGCTGTGTTAAGAACCTAGTGTTAAGACACTCCGTTTCCTACTTACCATCGAATTTTCGAGGCAATGCGTGTTGAATGGCGGTGGCTGGCATATAAATTTAAATATTTCATTTCCTCGAGTGGGGATCGAACCCACAACCAGTCGCGTTTAAAGTCACAGTTTGTGCCCATGCGCCACGACTGGCCTCACTGATTTTTTTTTGTTCTGAACACCGTACTTTGTCTTGTTGTCAGTGAGAGGAAATGAAATAATTCATTCTTACGAGTGGTGAATAAACTCACAACCTTCCCATTTACAGTCAGACGCTGTGCCGTTGGGTTATCCATGTAATCATTGAATTTTGATATTAACTTCTAATGCTATAAATTTTGTATATAACAAACAATATTTATACGCTGTATTCAGCACATGGCAGGGCAGCAAAGCAGACGGAACCTTAAAACCTAATGTTAAGATATTTCGTCCCCCATTAAGACACTTGCAAATCCCACTTTGTGGTAAAATTCAATGCCAATCTTTGTTTCGTTACTAGCGAAGGAATGAAAATTTTAAATATGTTATTCCCTTGAATAAGAATCGAACTGATATCAGCACGCTTTTACAATTGTGCTACGATAAAACACAAACAATATATATTATAAATATAATTTTTATCAAATTTAATGTACAATCAAGCTACAATAGGTTAATAGAGTTCAACATCAGCGACGCCTCCACCAGCCTACTCGTATTTCTACTGTTTTCAGCTATATTTTAAAGTAGGCAGAAGATGTATTTTTTGTTTATAATTATTATGTCGTTACTTATATAATTGAAGTGGTTACGGCTTACAAAATAAAAAAAACATGTTAAATTAATGTAATATTATAAGATAGAGTTAATAAAGTAAAAAAGTATGTTATATTTTTGCTATTTAAAATATCCAAAATCGAATTCTCAGATATGCGATTCGTATTCGTTATCTAAGTAGATACATACAACTTTGCAATAACGATATTTTTTTTTTCATCTTCACGCTGTATCTCGCACACTGCAAGGTAGGCAGAGGGAACCTAGTGTTAAGACACTCCGTTCCCCACTTTCTGCCGGATTCTGGAGGCATTACGTGTTGAGTAGCAGAACTCAACGCCGCGCTTTGCCTCGACACCAGAGCGAAGAAATGGAAATATACATTTTAAGTAAGTATTTCATGTCCTCGAGTGGGGATCGAACCCACAACCAGTCGGTTTTACAGTCACACTTTGTGCCGCTGCGCCACGATTGGCCTCATAACGATATTAATATATCATTATGATCACACTACAATATTACATTGAAACCAGAAATAAAAACAAGCGAACATAAATTACAATCCACCACCCAATCAACTGTACTAAAAACAAAACAAAACAAAACAACAAAACACAAACGCTTAACAAATATCACTTTTTAACAAACTTCCGTTTTGTTCATCGCAAAAAAAAAAAACAACAAAAAACAAAAACACACAAACACACATATCCATGCCGCGACATGTTCGTACAAATATTTGACAGGTAAAATAAAGAAAATAAAATGTAGAGTCAGTATAAAATGTTATGTAGAGACCCCTGTACAGTATAAAAGCACGGCAATTTTTGGGCTAACCTATTTGTCTAGTGCCATTTCATACTCCAATCAAAACATTTTGCGCTAAAAGTGGACAAGAGTGCATTTGGTGTTCGAAAAATTGAATTGGCCAGTAGTAATGGTGGAGTTGGATGTTACGATTCGGTGGTCAGCGAGTGTGGCAGATTTGTTGAAATAATATTATGTTATTTGAGGCCAGTCGTGGCGCAGCGGCACGAGGTGTGACTGTAAAACCGACTGGTTGTGGGTTCGATCCCCACTCGAGGAGATGAAATATTTATTTAAATTTATATTTCCATGTCTTCGCTCTGGTGTCGAGGTTAAGCGCGGCGTTGAGTTCTGCCACTCAACACACAATGCCTCTAGAATTCGGCAGAAAGTGGGGAACGGAGTGTCTTAACACTAGATTCCATCTGCCTACCCTGCTGTGTGCGGGATACGGCGTGTAGCTGATAAAAAAAAAATATATATTATGTTGTATGTAAATGTTCTTTTTTTTGTTAGTTAGCCACACTTAGCTTATTGATTGTATAACATTTGACTGTAAGCGCGATGATTTTGGGTTCGATTACCATTCCAAAAATTATTTTCATTTCTTTGCTCTGGAACAAGACAAACCAACATGTTAAAGAGAAAGTGGGGAATGGAGTGTCGTAACTAGATTTTTTGCTTACTCCGCTTAATATGAGATACAGTGTGGAGCTAAAATAACAATAAAAAAACCAAACTAAAAAAAATTAAAACAATTTCAAAACACATTCTCAAAAAGAAGCAAAATCTAAGACCAAAACTCATTATTCATGTCATCGTTGGTAGAAACAGTTCAAAACTATAAACAGAACTGTATTTATTTATACAATTACATAGTTTTTCTTTGGTGTCGTAAATATAAGAGTGAGGTGTGAGATTACGATAGGAAACATACGAACCCCTGCAATCGACAGCAACCATTACTTTGGAAGCAGAACAGCATATGGAAATATCGTGTTAAATGTTTATTTACACTTGCAACTCGCGTCAAGAGGAAATACGAGATAACTAAAAAAAGTTAAATTAAAAATTTTATTAGTATCGTACGTATCTTAAAATATGAAAATAGAAACGTTATTAGAACACTTTGTCGTCCGTCTGTCTGTTTGTTGGTTGATTGTCCGTCTGTCAAAACTATTCTTTCGTATTTGTTTTTTGTTTGTTATATTTTTCAGCTTTAGGATGTATGGCACATAGCAGGGTAGCCAAACGGAACCAGATAGCCTAGTGTTTAGACACTCTGTTTCCATTAATAGACTTTCGTTACCCACTTACCGCTGAATTCTGCATACATTGCGTGTCGAGTCACGTAACTTAACAACGCGCTTTGCCTCGTTACCAGAGCGATGAAAATATTAGATACTTCATTTCCTTGATTGGAAATCGAATCGAGACATTTTGCTTTTAATTTTTATTCATAGTGGTTGAACATAATGATGAAATTGTTTAATCTAACGAGGTAAAAAAATAATATTTTAGAATAGGTCACTCTTGAACCTTTGCGTATAACCAGACACTTAAGACCAGAACGGTAATATGTTTTGGTGTTTACATTATTAGATATTAGTATGTCGTTCCACACTTATTGTAAAATATTCGAGATATTAAGCGTTCAGATGCAGAACTCAGTGCCACGCTTTCTCTAAATACCATAAAGAAAATTAAAATAATTCATTCCCGAGTGGAAATCGAACCCACATCATCGGTTTTACAATCAGACACTATGCCGCTACGTCACGCCGGATATTTATATTCATAATACTAAAAAACTCATCCAATATATTTATTGTCTCAAATATATTTACCAAAAACTCACGAAAGCTTATTTAGATTCGTGTAAAACAAAGCTGTACGTGTTTACAAGTTAAAAGTTAGCCGCAGTTTACTCCACTTGCCACCGGTCATTTCTCACTCGACTTCAATACTAAATCAAGTTGTAAATCTTACTATGACAGTGACGTGACGTGACGTATTTCCAGAACTTCCAGTATACGTATGTAGGTTGTGATTTGTAAGCCTCGTGCTGTATAACCTGGGAATCTAGTGTTAAGATATTCCGTTTCCATTAAAACACTACCGTTCCCCTTTTTCCGCCAAATTCTCTAGCGAAAAAAGAGTGGCGGAACTTGATGCCAAATTTTTCTTGGTTACCAGAGCGAAGAAATTAAAATATTTATTTATTAATATTCTTTTTAATTTGTTAATAGTGCGCTGTTTTTTCAGATACAAAATATGTATGATGAAACTAAAATTGTATACTTGTATAGCTAACAAATTTATAATGTTATATTATAGACAAATATATACAAAAATTTATATAAATAGTAGACTATGTGTTATTTTGATGTATAAAATAAATAAATCAGCTTCACGCTATATCCCGCATACTGTAGGGTAGGTAGAGGGAACCTAGTGTTAAGACACTCCGTCACCCACATTTTGCCGTATTCTGGAGGCATTGCGTGTTGAGTGGCAGAACTCATCGCCGCGCTTGTCCTCGACAGTTAAGTCGCTTTAAGTAAATATTTCATCTCCTCGAGTGGGGATCGAACCCACAACCAGTCGGTTTACAGTCACACTTTGTGTTTCTGCTTTGTGCTTTTGTATAAGCTATACTACTAAAACGTTTTATCTAAATTCCTTCAGTATTTTTTGACTACAGTGTAACAAACTCACAATTTATATATAATATTAGTATTGCTCTGGAATAAAGAAGTAAAAAAAACACAATCTAAACATAAAAATAAGCTGACAAAAATCCACCTTTCAAACCGCCATATAAGAAGTAAGAAAAAACATATTTTATTCGTTCCCATCTCCAAAGGAATCTTATAAGGCGTGTTTTATTTATTTTCACTATATACGAAGTACGTATTGGAAGAATATCTCACCTATTATTCCCAACGCGGGTTCCCCGAAATTTCATTTGATGCGAATGTTTTTAAGCAAACGGGCATCTTGGAATAGTTTTATTGTATGTTCCATTTATATATGGTTTAGTATAATATTTTCTCTTTTCTCTACACTCTCCTTTTTGTATTTGATTATAATGTGATACAGCTAAAATGTTTTTGGAAAGTGGAGAACGGAGAGTAGTAACAATATTTTTTTCTATGGCTATCCTATAATATGTAGGATACACTGTAAAGTTGTAAAATAATATTTACTAAGTAATTGTGGCAGAGACACAAGCGTGGTGTGACTGTAGCGCGATTGTTGTGTTGAAATATTAAATTACTTACTTACTTAGCGTCACGCTTTATCCCTTGCGGGGTAGTCAGAGAGAACGGAGCGCCAAACCCAAAATATTAAATTAAATATTTAATATTTTCATTTCTTCTTTGATAAATGCGCAAAGCGCGGCGTTAAGTTTCGGCTCTGAACACGCATTACTTGGAGAATTCGACGGAAAGTCGGGACAGGAAGTGTCTTAATGGGAACAGAATGTTTTTATATAAGGTTTCCAGGTTCCCTCAGCCATGTGCGGGATAGGAACAGCCGGAACCAAAGAAAATAAGAAATTAAGTAATTCTTGTCTGAACCTTGCATTTTTTATATTTTTCCACGTATATTGGGTATAATATAAAACGAACAAATAAAATAAAGATCCTACACAAAAACGTAATGCACTCCCGGGATGCCCGGGACGGTAGTTAAGTAAATATATGGAGAAAGTTGACAAATTTACGCTCTTATACTATCAGCTCAGGGCATTACTTCTCTTCGATCGTTTTAGATTATTATCTTATTGAATTACTAAAGTTAAAGTTTTAGAAAAAAACTATTTTTGTTCTCTTTTGCTTTATTTTATTCTAGCTTTGCATTTTGTCATTTATATAATAGGGTAAGCATTAAATGCCCTAGAGGCCAGTCGTGGCGCAGGGGCACAAAGTGTGACTGTAAACACGACTGACAGTGGGTTCAATCCCCACTCGAAGAAATTAAATATTTATTTAAATTTATATTTCTATTCTTCGCTATGGTGTCGAGGCAAAGCGCGGCGTTGAGTTCCGCCACTCAGCACGCAATGCCTCTAGAATTTGGTAGAAATTGGATGTGGGACGGAGGGTCTTAATACTAGGTTCCCTCTGCCTACCCTGCTGTGTGCGGGATACAGTGTGAAGCTGATTTTATTAAATAACCTAGTCTTAAGGCATTCCCGACTCGTTTCTTATTACCCGCCCAACTTTTAAAATACTTGACGAACGACTTATAACAGTGAAAATATTTTATTCCTCCAAGTGAAAATCGAAACCACCACCGTCACGGTTATATTTAGATTTCTTCTTAGATTCGTCTTGATTATTTTATTATTTTTTTCTGATCTTAATTATTCTTTTTTTACCTATAAACTATTTTCTTCACAAAATTTATAGCACCAAGTAGAACTAACCACACGGAGCCGCATATGTTATATTAAAATAAGCAGATCATTGTTTTGTTGCGCTTGCGCAGCTGGCTATACCATTTAAGTGCCCTTCCTTCCCTTAAGTATCCCGCGGTGAAAGAATCCCTTTCTGATGTTAAATAAGATCGTTATATTTGTAATTTTGCTTCTATTTCAATGAATAATGAAAAATGATAGTTGTTTTGTAAGCTTCGTGAGTTATTGTAAGCCAGTCATTGGATTTTTAATTTTATTGTTTAAATTATGTGCTTACATATTTATGCAGTTGCATATAAATTGGTTCGTTTAAATTGTTCGCTGATGAAACCGAAATAGTTTTGTTACTACTTTGATAGTAATATATATATTGTTTAATTTAATTCTTTTTAATCCAATTGTTTTTTATATATTTTTTTTAATTTTCAAGACAGTCTTTTTAAGATTATTGAGTAACAGAATTGTGGAATTTAGCACCGCTCTCTGCCAGAACCAGAAAATCAAAATTATAATTTCCTTAAGTAGGGTCAAACTCATAGTCGTCGTATTTCAAAATTAAAGAAAAGTGGGCAAAACGGACAAAAAAATAAATCGGTAATTATTTAATAATTATATTTCTTCAGGGGCACAAAGTGTGACTTTAAAACCGACTGGTTGTGGGTTCGATCCCCACTCGAGGAGATGAAATATTTATTTAAATTTATATTTCCATTTCTTCGCTCTGGTTTCGAGGCAAAGCGCGGCGTTGAGTTCTGCCACTCAACACGCAATGCCTCCAGAATTCGGCAGAAAGTGGGGAACGGAGTGTCTTAACACTAGGTTCCCTCTGCCTACATTGCTGTGTGCGGGATACAGCGTGAAGCTTATTTATTTATTTAATTTTTAATTATATTTTTTACCTGTTTTACCTTTATCTTTACCTTGAAAATGTAAAAAACATGATTAAAATCTTTTCGTTTGACAATTAAAAACGTATAATTTGCAATTTTATGTGTTTTGCATTATATTTTGTAATTTCAGCTCTTAAACATTTTATGTAAAACAGAAATTACAAGGCAATGTATTGTTAGGATTCAGTTCCACTAAATAAATTGAAATTTGCTTAAAAACCATTATCAACGACCATTATTACAAATGTTATTTTTTTTTATAGAATCTCTTTTTTTCAGAAGAATGTTTTCTTAAACTGTATTCTACATATAAAAGGAGAGACACAGGAACGTAGTGTTAACACACTTAGTTCAATTTCCGTAACGTTGCGTAAAAATAAATGAATTCCGCCACTAAACACGCATTGCCTCGAAAATTGAAAGGAAAGTGGGGGCAGAGTACCTTAACTATAATAAACAGGAAAATATAATGTTCTTAAAATTAAGAAATTATCAAATTTACTTTCTTTACATAGTCTGTTTTGTTTACAAAACACGTCTTGGCCCATAACCCAAGGAGTCATAAAATATAAAAAGAATATCACTAATATCTATATTAAAATATTTTAGCAAAGAAAAAAATCTACTATCAATATTTAAGTCGAATGAAGGCCAATTAGTGTGAGTAATAAGTAAGCTTCAATGATTTCAGTGGGCGTATAAGACAAGTTGACTTTAAGATATTTTGATAACAATTTTCAACTGACATTTATTAATTCTTAGACAATCTTCAAGAAATGGAAAGAAAAATATAAATGATCTTTCATTAAAATTACGAAAATTTTGTTAAATTAAATTAAATATTAAATTTTGAATTCTTGGAATTTGTACTAGAACTTCATCTTCTACTTGATATTAGTCCGAGATTTTTTGCCAGGGTATACCTTTCGGGTCAATTTATTCCACTTTGAACAGCCTATATATCTCTAGTGGACTAATGTGCATGTCCTGCATCACGATAACCAGACAGGATGGTCTAACACCAGGGATAGAATCATGAAGACGAATAGTTCTATACTAACCCGGTATTCACTATAATTACTTATGATATACTTTGTTATAGTTTCAGATCCCGATTCTTATTAAAGAACAATTAACACACTAAAAATTAAATTTAACCAAATTACATATAAGAATTATAATAACTATATGTATTTATATAATTCTCTCTTTAAATCCAAATCTAATGTTTCAAATATAAATGTAAATTTTAAGAAACAAAGCCCGAATCGTAAAATATCAAAGCATGACTAAGCTTTTTAGCCGACTTCTGTAAAAGGAGGAAATCAAAGGAGGTTGTCAATTCTTCTGTATTTTTTATAATTTTTGTTATCTCAGAAGTTTTGATTGGGTGACCCGATTTGGATATTTTTTTTTATTTAAAATGTCACGTATGGTTTCATTTTAATATTATTTCTGACATTTCTGACAATGGTAACCATGAGACAATCATATAGGTTTTAAATTTACATTAAATGTGTGGGTAACAAATTGACGAATAACTCAATATCCCGCCAAAGGAACTCGATGATATTTTTTTTTAAAGGTAAGGATATACTTTAAGGGTTGTTTGACGAAAATTTGGTTAGATTCTGATTATGGGATCCAGTTGAAAATGAAGAAGTCGGTTTTTTTTGTTAATAATCATAATTACTAAATAAGTTATATATAGCGCAGCATTGAGTTCCGCTACTCAAAGGTAATGTATAAAAAAAATTGAGGAAAATGAAGAATAGATAGTCTTGACATTAGGTGCTTCCATGTGCGGGATACAGGGTGAAGCTTAAACAAAAATTATGTATAACGAAAGCAAAATATATAACGAAGATCAAAATACTGATTATTTTTATTTTAATCTAGTAAAAGCATTTATAGCAACAAAATACCAGTGGATGCATTGCACTAAGCGGTCCGACTTCACAAAATTGTAATTTATCACCCGACGGTTTGTTTATCTTCACTCGGTGGCCAAATGTTCTTTTTTAAACATTTAGGAGGAAGATGGTTTATTTCACGTAGTACGTTTAAAATGTTGACGGGAGGTCGTGGATTCGATTATCTCATTAGTATATTTTAATGTTTTTATTTTTCAGCATCACTATGTACATATAGCAATGTATGCAGATGCATAAGATCAATAATATCAATAGGCTGGGATGACCACCGGAATATAGCAAACCATAATAAATTAAATTTTCAATTCTTCTGTTGTATAAAGGAGAATTAAATTATTTTCTTGCTATTAAAATATTTTCTTCTCTATTAAAATATTTTCTTGCTTGGGTAAGAAGAAAAATGAGCGGCGTGGCGTGGACTTCTATCTTTTTGCACGTATAGCTGTTGTTGAAAATTGGACCTTGCCTGGAGATCGGAGTGTCTAGACACTAGACTTCACCTACCCACCTACGTACACCGGGCAATATAAACGTAATTTGGAAATCTGTTTACCTTTTTGGCATCCACTGCGGGGTTACAGCGGCCACCTGCCAAACCTACCAGGCAATAACCATCAATGTAATTTACGATACAGCCATAAATCCGTCTAAGGCTTCAACTCGACGAGATGGATTGGCAAAATGTAGAGTTCATACATTGTATCAATTTATATTGTATGTTGCTTTTTTTTCGTAATAGAATGAATTTTGAAAAAAAATGAGGGTATTTGGGAAATTGATTCGATGTTAAATTGTTAATTTGTTTGTGTGTGTGTACACTTTAGCAACCAATATAGTCAATTTTTTGCTCGAGGAGATGAAATATTTATTTCAATTTATATTTCCATTTCTTCGCTCTGGTGTCGAGGCTAAACGCGGAGTCCTGTCACTCAACACGCAATGCCTCCAGAATTCGGCAGAAAGTGGGGAACGGAATGTCTTAACACTAGGTTCCCTCTGCCTACCCTGCTGTGTGCGGGATACAGCTATACAGCTTCAGTTACTGAGTGACTGTTAGAAACAGCACAATGACAAAGTACAGGACTTTGAAATGTAGTTCTGGTAACAAGGCAAATCATGGCGTTGAGTTCCGCCACTCTACATGCAATGCCTCAAGAATTCGGCGGAAAATGGTAGACGGAAGTGTCTTAATAAGGAACGCAGTTTAATAACACTAGGTTTCCAAGTTCCCTTAGACTATTTTTTAGTCATAATTCCACTTTTGTTTATTTTTAGATAAAATGAAAAAAATCGAGAATTTTAACTCGATGTTGATCGACTCGATGATCAACTTGATCGACAGTAAATGGGCAACTATATAGATATTTTTTAACTTTATGCTGTATCCCGCATATAGCAACGCAGGCAGGGAGACACCAATGTTAGACACTTCGTTCTCTATTACCACAGCGAATAAACAATTTCTACAGAGTGGAAATCCAACTCACTAAACATCACGTTTACAGTCACTCGCTGTGCCGCTGTACCATGACGACTGGTGATATCAAGATGTATATTTTTACGAATTTTAAGTGTTATTCCACACTTAGGAAATAAAAATAATTATTTAGAAAACGTATTAGAACCTTGAATAAGCTATTTTTTGAAAGGTGGCGTTGCGGCACTCAGTGCATGGAATTTCGTACGGTAACGAATGACCAAAGTAGTACTATATGTAACCTCAAATTATAGTAGAATAGTGTTTACTACAGTGTCAACTACATATTTATTTTCCCTTTGTGAAAATGTGTACTTTTGTGCCAAATAAAGTGTTAATGTGTTCCTAATATACAAAATTGATTGTAGTGGGATTTGAACCCGCGCCTCCTGCACGATTCGCTGTTAGAGTTTCCAAGGGGGGTTCCAAATCTCGCTACGTTCAAATTTTTATACATTTTCTAAAAAAATATATGTATATTTTTTTAATCAATATCTGCACTGAATTCGATTTTATTAAAAAAAAAGATAGAGAGAGAGATAACAGAACAAACATAAATTTTACAGTTACGTCTTTATTAAACCGTGCGTGGGTCTAAATTGCTTTCAAGCTTAGATAGTGTCAATAGATTAATGTTTATGATTTTATAATTGATTTATTGGAACGATTTTATATCGATTTATCTACCTCTATGCATCGAGATCATCAATCATTTACTTAACGCAAACTAATAGCTTACTATAGATTAACTTGTTTTTAGTCATGGCTACTTGTTATTAATTCTTGGAACTTGTGTAAACACAAGCATAATTGAAATGAGAAGGCAAATACATATCTCGCAATTATATGAATGATATTTTAAAATTAAAATTAAATCAAAAAGCCAGAAAGATAAACGTAGATTTAAATTTCACTCAGCGGAATTTATGAAATAAATAAATCTTCATGTAGAACAACAAAAAAATAGTAGTATGTAGTAGTAGATAGTGATGGATATAAATAGATTGTCACTATCTCAAACAAAACAGTTTCCACATAAAGCATAATAAGCTGACACTTTCAAGACATGGCGTATTGAATGGCAGTGTTTAACGCTGTGTTCTCCCTACCTAACTCCTCAGGAATCGAACAAACAGCCATCGCGCTTACAGATGCTATATCACTGCGACACAGCGGTCTAAGATGTAAACGTAAATCATAAAATATTTTTAATATTTATAAATCATAAACTGTCAACCAATAAATAAACAACAGTTTACGAAGTCATTAGATATAAACTATAATATATATAATAAACTATAATTCCCACTTTTGACGACACATATTATACAAAAAATATTTTTTTTTTCCATTCATCTCATAATACATCTATTTAATCTGTCTCTACAATTCAGCTAACATAAACGTATTCTTACTAAAAAGTAGGGGAATCACCATTTCTTTTCGCTCGGAAACCATCTAAAGATATCACCTAATCAAGATTCATCACATACAAGTGAATGCATCTCTACAATGGAGTACCGCAATTTAGCCTCCTTCACAGCCTATTGTGCTCTGTAGGGTAAAAATGTTTGGACTGAAAAAACTTTTTATAACTCGTTTTCTTGTCAGCCTGTAGTTTATTATGGCGTTGACAGGCCCCAAACGTCGTGGGTTATTTAGGGGGTTATATTAGGAGTTTTCTTTGCTTAGTGAGAACTAGTTTGGTAAAGTGCTATCATATTATTTTTGGTTCACACTTTTTTGTTCATATAACACTGAAAGCAAAAGGAACCTAGGAACATAATGTTAAGATACTCCATTTTCATTAAGACACTTCCGTTCTGTACTTACTTTCTTTTCTTTCTTACACATAAAATTGTTTTTGATAATGTATTTTACACTCATTTTATATATTATCAAAATATCATTTAAATACTATTGTGAACAGGGTAATTTCAAATAAATTAAATTTAAAAAAAAATATTTTATAAAATAATAAAATATTTTCTTTTTGAAATTTCTCAGTCCAACTATTCCACAAATATCCAATTATGTAACATAACAGCCTTACATACGACGCCCTAACAAGACTATTACTATTGAAAAACGTAATCTTCTTATACCTTTTACCCTTAAAACTATTTTCTCTACCACGTATATAAGTACAAATGATTCTAACTAAAATAACCATTTACTTTGTAGAAAGACTCGTAAAAGGTACCAACCATCGTGTAATAAAAACAAACACCGCAATGGAATGCTGTATGGACGTTTCTGACATTGTAAACTTAATGTTCTTTTAAGTTTTATTATCCTTTTTGCTATCGTGGTGCAGTGTCTGATTATATATTATATAGATATTGGGGGTTCCCTTTATATACGTTTCCCTAAAAACACAAAAAACAGTTCATGTATTTTTCCATGGATAGAGGTATCCTAGTGTTAAGATATTTCTTTCTCCACTTTTTCAACTCTATGTATTATTATTTATTAATATTTTCATTTCTTCACTCTGACAGCTAGGGAAAAACACGTTGAGTTCCGTCGCTCAATTCGCAATGTTTCGAAAATTCGGCGTATAGTGGGGAACGGAGTGCCTTAACACCAGGTTCCCTCTGCTGTGTGGGATACAGCTTGGGGCTGATTTTTTTTTTTATTGCTTCCTTAGAGTAGGAATCGATTAAACGATCATTACATTCACGGCCAAAAGCTATGCTGTCTCGCCCTAAAGTCTCAGCTAAACTTCATTCAACAATATGTTTAAGTAAAAACAACAATGGCTCTGTAACGGTGACAATAAACCTATTCTATTTCTATATCAAAAGGGATATATCTAAATGAGTCACCATCAAATAAATCACTTAAGTCGTAAACGCCGATCGCATATGCCACCCGACTTCACACCTAGACCGAAATCTTATGTCTTTTTCAAGAGTCATGATGGGTTTAAATTATAAGATTATAGCGTTTTAATATATTTTTATTAAGTCGATTTGTAACTTTGTAACTATGTAAAAAAATCTTAAATACTAGATAGACATCTAATAATTGTATATATGTACATGCAACATGCATGCATAATACATAATCTTTGAACTGGTCTGATGATGGAGCCGAACGAATCAGTCTGATCTTCTCACTCTGGTAAGCAAAAAAGTGCGACATTGAGTTCCACCACTCAATACACAATGTTTGGAATATTGGGTCGAATACTTATTTAGAAAACGTATAAAAATTTGAACGTAGCGGGACTCGAATCCACGCCTCCTGGAAACCGACGAGGCGCTCTGACCACTAAGCTATACGCTCTCATCAAGCTATGTCGAAATTCTTATACACTTGTTACAATTTATTTATGTTGTTAGCATCTCTGTAGGGAGAATTTTACAAATTTCCGCTACCCAAAGATAATTACTAAGAAATACCGTCTGGAAAGAGAGAATACTATTTATTAAATATTTTTAAACATTTTTAAAGTGTTAATCCACACTTGAAAAAAAAATGACTTATTTAGAAAACCTATAAAATATTGGGTCGAATTTGGAGAATTTTCATATATATCTTCAGTCTGATATATTCTCATATTTCAGACAGACTATATCTTGCTAAGGATACAGCGTAAAGCTAAGCAAGTAAGTCAGAAAATATACGCTCAGTCTTTTCTATGCACCACACCCCACTTTCCCTTGCAGGATTCGTCAGCAAGAACTCATAAAGATAATGCAAGGTGATCTCTCATAACGAAGCTGTGATCTAAGGAAATTCGAGGGGCAATAAAATTGAAGTATGAAATATCACTTAAGGGCACCGGGATTAAGATGTTTATACTCCTAGAGGATAGGATAGGAGTTTATGATTGCTGTGGGAATGAGGGTCATGCTTAGTGCATATTAATTGAGAAATTAAATTTAATGAGATAATTTTATGGTCTTTTTATGGTGTAGGTAGAAATTGTAGAGACACTTTGTTTTGTTTTTTTAGCGTAACGATATATTTATAACTAACAAATATACATATCAAGATAGGCCGGGACCATCAATGGATAATATCATGCGGATCAGGAGAAGGATAAACGAAGCCCTGATCCGGTGATCCAGAGTCGCGGCCCGGACTCTTGGCGCTTGATCTTTCTAAGGTTTTCGCGGTTCGCCCCCACTTTCAGATCGTTTACTATTTTGATTGTGGTTGCTTTTGCAAATATCTACCTGCACCAGACTGCACGTCGAGAAATGTCGCCAACATGTTATAAGTATAATGGACCTGGACTGCATTTTTTTAATGGAAAAGACAAGGCAAACGAACGTTCGGGTCATCTGATTGTAAGTGATCAGTGCCACCCACGACCCTGTGTAACACCAGAGGAGGTACAGGTTCGGTGCCAGCTTTTAAGTACCCATGTCATATCGACCTGGAAACACTATTCCGTGGTGCGTGGAAGGAAGTTCCTACGAAACCGCACAGTAGTGGAATGCCACGTATCCAGGTGGTGATGATACGTGGCAGCTTGTGACGTACTATGCGGTTAGAAAATTCGGCGGCAGATATCAGGTCAAACAGTTCTTCAGAACAATCCCCATGATAAATGCGGTAGAGAACACACAGCCAAGAGATGTCTTTACCTAAAGCCAAGTGTCAAGCCTTTCACAGATAATTTGGTCAATGATTATAACGGCTCTACGTGGTATGTGCACCATACTTTGGCCGAAAGTCCCGCATGGGCTCCACAATGCAATATTTTTGTGGCTGCAGAAGGTAGGGATATCACTATCCGGTGTGTATGTGTATGTGTTTTTAATATGAGTTGTTACGCGCCAAACACTTTTGTTGTCCGTGCCTTTTTTATTCTCGTTTTGGTTAAGTTTGTTGTTATTAATTTAATTATTCAAATTAATTAAATACCATAAATATAGGTTTAGGTGAATAAAAAGTTTTGAAGGTAATGTATTTCTAATGAAAAAAAAATATCAAACCTTTTACAAGAACTATGCGTAGCGTTTTCTTTGAGGATCTAAATTTACCTGTAACAAAAATATATTTTTATCATTATTATATTGTCACTAGCGACCCGCTCGCGGCTTCGCCCGCTTATACCACATAATTATTTACTTAACACATTGAAATATGTTCGTGTTTTGATATACCTATTATGTATGTTTGCAGCGCAATGAAGATTTTTTATGAGAAAGTTATTAAAACTTTAGGTCGCATTTTTGTATCTCCTATAAGAATCTTCAATTGAATGTTTGAAATAAAAACATAACTTATCGATACTTACAATAAAATCCTAACTCATCAGTGTCTGTACATAGAAGATATTACAATTAACAATGTAATAAAACTTGGTCAGTTGGTCTGTTTGTCTGTGCGTTTCTTCACGATAATCTCAGAAACCGCTTAACCGATTTAAATACTTTTTTTGTTTGTATTTTGGCAAACTGCCCTTAAATATTGAGTATTAGTTTTATTTTAATCAGCTTCACGCTGTATCCCGCACACAGCAGGTTAGGCAAAGGGAACCTAGTGTTAAAACACTCCATTCCCCACTTTCTGCCGAATTCTGGAGGCATTGCGTGTTGAGTGGCAGAACTCAACGCCGTGCTTAACCTCGACACCAGTGCGATGAAATGGAAATATAAATTTAAGTAAATATTTCATCTCCTCGAGTAGGGATCGAACCCACAAACAGTGAGTTTCACAGTCACACTTCGTGCCGCTGCGCCACGACTGGCCTCAACTGTACTGGACTTTATTTTATTGGCTCACACAAAGTTAAAACCAGATACACGCTTTATCCCGCCTTTAGCAGGGCAACTTAGTGTTAAGATATTGCGTGTAATGTGTGACTGATGTGCGAACTGAAAATATTATTAAACGAAATGAAAATATTATTAAATTATAATTCAATCCTCCAAGTGGGGATCGGACCCACACCAGTCGCGTTACAGCCACAACTTTGTGCCCCTGTGCCGCGACGGCCTTTAACAAAGAAGAGATGAGAAGCGTCAGCGCTCCTTTTACGAAAACAGCATATAGGGTAAAATATTTTAAAGAAATTAAGCAATACACATCAACAGTAAAGACGTTTTTTTTGTTCATTTCACGATGTTTATTCATATCTATATTTCGTGTGACGCGGTTACGCATAGAAACCAATAACGTAAACACATGCTACTACAAAAATACTACTAAAATCTTTAGAATTTTGAACTTTGCCGCCAATATCTACGACTCGATTTTGGAATGAGGCGTATACGGCGGTTTCCCTTTTGATAGGTTTATGTGTGCGTGCGTCGTTCTCGACAAATTATATTTTATTTTACAACGATAATTTTATTATTTATTTTGTTTGTAAACATAACTTATTTTATTATTGGGTTTTTTATAGAGTAGTTAAAACTGTGGTTTTATTTAAAGTGGTGCTGACAAAAAAACTTTGTATAATTGAGCATATTTAATATTTATAGTATTGTGTTGGTTAATTAATACCAATAGTTATTACAACACTTGCGAAGGAAGCATATTTTAGGCAATTTTTAATTCTTATACCTTTTGAAAAACTACCAATATTTTCATAGTTAATAAATTATTTTTTCAAATTAAAAATAATCAATGTTTTCCATTATAATGACGGGAAAATATCCAAAATGTTCAAAATTACACTATAATACCAAATAGTATTGACATTGTAGTGTTGATAGTAATTGAAAATAGTTATACTACAGGAGGATACCTTCATATGCACTGTTTAAACCTGTTTTTATGATATAATGTAGAATAGTATATTCTATAGAGGAATTACACATTATTTTTATTCTTTAACTATAACACGTAAATACATTTTTTAGAGGTTACTTTGTACTAAGATGGCATGGCTCTGTTCCCGCATTTACGTCCCTGATATATTGATATAAATAATAGAAATATAAAATATTGGAAAAAAAAGGAGAAGAAACGCAATTATATTGCTTTTTTTTCATACTTGAAACGTATTAATAAATTTACATACAATTCATTTGTTTTGAATATAGCATTAAGTTTAGTCAGCTTCATGTTTATTTTAACAGATGACATTAATATATTTGATATTTCCTTAACATGATTATTTAATGTATTTTTTATATATAAAGTCTTGAGAAAGTTCTCTTGAGAAATATATCTACTGTAAATGAATGCAACTTTATATATATATAACGCCAATGATTAAAATGTATTGACATCAGCGCGTCATCTAAACACAATATAAAGTTTTATAAACTATGAACTCACAATCAGAATTTACTTTCCAAATACATATACAGTAATACCCCGGACTTACGTGGTAGGTGGGACCGAGCGATTGCCGTGTAAATGGAATTCGCGTAAGTCGGTGTTCAACTTTGCATATAAAGTTTCTTTAATCAGGACCAGAGTTTAAAAAAAAACATAATTTAGAAGAAAATTGTTCAATAAAGTGTAGGATAATAAAAAAAATTACATTGTTATGAATAAAGTAACCTAAACCGGAATTATTTTGAGCTGGAAGGCTTCACATATTCTAACAATGTTGCCTGCCGAGTTAAATTTTTCTTCTTTTCCAATTCACAAATTTTCATTTTTACTTCAAAGTCTTTAATTATATTTAGTTTTCACTCCAAAGACAGTGTTTTCTTTTCTTGTTATGCTCAAATGACTCATTTTTCGTTCTTTTAGACGTTATAATTAGATATTATAAGTAAAACGCACTGCGCACGTAAAACAATTTGGGGCCGTTCAAGTATTACGTAAGCCGTTTTTTTGCAATTATTGACCCCCCCCTCCCCTATGTCATCAAAAATAAGCAATCCCTATTGAAAATATTTCATTGAAAACGTCAAAAATAAGCAAACCCAAGACCCCCCCGCCCCCCTACAGTGCTTACGTAATACTTGAACGGCCCCTTTCACGCGGAACATGTTTCAACCTGTCGCAAACTGAAAACTGAGTGTGCAGAGCAAGAGAGCCGATGCGCGGCAATCAAAATGAAAAACCGGGTATCTCCGAATTCGCGTTAAACGGGGTAGCGTAAGTCGGGGTATTATTGTACTTTTTATTGCAGATATCTCCATTTGAGCTAGTCCCGAAAAATATACCTACTTTATTATTTTTGTTAATGTCACCAACGTTGACATTTAAAATTATGGTAGACTAAACAACTATTAATTGTACTTCTTTTTTCAGCTTCACGCTGTATCCCGCACGCAGCAGGGTAGGCAGAGGGAACCCAGTGTTAAGACACTACTTCCTGTTTCCTACTTTCAGCGGAATTCTGTAGGCATTGCGTGCTGAGTAGTGAAACTCAACGCCGCACTTTGCCTCGACACCAGAGCGATGAAATGGAAATATAAATTTAAATAAATATTTAATTTCCTCAAGTGGAAATAGAACCCACAACCAGTTTATGCTTTGTGCCCCTGTGCCACGAACGGCCTCAATTTACTTTCTTCTTTTAAATTGTGGTTAAATACAATAATCGTAATTTAATTATGTCAAATTTCTATTAACCGACTTCTTAAAAGAGGAGGTCATCAATTCGACTGTATTTTTTATCCTTGTTACCTCAGAACTTTTGACTGTGTGAACCGATTTTGATGATTCTTTTTTTATTTGGAAGCTAGTGCGTCCCGTGTAGTCCTATTTTAATTTAGTTCATTTCCGACAATGGTATCTATGAGAAAATCATATAAATCTCAAATTTACATTATGTATGTGCGCGACAAATGGACTAATATCTCAATATCAACTCAACCGATTTTAATGATTCTTTTTTATTAGAAAGGGTACATATAAAGGGTAGTTTGGTGAAAGTTTGGTTAAGTTCAGAGTATGAAATCCGATTGAAATTGAAAAAGTCGATTTTTTTTATAAAAAAATATAATTATGTTATTTTTTCTGGTAAAATTTCTTTGTACTCTATGATAAAAACTATTCTATAAGTTGCATTAGGTTTTGAACTATTACCATGCTAAAAATAAATTAATTTCATACAGTAGTTATCGGTATTTTAAGTCATTTACATTTTTCAGTTTTTATTTTTTTTAAATAAAACTATAATGAAATTTGGAATGAAACCCAAAAAAAATGTATCTTGGGAACCTAGGCTAATACCATGCAAAAATTTATCAATTTCTGTCTAGTAGTTTTTGCGTGATTGACGAACAAACAAACAGACAGACAGACAGACAGACAAGAATTCTGTTGAGTGGTTTTTTAGGTTCTATAATCGACATATAAACCGACCTAATTTTTATTTTTTTTATATCTTTCATGTACAGAATTGACTTTTCTATCCTTTTATTATATACTAGCGGCCCGCCCACGGCTTCGCCCGCTTAAAATACATGATTATTGATTTAAGCAGAATTGATTGACAACTATAATAAAATAAAATAAATAAATAAATCAGCTTCACGCTGTATCTCGCACAAAGCAGGGTAGGCAGAGGGAACCTAGTGTTAAGACACTCCGTTCACCACTTTCTGCCCAATTCTGGAGGCATTGCGTGTTGAGTGGCAGAACTCAACGCCGCGCTTAACCTCGACATCAGAGCGAAGAAATGGAAATATAAATTTAAGTAAATATTTCATCTCCTCGAGTGGGGATCGAACCCACAACCAGTCGGTTTTGCAGTCACACCTCGTGCCGCTGCGCCACGACTGGCCTCACACCCTATAATAGAATGACAAACAAATATAAAGACAACATACAACAACATATATAATATAAAGACAACTATAATGACTTCTAATATGTTTTTTTGTTACTTTAATCTGTAATATTCTATTATGATTTTTTTACGACATTATCGTAACTTCTGTAAGAATTTTTGATTGTTTCGAACTAAAAAATATGACCAATGTCGATATTTGATATACATTAAATATACATAAAGCTAATTATTTATTATATATATGTATACGTATATATATATATATATATATATATATATTTAATCTTTACTGTTACGATTTATGAAGGTAATCTCTACTAACAATTCAATTTTGTTTACTTAAAATAAATAAATCAGCTTCACGCTGTATCCCGCACATAGCAGGGTAGGCAGAGGGAACCTAGTGTTAAGACACTCCGTTCCCCACTTTCTGCCGAATTCTGGAGGCATTGCTTGTTGAGTGGCAGAACTGAACGCCGCGCTTAACCTCGCCACCAGAACGAAGAAATGGAAATATAAATTTAAGTTAATATTTCATCTCCTCGAGTGGGGATCGAACCCACAACCAGTTGGTTTTACAGTCACACTTCTTGCCGCTGCGCCACGACTGGCCTTGTTTACTTTATTGTATAAAATATTGTATAATAGTGCTTCAAAAATATATATTTTTATCAACATTCATATAATCAAGACGTTTCGAATGTCATTCTTTAGCCAGGGTCATACCAGCGCGATTTCTATATAACATTCGCTGGCAAGCTAATGCCTTGAGTTCATTCAAATGACGATAACTTTTTTTTTAATGAACCGATTTTGATGAACCAAACTTTAGAACCTAAATTGAGTTAAAACAAAGCAATTGGTGAAATTTTCAAGTAAATCGGTTCAGTAGTTTCAGAGAAAAATGCGGACAACAATATGTCGACAGACAGACAGACAGACAGACAGACAGACAGACAGACAGACAAGAAATTCAAAAAAAATCTTTTTGCTTTCTATTAGTCTTTTTAAGTGTCCCTCTATCCATTTCAGTCAAAATTACTAAATGTACAGACAAAATATTTTTACTGTCTTATTATATATAGAGATAGAGATATGACAGTTAAGTTGGCTAGTCGTAGCGTTTGGTTGTATAATTATTTCAGGACCAACTGACTGAAATAAAACTAAATTGTCGATCTACTATGGAAAATTACATTAAATCACGTTAAAAATTTCAAAGTAAACCACCATGTTGTATCTGTAGTCAGAATTGCCACGACCACTTCGAGTCTTTTATATGCCATACGCAACTTTTAGTTATTTAATTACAACGTAGAGCCATTCTTGAGAATTGTTGGGAACCTAGTAATCTGTGAAAGGTTTGACATTTTGGCTTTGTATAGAGACATATTCTCGTTGTGTGGTTTTATACGCTATTTTTTTTTTAAATTGCCTTCTTTGCTGTTAATCTGGGATTGTCTTGACAGCGTCACCGGCCGGGAGGGGCGAATGAAGCTCGCCCCTGAAGAAGAAGTACGAGCTTTGATGGGTGCTCGTGAAGGGTTGGCCATCACAGGGGAATACCCTGCGTACGCTGATCAGGGAATTCTAACTGCACAGTCACAGGCTTAAATACCATCACTCACACACATACCGGCACTCCAATACAGTGCGGGTCTCATCAAATATCATCATCAAATACATATTTGTTTTTGGCTCCACATTTTAATCTCTAATGACATGGTCAATAGCGTTTAATATAATTTGTTCTTGACTTTCCGCTGGAAATAAAGACATTGGGTGCCAAGTGGCGGAACTCAATGTCGCGTTTTGTTTTCAAATAAATGTTTTATTTTAAAATAAATGGAAATTGTAAGCAAAGCCATCGAGTTACCAGATAGACGCTATCACACTGCTTTATAATGGCGTTGCTTTATATTTTAAAACATTCAAGCTTCAGCACCGTACACAGCATAGGCAGAAGGAACCTAGTGTTAAGATGTCTCATTTTTCGCCAAATTCGGGCGGCGTTGTGTATTGAGTGGCGTAACTCACCGCCGCGCCTTGCGTCTGCACAGAGCTAAGAAATGAAAACATAAATTTAAATACATGTTTCATTTCCTCTTGTCGGGGATCGAACCCAACAACCACCGGCGACAACCAGCCGCACTCAAAATTACACACGAGCCCCTGCGCTGCCACTGGCCTCAAATTTAAAATTACATATTAAACACCATTTAAAAGTATATATTAAATGCTTTTTATTACATTTTTTTGAATAATACCATGTTTAAACGTTTAACAGGCATGGACTCAGAGAGGCGATAAATTAAGGGCATCCCGATGTGTTTATCCTACAGGGAGTTTTACAGACCCTATAAAAGGGATCGTGATAAATCTACACGCTTTGGCCAATTGAAATTGGATGGAAATTTGTACTTGAATTTTACTGAAACTATTTAAAATTGGGGGCCATCGCGTGATGTGATGCAGTGTCACAGCGTCTGTATATGTGGCGGTTGTGGGTTCAATTCCTACTCGCGTGCATGGACTTTCTTCGCTTTGGTAATATAAATCGTGGTTTTGAGTTCCGCCACTCGACATTATAACTTAACATTAAAATAAGTACTTAATAAATAAATAACAAAAATTAAAAACAATAAATAGAGAAATATTTATAACATCTTAGAATATTCTACGCTTTTGGTTACTAGTATCTCTATTAATTATAAAATGGTAATTATTGATCTCTGTCTGTATATGGAAAATGTAAAACAGTGATTTAAAAAAAATGTCTGTCTGTCAGAAAAATCAGCTTCACGCTGTATCCCGCACACAGCAGAGTAGGCAGAGGGAACCTAGTGTTAAGACACTCCGTTCCCTACGTTCTGCTGAATTCTGGAGGCATTGCATGTTGAGTGGCAGAACTCAACACCGCGCTTAACCTCGACACCAGAGCGAAGAAATGGAAATATAAATTTAAGTAAATATTTCACCTCCTCGAGTGGGGATCGAACCTACAACCAGTCGATTTTCCAGTCACACTTTGTGCCTCTGCGCCACGACTTATTGTTTAAATAGGTAGCTGTAACAATTTAGTTTTTAAAGTAAATATTATTTCTTAAGAAAACCAAGTAAAAATGTATACTAAAATTTTTGTATCATCTCAGCCTAAGTACGGCAGTAGTCCTGTAAAGCTTCCAAAATAGATCCCCTTAAAGCTGCGTAATACGTGTGACTCGGTGTGTCTTAAACGTTATTGTGGGAAGATTTCAGCTTTATTATTAGGAATATAAAAAAAAATTTAATCAGCCTCACGCTGTATCCCGCACACAGCAGGGTAGGCAGAGGGAACCTAGTGTTAAGACACTCCGTTCCCCACTTTCTGCCGAATTTTGGAAGCATTGCGTGTTGAGTGGCAGAAATCAACGCCGCGCTTAACCTCGACACCAGAGCGAAGAAATGGAAATATAAATTTAAGTAAATATTTCATCTCCTCGAGTGGGGATCGAACCCACAACCAAGTCGGTTTTGCAGTCACACCTTGTGCCGCTGCGCCACGACCAGCCTCTGCTATTAGGAATATGAAGCAAAAATATTTTTTGTTGTGGGTTCGGTTCCCTCTCAGGGGAATTTAATGTTTCATATTTTCATTTCCTCGCTCTGGTAACAAACTAAAGCGCGGCTTTGAGTTTCGCCACTCAACTCGCAAAACCTGAACATTTAGCCAGAAAGTGGGGAACGGAATATCTTAATGCGAAACGGAGTATTTTAGCACTAAGATCGCATATTCCCTCTGCCTACCCTGTTATATAGGAGATACAGCGGGGAATGGGAAATTTGATATTTTAACTTTTTCGCTTTGGTAACAAGATAAAGCGCAATGTTAAGTTCCGCCACCCAACTAGCAATGTCTCGAGAAGTCAGGTAAAAGTTGGGAACGTAATAACTTAACCCTAAGTTTCTATTTTTAAAATTTTAAAGTGTTATTTTACACTTAGGAAAGAATAACACTTATTAAGAACGTATAAAAATCGAACGTATTAGAACTTGAACCCGCAACTCTTAGAAACTGTTTTTAAACATTTTTAAAGTGTTATTCCACACTTAGGAAAGAAAAATACTTATTTAGAAAACGTTTAAAAATTTGAACTTAGCGGGACTCGAACCCGCGCCTCCTGGAAACCGATCAGGCGCTCTGACCACTAAGCCATACGTTCTCATCAAGCTACGTCGAAATTTTTATACGCTGCTTTATCCCTAGCGGAGTAGTCAGAGAGAACGGAGTACAAACCGTTGTAGTAGGTACATATTTCATAATCACTTTTTCACAAAATAACATATTACGTTTTTCCTGAGGCCAGTTGTGGCGCAGAGGCACGAGGTGTGACTGTAAAACCGACTGGTTGTGGGTTCGATCCCCACTCGAGGAGATTAAATATTTACTTAAATTTATATTTCCATTTTTTCGCTCTGGTGTTGAGATTAAGCGCGGCGTTGAGTTCTGCCACTCAACACGCAATGCCTCCAGAATTCGACAGAAAGTGGGGAACGGAGTGTCTTAACATTAGGTTCCCTCTGCCAACCCTGCTGTGTGCGGGATACAGCGTGAAGCTGATAAAAAAAAATATATTTTTCCGTAAAAAATACTGAACCCAAGACTTTTTGACTTTTAAGCCATTACTAAACATAGTAAGTTCTTATTTATACTACAGTAAAACCTAGTAAGTTCTTCTTTTTACTATAGTTTAGTTTAGCCTTTGTACGGACAATGCATTGTTAGATGGATGGATAAATCAATTAGTTAATGTAATATCGATTTCAACTGTCAACCGACTTAGTGCTTTTGAGCTTTACCTAAATCTACTTTGTTGAAAGATTAACTAGCTTCCAATTTTAATTAAAAATTAAGTCCTATTCTACATCGTTAATAAAATTGTATGTTTTTAAATATTTTTAAAGTGTTATTCCACACTTAGGAAAGAAAAATACTATATAAAAATAATAATTATTATTATTATTTCAGGCAGGCGCGGGTTCGTGTCCCGCTACGTTCAATTTTTTATACGTTTTCTAAATAAGTAAATTTGTATGTTTTTGAAAGTGATAATAGAGATGAATGTATTTGAGGCTGTCGTGGCACAATGGACTATCTCTCATGATTTTTTTTCCTTTATAAGTCACGTTGTATCCGATGTATGTAGTAAGGTAAGCTAGATAGAATCTGGAAAGCTAGTGATGAGACGCTCCGTTCCCCACTTTCCTCTGAATTTTGGAAGCATTGCGTGGTCAGTGGCGGAACTTAATGCCGCGCTTTATCTCATTACCAGAGCGAAGATTTTTTTTCATTATCACGCTGTATTCCACACAAAGCAGGGTATGTAGAGGGAATCTAAAAATAAAATATTCCGTTCTCTATTTTTTTTGCCGAATTTTGGAGGACGCGAGGAAAATATTAAATATTTTATTTCCTCGTGTGGGAATCGAACCCACAACCTGTCGCACTTAGAGTCGGCACGTAGAGTAGAGAGCGACTTATATATTATTATATTTTTATTTTAATTCTCTGGTAGACAAAATTAGGACATTAAGATCCACCACTTGCATTATGTCGAAAATTGAGTGAAAAGTGAAAATCGAGTGAAAAGTGAAGTGAACGGCGTGACTTAATAAGACTCTTTGACTTTTACTGCCATATGCGAGATATACAGTGACGCTAAAACACTTTGTCATGTTACCAAAGCGAAAAAATGAATGTAATTCATTCCTACGAGCAAAAATCAAACCCACAACGTCGCATTTACAATCAGAAACACCACTGCGCCATAACTATCATAAATTTACTAAACATCCTTGTAGGTTGTTATTTAAATTTATTCTAGAATTTGCATTTTAAAATATTTTTTCTTTTCTAAAAAAAACCGTATTTCGCATTCATGAACGTTTCAATGGAACAATTCTAAACACTGTGGACGTATAGCCTTCACTTATTAAGCCCACTTCATGCCTTGTCAAGCACGCTTAGCTATAATCAGACTATAATAAACTATAATCACCATAATCTGCTCCAACTGATAAATGCTGTGTACGGTTATTTGTTTTATTTCCATAATCTGGTTTATTTATATTTAATATAATTTCCAAATTGTTTAATATTAGTTAGATAGTGTAAAAGTATAAAGTTGAAAAACACGAGTTTTAGAATGTGGTTGAGAGAGGTTTACGTAACTATTAAAAAATTACTTATTTAGAAATTTCTTTCCTAAGTGTGGAATAACACTTTAAAAATGTTTAAAAATAATTAAAAAGTTTCACTATTCAGTTGCTAGGTCCGATCAGATGAGCTGATTAGAAATGGGTCATACCTAGTTACCAGTTAATAAAGGCGTATTCAGAATATATTTTTAATTTCTTAGCGCGGCGCTGAGTTCCGCCACTCGAACCTGCAATGTCACATATTCGGAAAGGAAGTAAAGAAAGAAGTACAATCTTAACACACATGAAATATAATAAACTACGCAAGAACCTGAATCTAATTAAAAATCTTCATCTTATTCTTTTTTGTTGCTGTTTTTAACTTCACACTGTCAAATACTACTATTTAGAAAACGTATAAAAATTTGAACGTAGCGGGACTCGAACCCTCGCCAATTTTTATACGTTTTCTAAATAAGTATTTTTCTTTCCTAAGTGTGGAATAACACTTTAAAAATTTTAAAAATATTCACACTGTCAACCTGGGAACCTTGTGTTAAGACACTCCATTCCCATTAAGAGACTTCCATTCCCTACTTTCCCCTGAATTCTAGAGACATTGCGTGTTGATTCACGCAACTCAACGCCGGGCTTTACTTTACTTTTAACCCTTACATAATTTTCATTATAGAACATCCATATCAAATTAACCCTGAATCCACCCCCGCCCACTATCTAATCGATCTCGTCTCGGATTACCGGACGCTTTGTATTGCAAATATTTTGAAAGCTCATTACGGAATGAATGTATACTAACTAAAGCTCTGTACATAAAGCACGTTATACTATCAATTTATCAATCAAATAAGTATTGATATTATAATAATTATTTTATTTAATTAATAATATTTTTTTAATTAATAAAAGGTTAAGTTGAGGCCAGTTGTGGCGCAGAGGCACAAGCATGCGGTTATAAGATAGATAGGTTGTGGGTCGATTTCGAATATTAATAATTTGTAATATTAATAGGAATAAGAAAGAGGTTCTAAGAGCGGCACAAAGTGTGACTGTCAACGCGACAGGTTGTGGGTTCGATTCTCACTCGAGGATATGAAATATTTCATATTTTCATTTCTTCGCTCTGGCGACGAGGCAAAACGCGGCATTGAGTTCTGCCACTCAACACGCAGTGCCTCCATAATTCGACGAAAAGATGAGAACGGCAGGATCGTAATGGAAACGGAGTAACTTAACACTACCCCCGGGTCCCCAGGTTCACACTGCTAAGCCAAGGAAAAACAAAAGCAAACATTAGAATAATTATTATATTTTTGTTTGCTTCTTCTTCTTGTGACAATTTCAGAAGTGACCAGATCATCTCTACGAAATAATACTTTGTTTTGAATTTATTAATAATTAATAACAAGCATGTGAAACTTACCCTATCTAGCATTTGATATATTATCTATATATTAGCTATTATGAAATCTAATGAACTTTGCTATAGCTCATACAACAGATTAAATAAATCTATAAAAGCAGCTTCACGCTGTATTCCGCAACCAGCATGGTAGGCAGTAAAAACATAGTGTCAAGACATTCCGTTCCTCACTTTTCGCTGATTTTTTCGGAGCATGGCGTGTTGAAATGCCAGAATAAAAAAAAAAATAAAAATTAACATATTAACAAATAATAAATGAAAATTTTAACAATATTCGATCCCCACTCAAAAAAATAAAGTATTTACTTAAATATATATTTCCATTTCTTTGCTCTGCTGTCGAGACAAAGCGCACCGTTGAGTACCGCCACTCATCACAATCTAGAATTCGGTGGAAAGTGGGATACGGAATGTCTTAACACTAGGTTCCCTCTACCTTGCTGTGCGCGGGATACAGCGTGAAGCTAATACAACAAATAATAACTTACGCTCATACGCCACGATGTCCTCATAAAAGAAATCTAGTATCTATTTATGGTTTTTATAGTTTTACGCTGTATTCTGTATATAATAACAAAGTCAGGGGGAAGGTAGCTAGGTAGCCGCTGAGACACTGTATGTGGAGAGGCGAAACTTAACGCCGCATTTCGCCTTGTTACCAGAACGAAGAGATAAAAATCATTCGTTTATCCAATAAAAATCGAACTTACAGCCATCACGCTTACAATCACTAAGCCTAAACTTAAAAAATACCTTTACTTAAATCGATTTTCAACAATTCCTATGTTAAACATAAACAAAACGAGGCTCCCCAAGAGGCGTGGAGGCGGAACAGTCATTATAGCTGGAAGCTCGAAGCGAAACAAATGAAACAGTAAGTTACGGTCTGACCTTTGTAAAGAATTCCAACGCCAATAAAAGGGCGAAGGAAACAACGAGGGTTACACATTGACGCGTTAAAAATCTGTTATAAATATATTTTTTTTTATTTTCACGCTGTAACCCGCATGTAGCAGGTTAGAGAGCGGGAAACTAGAGTTGAGGCACTCCGCTCTTTAGTTCCGCCCAATTTTCAAGAGAAGTAGTTGTTTAACCGAAATCAACGCCTCTCTTTGTCTAATAAACATAGGTAGGACAAATGAAAGTAATTTAAATATAATCGTTCATCGAGTGGCGATCGAACCTTTGACCGTCGCGTTTACATTCAGGGCACTGTACCACTGGGCCACAACTGTCTTAACAGCTTTAGAGGCAAACGATAAAAAAAAACAAACATTTTTTTAAAATAAAAAATCTATTAAGTCGTTTGTCAGAAAGAATTGTAACACCCTACATTCATATAATACTAGCTACCATCGGTTTTGAATTAATCACGTGCGTGTAGTCGTTCATAGACACGCGACCATTTTCTTTTACAAAGTTATTTTTATCGATATATGTATATAAACTAGACTATCTAAAATATACATCGGTTTAGAGGCAAAGAGGTGGGAGTAGATTTCGGTTGATCTTCGAGAGCACAGTCTCGATAGTACTGAAGGAAAGTTTGTATGAAGAGGTTGGTGATAGTGGACTAGGTGAAAGAGATATGCAAATAACGTAGCGTTCAGCGCTCTGTTCTGTCTAGCTATACTACTAGGGATAAATCGTGAAGGTATTTTTCACGCTGTATCCCGCACATATACACTACACTGTACGCGCAGTATAGGGTGAGGGAAAACCCTCCGTTCACATTAAGACACTTCCGTTCCCACTTTCAGCTGCATTCTCGAAAAATTGCATTGAGTGGCGGAATTCAACGCCACGCTTTGCTTTGTTGCCAACTTATAGCGTTCACCTTTGCACGCTTGTATCCCTGCGCCACGAGTGGAAAAAATATTAGTATATTATTATTAGATACTGATATTAAGATATTGAGGCCATCGTGGCGTAGTAGTACGGAATATGAAGATAAACTCGACGTGACGTTCGATTTTGGGTCTGATTCTTATTTTAAGAATGAATATCTTCATTTCCCCGCTCTGTAATAAGACAAAGCGCAGTGCTTAGTTCCGCCAATATGCATTATCACGATAATTAGGGACAAGCGGAGGACGAAATGTTTTAACACTTAGTTCACTATGCTTTGCAGGAAAAAGCGGGAATCTGATTTATTTAACTACAGTATGAAATTAGTAGCTATGTTTCATAAGTTGTTTTAACATTAGGCACTACTGTCTGAACACCCGTAAATTCTATACTTCACACAGACTTTTATTATATTTTGTATAGCAAAATATAGATATTTATTTATTTACAACACATATTGTTAAGAACTGTAAGGCCTGTTGAGGCGACATTTGAAATGTGTGGCGTTAGTTAACTCTGACAGTTTTAATGGAAAAATATTTCAATGTAAGAAAATGCTTGTTAATAAATAGAAAATCATATACTTTTACAATATATTCCGTAGATAGAAGTGAGGGCAGAGGGAACCTAGTGACGTCATTAAGACTAATTATATATTTTTTGATTAGGTAAAAAGGCACGCTTTGAATTCCACTTCTCAACATGCAACGCTTCGAGAATTTAGCGGAAAGTGGGGAACTGAGTGTCTTAACACTAGATTCCCTGTCTATCCTGCTATATGCGAGATAAAGCGTGAAGCTTAAAAAATATATATATAAACCTACGCACACTCATATTTTACATGTAACTCCTATAAAACGATTTTGTTAAATAAATTGGCAATATATTCGTTCCAATTTCTATGAATGAAATGTTCGCGTATTTTAATCTTAAAAAAATATATATACTGAAAGCGTTTTTTAGAGCACAGCTATAATTTACAATTGAATGAAATAAAATAGAACGTATGCAAATCAACGTTTGAATTCGAACCTGTTATTATTTTCCATAATCCGATAAACTGAGTAAGCCACGATTTACTGTGGAATATTACGGTACTGTTGATTTTTATTTTTGAATGTCCTCTTGTATGTAATGGAATATGATCATAGTCGATTCATTCGGAAACCCAAAACCATCTAGGTTCCTGAATAAAAGCCTATAAGTCGCTTCTCAATCTCTGAATTGAACTGTTTCGGAGATAAGCCCAGACTAACAGAAAGACATACAGCCAAAAAATCTAAACAGTTTATTTGTGTTTTAGTATTACGTAAATACATATTATAAATTCTACAGCATGATTATGTATTTGCACTTCAAAAATCAGGCTTATTTTGAAATCACAGAGAGATACTTAAATTTTATTTATATACTAACCCCTCCTGCATCTTAGTAACGTCGACTTTATAGAGTGGTTCCATGTATAGCATTTTTATTTATATCATAATTAAACGTAGATGACATTTTGAGCTCAAGCAATTAAAAAAAAAAAAAATCGCCTTTTATGGCTTGGCTGCAATAGATAGATACCATTGGTAATATTTTTGTAGATTATTTTTAGTACTAAAATTTATTACTATATAATTTTGTCTTATCTTTAATCATTTAAGCATCGCACGCAAAGAAATGAAGTTTGTGAGAAGATTTTTTATGTTAATTTATCTGTTTTTAGGATATCGTATCTTTTAGGGAAAAAAGGAACCCTCATAAAATCACTTTGTTTTTCTGTGTTTTTTCTGTTTTCTGTCTGTCTGTTTATCTATCTGTCTATTAAGAGCCTTTATCTCAGGAACGCTTGGAGATATCAAGTTGAAACTAAAACTATATACTCAGATTCACGATCCCATTGAACTATAATGGAAATCAAAATTAAAATAGGGTTCTTCCAAAATTTGGCATTAAAGCCGTTAGTGTGGGGTGACGTGAGGTATCAGATGAAACAGCTCTGGCTAAGCTAAGCTTGAATTTCTGAAAAGGCTCGAGGCCTTCAATTTTTGAACGGAACCCTCGGTAGGCGAGCCCGACTCGCGCTTTTCCCGTTTTTTACACACGCTTAAGTTTTATCGAAATAAATTATAGTTATTTCCTGATTATATAGCATTCTATTAGTAAAAGAATAGTTATAATTCGGCTAGTATTGTTAAGGCCTATTCGATACAAATAAACAAACATTTTGTTTTCAAATTTTAAACATTAACACCTACTTTAATACACGTTACAGGGTTACAGTCTAAAACTAAAACAAAAACCTAGCGCGCAAAGCCAAAGGTCAACTCTAGAATACTACAAAATAATCCTAACTAAATTTTAGACAGATTTACATAAATATTGATTCTAGCCTTACATTCAAGAATTCCTGAACTAACTAAAACGAAAGACCTACAACAACTGAACCCAAAGATGACCTTTAACGCCGCACAATTCTGACAAAGAGCAATTTTCTGTGTTAAGAAGCAATCATAGTTTTTCAGTAAATATCTGACTGTTGGCACAGTGGTTGTGGGTTCATTATATTGTGATATTATTCAACTTCACGCTTTATCCTGCATTGCAGGATGGACAGAGGAAACTTAATATAACACATAATTTTCCATCAAAATTCGTTACATTGCTTGTTAAGTAGCGGAACTCAACACTGTGCTATGTCTAGTTAACAGAGCCATTAAATTTGGATTGTCTTACTGGTAACACGTCTTAGCACTAGGTTCCCAGGTTCCGTCTGCCTACCCTGCTATGTGAGGGATACAGCGTGAAGCTAAAAAAAAGCAATACCACACAAGGCCAAGCCTACATAAAACATCTTCTTTTATGCCTTGCCATACATACATAAGACCTAAGGAACAATGTCTCGCTCCACACCGCATATTCCCATGCGTCCTCCATTATGCTTTATTTGGTTGTTCATTTTTTACGTTGCCGTCAAAACATCAGGCTTTCCTCACAGCTATCGTAAAAGTAATGAACTTAATGTTGCGATGTATCGATATTTCTTAGGAAAATAATTAATAATTGACTCTAATTAATTATATAGTAGGTACAAATTAGATTTGTGGTTATCGTGAAACTGCGTCTGACTTTTAACGCGATGGTTGTGAGTACGAAATATCAAGGGCGGAAAGTGGAGAATCGAGTGTCTTGCAACATAACATAATTTTCTCTGTCTACTCTGCTATGCGAAAAAAATAAGAAGCTATTTCGGTTTTCGTTTAAAAATTATAGTATTTTTTTAGGCACTTCTAAATTTGTTCTATATTTAAAAATCACTGCCGTTACCAAAAAAAAAGAAAAAAACAACTGCCGTTACCAAGATATTTCCTTGCAAGCATAGTTGAGAAAACGGTAGTAACTTTTCAGGACAATATCGATAATTTTGGCTTTATTTAAAATTTAATTCTGTTAAATATATCATTATGAATAAACTTAAAACAAAATTAAATTTCAAATTTCATATTTATATATTTTGAGATACCAATATTATTTAGATACATAAAATAAGCTTGTAACATATTGCTTAAACTCCATTGAGTGTTATATAAAAAATATAGTAGAAAAATTATAGCAGAGACTTAATGCTGTTTTAGTTATGCTCTCCCCCGAATAGGAACGAAACCCATGATCGTCACGGTCAGACATATTTAGTTTATTATTATAATAAGGAAAAATAAGAAAAAACACTAAATAAGACAAAAAAATAAAGTAAAGTATTATTTTGATGATATATCGATATAATCACTCAACATCCCTCAAAGCGTACACACATTACGCTCCTGACATGACTTTATGAAAACGTGACGTAGGTATGACCTCAAATTCTTACAGCTTATTCGGAAAAGAGATCTCCATTATGTATTACATAGGCAATTGACGTGTTACAACGTGACAGTAATACTCTGTTAGAATTCAGGATTCGTTATAAGGTTTTTTTGAAAAAAAATACATTAATAGTCTATAGTATGTCTATAAATAAGAAAGATTTTTTTTTAGAAAATAAAAATAAAAATGGTAAGATTTGAACCACTTTTTGACCACTAAACAATAAGTTCTCATTAAACTACATGAGAACTGAGCAGAGATGGCGTTATGTATTTTGATATAAACACATATAAAATGTGCAAATATTGGGATTAATTTCCCAGTTTCTATATAAATGATTCCTTCAATAATATTTACCCAGGTCAGACGTCTGACCTCAAAGAAAGTTTGTAACTAATTTCTCGAACACCTTAAAGATATTATTTAATGTATAATACTTTGACGTGTGTGTGTTTAGTGGTTAGAACTAGTACTCGTTGTGATCTTGAGTAACCCAAAATATTTTTGAGATTCAGAGGTAACAGTGTTAAGAAAATTATATTTACAACACATGAGTTTAAAACAATGCCATCAGAAGATATCGATCTAATAAGCTATTTGCCATCAAAAGTTTATTTAAATAACCGAAATTCTAAAATATTACTTTGCCATAACTTGAAGCTAATCCGATTCCTATCAGACCGCGGCTGTATCAGTCTTTATTGAACCCTCCGGGACGTTTGTATATGATCTTTGTGAAGGTACTTAAAATTAAATAAATTAAATCAGCTTCATGCTGTATCCCGCACACAGCAGCGTAGTCAGAGGGAACCTAGAGTTAAGACACTTCGTTCCTCACTTTCTGCGAATTCTGAAGGCATTGCGTGTTGAGTAGCAGAACTCAACGCCGCGCTTTGCCTCGACGCCAGAGCGAAGAAATGGAAATATAAATTTGAATAAATATTTCATCTCCTCGAGTGGGGATCGAATCCACAAACCGTCGCATTTACAGTTCTGTACAGCCTCCAATATACAGAAATATTTTTCAAAATGAGATACAACCGATGAGTCTTTCGGCTTTTTTATAATCTTTCTACATCATAAACTTTTTATGTATCGTTTTTATATATTTGTAGGCCCGGTTTGTAAACAGAAGTAAGATTACATCATTCTTTTCTACACGCCATTGTAGTACAGTTGATAAGTTGTATTATACGAGTGATGGTTCTGGATACACATTTTACCTGTCGAAATATTTCTTATTTTTTTTATTGAAAAGACAAGGCAAACGAGCGTTCGGGTCATCTGATGGTAAGTGATTACCGTCGCCCATGACCTCGTGCAACATCAGAGCTACAGGTGCGTTGCCGGCCGCCAAGGTGGGTTGGGCCCGGCATTACCTGATGCGAAACGCAGTGACATAAAACCACTACTTAACGCCGGTCTTAAATATCGGGGGGGATTATGATCCGGTCGAGTCTGCCCATGCGTGTTGCCATTGCTGGCGACGTGACTCTACCACACGTACTTAGTCGCCTCTTACGACACCACCAGTACCAGGATGATCCTATTCTAGGCCGAGGTCACACGACACAATATATTAATTGTATAATTTCTTTCTTCTTCTTCTTTTGTCAATATTTCTGCTTCCCTCATAGCAGCTTCTTTTCCCCGCATAGCAGGGAAGGCAAAGGAAACTATGTTAAGTAAATCCGTTTTTATTTCCGCTGAATTTTTAACGTTTTGTGTTTGAGTGGCAGAATTCTACTCAGTACTTCATATGCCGGAGTATGAAAAAGGAAACAAATAAGCCCTTGAGTTGTAAACGAACCGACAACCAATTAAAAATATAGTACAAAGTCAAAACTAAGTTTACTCTTTTTTAAACATTTTTAAAGTGTTATTTCACACTTAGGAAAAAAAATTGAAAAAATACTTATTTATAACAAAAATAATAATCTCCTGGTCGGTTTCTAGGAGGAGCGGGTTCGAGTTCTGCTACTATCAATTTTTTATACCATTTCTAAATAAGTAAGCTAACTCTGCCTACACTTTTAGTCTCAAGAGAGAACTATACAAAAACTCCACTACACCACTATATTGTAAGACTACTTACTTCTATATATAACATGAGAACAAAATCTACAGATAGTAAACTACGGATACCGTTAAAGTACTTGAACCTTGAAACTGCGTTTACATTTGCACTCTACTCGCAAGTAATATTCGACACTACGGAGCGAAGCGCTTTGAGGATGATCGATGACGCAACAAAACACTGTCTCTGGTTTAAGTTAAGAGGATTAAGCGATATAATATTTTTTTTAGCATATTTTTAGTGACACGTCTCTTTTTTCTATATTTTTTAGTATAATATAACCTGCATGTAACAGAAGATATTGCATTTCGAGTAGTGGAACTTTTGTTGTTGTAGAGCCAGTTCCAGCCTTGTTCTTTTCTTTCAGAAGTGAAAACAGAAATGACTCTTCTTTTATCAATTAATATTTTTTATTAACGATATTATTTTTTAATATTTATTATGATTAAGCAATACACTTATAGCTGGTACATTCGCTTTGAGAAAATTAAAATATTTTGTACCTGAAAATAATAAGAAGCCGTTGTGGTGCAGGGGCACAAGATTATGACGGTAACGCGACGATTGTGGTTTTGATTGCTCTGCAACCTAGTGTTAAGACATTTTCTCTACCTACCCTGTTATGTGCGGAATACAATGTGAAGCTGATTTTTTCTTAAAAAACAATAAAAATATAAATAAACCCCTAAAATAAGTTGTGGCGCAGGGGTACAGAGTGTGACTGTAAAATTGACTGTTTGTAGGTTCGATCTCCATTCGAAGAGATAATATATTTACTTACATTTATATTTTCATTTCTTTACTAGGTGTCGAGGCAAAACGCGGCGTTGAGTTCCGCCACTCAATACGCAAAGCCTGCAGAGCTCGGCGGAAAGTGGGGGACCGTGTGTCTTAACACTAAGTTCCCTAAAACTACCCTGCTATGTGCGGGATAAAGCGTGAAGCTGATTTATTTATTTTTTTTATATAAATAAACCCATCGCTCACCTTACAACTTGGACCGAATACTTAAGCATGTCACGCGATGTTTACACCAAAATGTCGTGTTAGATATTGAATTTTGAGTAAGTTCACGTTTAGGTACAGTTGTTGAGTGTCCGTGTGTAGATCCCATTTGCAGATACGATATCGCCGGCGTGTTCATTAGTTATTATGATTATTACTTTGATGTTTCTTATGGAATGTACAGGAAAATTATGTTTTATATGTTATATAAAACATAATTTAGGTTGAAAAGTTACCTTCAAATAGAGAGAGAAGAGAGAAAGAGAAATAGTTTTGGATTCGACCTCATTAGTAGAATTTAAAAAATCTTCGCTAGTAACAAGATAAAACAGCGATGAATTCCGCCACTTAACACGTAATGTTTCAAAAATTAAACGGCAAACGGAAAGCAGAGTGCCTTAGCACTGCATTCCCCCGTCTTCCCTGGTATATGCCGAAATTTAGACAAAAAACAATATTTCTCTGTCGATTAAAAAAATACAAATTTAAAAGTTGTAAAAGACAGTCCGTGTGTAGATCCCATTCACAGAAACGATACCACCTATACCAACGTATCCTTTATTTATTTCATTTTTACTTTGACGTCTTGCGTGGAATGGTGAAAATTATTTTGACTACACATGTTAGCTTTCTTATGGGGTTAGAAATATCAAAGTTTTACAATAAATATAATAATGTGACTGAACTCAGTAGTTGGGGTTCAAATCTCGATTGGAAAAATATTATTTTATATAAAATTCATGTTAACGTAGTTAATGTGATGTTGGATGCACTAAATTAAGGTGAAAGAAAAGTGATTTGTCACAGAAAATAAATACTAGAGGGCGTCGTGCCTTACCGTTTGAATGTAAGCACGACGGTCTTAGGTTCGATTTTCGCGCTAAGGCATAAAGTAATTTACTTCCCTTGCTAACGCTATGTCCCAATAATTTGAATGGAGCGTCTTAGCCCTAGGTTTTCTCTGCCTACCCTGCCATATGCATGATAGAGCGTGACGATAAAAAAAAGTTATTTATATTTTCAAACGTGATAATATCATTATTCTAAGTCTAAAATGGAAAAAGGCGTTTTAATTTTATTTTATTCGAAACATTGATTGTTGCAATATATTTTATGTATATAAAAATATGAATACAAAAATTAGAATTTCTAAATTCCAATACAAACAATGCAAAATAAAATTAAGTTTATTTAATTCCTATTTCATCAGCATAGCAAAGAATATTAGATAATCGAATTTGAATTTACAAATTCGTTTCATAACAAAATAAAACAAACGCACATCAAATAAATATTTTGAAATTCGACGAAACTATAAAATTTTTACAAAAATTGTTATTTATCAAACGCCCGTGTTATATAAATTAAATTAAATCAGTTTCACGCTGTACCCCGCACACACCAAAGTAGGCAGAGGGAATCTAGTGTTAAGACAGTTACCGCCCAATTCTGAAGGCATTGCGTGTTGAACGACGGAACTCAACGCCGCGCTTTTCCTCGACATCAGAACGAAAATATAAATTTAAAATAAATATTTCATATCATCGAGTGAGGATCGAGCCCACAACTATATAAATTAAATACGCCACGACTATATAAATTAAATGTGAAATATAAAAAAAGGAAAAGTACAGTTAGCTATCTACTGTAGAGCGTGTTTATCCATGTCACTTACCACCCCTCGCTCGGTAAATTACAGCCGGTGGGTTCCCTACAGTTCCATATAAAACGCTAACCGGCGTGCAAACAAAAGAGTTTTTATGGATTAATAATTACAATATACGTATGTATATTTAAATGAAGCCCGGTTGTGGTGCAGGGTCACAATCGTGCGACTGTAAGCGCGACAGGATGTGGGTTCGATTCCCACGGTAAAAAAATTGCAATGCCTTCAGAATTCCGCGGAAAATCGAAAACGGAAGTATCTTCATGGAAACGAAGTGTCTTTACTATAGATTCCCAGGATCACTTTGCTTTTGCCATTTGCGGTATACAGCCGAGACGATGTGTTCTTTTTCACATACTGGTTCAGGTTTTAAAGCATAACCCATTAAGAGAATATACGTAACTCGAACACAGAATTGAAGAAATTCAATAAAATCATACGAAAAAAAAAAAACTCCAAATATCTAATAACCTTTGAAACGCTACAACATTCTCTAAGTAACGCTGTCTCCATTTGCCATACAAAAAAAATGTATGTAGGCGTATTTTTTTCGACCAATAATATATCAAAGCTTTCGACGTGTCAACGCGTACAGTCTGCAAAATAATGATGGATGGCAAATAAAAAGCAATATTGTATGTATTATGAGTACAGTTAATGTTGTGAATTTTTTTTTTGCGATCATTTTACGTTGTACGTGTTTAGTATTGGTTTAAGGGTTTACGTGTTCATTTTCTTTTCTTTTTGGATAGCAAAATTTCTATGTGCCATTTTGATTTATGATCTATGGATGGTTTGATTTTTGATTTTCATTTTTGTCATTGTTTATCTGTATTTCTCTTCTTTGTGTTGCTTCCAGGGTGATGAAAATCAGTTAACTCATTATCCGTAGTGGGAATCGAATCCATAACCTTCGCGTTTACGGCAGACCTCTTAATCATCTTTTAGTGTTATTTTTTACTATTTGTACCTTTGCAACTTCTTTATACGAGAGTTGCTGGTTGAGGCCAGTCGTGGTGCAAAGGCACAAGCTGTGGCTGTAAACGCGATACCTTGTGGGGTCGAATTCCACTCGAAGAAATGGAATATTCAAAATTTTAATTTCTTCATCATGGTGTCGAGACAAAGTGCGGCGTAAAGTTTCGCCACACAACACCCAGTGCCTCAAGAATTCGGCGGAAATTGGGGAACGGAGGGTCCCTCTGCTTATCCTACATGTGGTATACAGGGTGAAGCTGGAAAAAATATCTTGTATGTCGTATAATACAGATTACATATCCTTACAATCTATATATATAAAAGGACTTGTGCTGACTGACTGAGGTAAGACGCACGCAGAGCCGTAACCGCTGATGGTAGAAACGTGAAATTTGGGCAGATGTTTATTTTCATATTCTGGACATCCACTAAGAAGGGAATTTGAAAAATTTTAACCCTAAAGGAATGAAATAGGGGTTGAAAGTTTGTATGGAAATTTTTTTTAATCTGTACCGATTTTTATGAAATTTGAAATTCATTGAACACGTGTTTCATGGTTTTTAAGAATTCATCCCCTAAGGGTTCAAATAAGGGGTTGAAAGTTTATATGGAAAAATCTTTAAATTGCCACCGATTTTTATAAAAATTTAAATTCAGACTGTTAAAAATATTTTATTGAACACGTGTTTCGTGGTTTTTTTAGAATTCACTCCTAATAAGCGGGCGAAGCCGCGCGCGCCCTCTAGTAGTAAATAAACAAACACCATATCATGTTTGTTTCAAATATTTAGATAAGACGTGAACGTTTATTTGAATACTATGTAGATTTGTACCTCGAGTATATACATATAAAAGTAACTTTTTGGGATTTAAAGTGTTATTTTTTTTATTTTCGATTCGAGTAAAAATACATAGTGATTAGTCACTAAATACAAGCTGTAGGTGTATTTTTTTTATTTTACAGGTTTTCGAAAACATGTAGTGTAGTAGTGTTGTTAATCCACACTTAAAAAAGAAAAATACTTATTTAGAAAACGTATAAAATACATAACGGTTTCCAGGAGGCGCGGGTTCAAGTCCCGCTACGTTCAAATTTTTATACGTTTTCTAAATAAGTATGCAGAGTGTTATTCTTAAAGTTCTATATCAGGTTCCACCATGAATTATGTAATGTTTATTACAACAAGTTTAATCAGAGGCTTGTAATAAAAAAAATATTTTCTAAAATGTATATTAATTTAGATAATATATTGCTTCTAAAACTTTTATTTTATTTGTTTCACTCTGTATATTGCATTTATTAGCGTAGGTAGGGGGAACCTAGTATTAAGACACTCCGTTCTCCACCCACAGCCTAATTTCCGGAATATTGCGTTTTGAATAACAAAAGTCAACGACGTGCTTTGTCCTGTTACAGGAGCCTGAGCAGGAATCGAAACTACAACCGTCGCGTCGCGTAAATCAAACGCTGTGCCACTGCATCACGACGGCTTCTTTTTTACGTTCATAATAGATTAAAAGATAATTATCTAAACTTGAGGCCGGTCGTGGCGCAGTGGCACGAGGTGTGACTGTAAAACCGACTGGTTGTGGGTTCGATCCCCACTCGAGGAGATGAAATATTTACTTAAATTTATATTTCCATTTCTTCGCTCTGGTATCGAGGTTAAGCGCGGCGTTGAGTTCTGCCACTCAACACGCAATGCCTCCAGAATCCGGCAGAAAGTGGGGAACGGAGTGTCTTAACACTAGGTTCCCTCTGCCTACCCTGCTGTGTGCGGGATACAGCGTGAAGCTAATTTATTTTTTATTTATTTTTATCTAAACTTATCTCGGGATATCTTAACACCGACGAGTGTCCTCTAATACCGTCACAAAATATAATGATATTTAGACGAAGCCTTTATAATTAATTCATGTTTTAATAAATGGATCCCGATATTACTTGATTATAACAAGGTTGGAATTGTAATTCCATTTTAGGACGATATTATACTTGTAAATTATAAGCAGTACGGTCCCCGGCTATTGGGTTATTGGGTTAGTGGTGATGGTGAATTTCAATATTTCACCATTCATGTATATAATTAGGGGATTCTTGTGATTGGTTTTGAGGCCAGTCGTGGCGCAGCGGCACAAAGCGTGACTGTAAAACCGACTGGTTGTGGGTTCGACCCCACGCAAGATGAAATATTTACTTAAATTTATATTTCCATTTCTTCGCTCTGGTGTCGAGGAAAAGCGCGGCGTTGATTCCTGCCACTCAACATGCAATGCCTCCAGAATTCGGTAGAAGGTGGGGAACGGAGTGTCTTAACACTAGGTTCCCTCTGCCTACCCTGCTGTGTGGGATACAGCGTGAAGATGATTCATTATTAATATTCACGCTGTATCCCACACAGCAGGGTAGGCAGAGGGAACCTAGTGCTAAGACACCGTTCCCCACTTTCCGCCAAGTTCTGGAGGCATTGCGTGTTGAGTGGCGGAAGCCAACGCCGCGCTTTGCCTCTGACACCGGAGCATAGAAATATAAATAAATAAAATGTAAATAAATGTTTCATTTCCTCTTTGATTTTGCAGTCAAACCTTGTGCCCCTGCGAAACGACTGGCCTCTATATATAAAACCTAATACTATAGTAATATATAAAACCTAATTTTAACAATTAACATTCCTGTACCCAAAACCCACTGTTCCATAAGGACAGGACAGCAAATAAACCTTTGAAGAGTATCAATAGAAACAAAGTTGAATCGATTCTGTGGGTTTCATTTCATCAACAGAATTAGGGACCAATGCCGTCAGCTAGAATCGACGTCGACCGTTCTTTACGGATTTTAATGAGTTCGAGAATATCCGCTTACCACCGGTACAGGGATTATTACTATATAGAAAGCTATGTCTTAATGTAATCCTAAAACTGATACACATGTTTAAATTAATGAGAGAGAGAGAGAGAGGGAGAGAGAGAGAGGCTAGTCGTGGTGCAGGGGCACAAGCGTGTGACTGTCGTATGAACGCGACTGGTTGTGGGTTCGATTCTCTCTTGAGGAAATGAAAGAACCGCTCCAGAATTTGACGGAAACTGGGAAGCGCATTGTCTTAAGCACTAGGCTGCCTCTGCCTCCCCTGTTTCATACGATGACTTTGATACGGCGTGAAAGAGCGTTGAAGAATATATATATAAAAGTACCTATTTTTTGTCTTAATTTTACTCTACGCTCTACGCTGTATCTACTATACCTGCAGGGAAAACGGACCCTGGTCCTTGTACCGGTATAACCTATAGGAACGGAGCGCTCCCCAATCCAAGCACCGTTTCCGAATTATCATTTAATTTTCGAAAGAAAGAGGAAAAAAATCCAGAGCGAGAAAATTAAAATACGAAATATTTCATTTCTTCGGACGGCAATCGAACCCAAACGTCACGCTTACAGTCGCACTTGTACCACTGCACCACGATTGGTCTCAATTGAGCTACTCTATTGAGCTATTAACAGTAGAATTTCACTTCGTGGTCTTGACGCTTTCAATCAAAATCCCTCGCATGATTTATCTACGCCAAGATTACTGATAAGCCAATTAATACCTATTCATTAATTAATTTGTATTTGGTTATATTAAATTTCGTGTTAAACCACGAGTTATTTTTGTTCAAGGATATTATGAGGGGAAAGCAAATATTTAATACGTTTTCGCTTAAAATTACAATATTTTTTTTTATTAAAAAAGGCCAAAGTGACGAAATGGGGAGTTTGATCTCTGTGTTCTGAGTTCGATTTCCGCTCGGGAAAAATAATTATTTTTATTTTTTTTTTACTTGTTGAATTAAGCCCTATCAACAGACGCAAAATGCTCTTGCATTATATGATAAATCTGACTGAAATTAAAATTTATAATAGATATGTGATGTATAATAATATTAGAATTTTGACTCTGAAATGAGCGTCGCGCTTTATCTTAACTAAGCATAACTAATTACTTAGATTAACAATCGAACTTACTACCATCATTACAGTGACTGCCCCATTGTACTACGCTGATCTAATCAATATCAATTTAACTATTATTTCTATATTTATTTAGCATCAGGCACTAAACCCTGCGAAATTGGTTTCGGAGATCATAGAGACAGATAAGGAGTAATGTGCTTATCAACGTACATACACACAATCGACGTCTACATCTGAATTGGGTCTTGGAGATTTAATTATGCAAATTACTATTCCTAGTCCAACGTTTGAGATGTTTCAGCAAGTTTATAGGCGAGTTATAACCATATGGGCTGGATGCTATCAGTAATTGAAGTACCTGGAACAAAAAGACAGTTTGTGAATAGTGTGTGAGTGGAAATTGAATTAAATGTGAAGTTGGGTTTAAATCTATGAGACTATCGTGTCACAGTTTGGCTGTAAACGCGACGGTTGTGAATTCGATTCTTTATCTGGAGATCGGATTTATGTTCATTTCCTCACTATATATATTTTCTCTACTCAATATGCAGTCTCGAAAATTGCACGAAAAGTAGAGAATAACTAGAGTCTCTCTGCATACTCTTCTATACGGGACCCAGCTAGAAGCTACTATAGATCATCCTTAACATATAAATTGTGTCGAAATACAATACATTCAAATTAAATTTAAACATATTTGATCGAAATTAGCGTCGTGTAAACAAATCAACATAAAATCAATATTATATATCGGTGTTGTATTTACAAAAGGTTTTCTTCAACAAAATCTACTTTTTATCTAGATATATCTATTGTATATTATCAGGCGCAGAGGCATAAACGCGCGACTTTAAACGCGACAGGTTGTGGGTTCCATTCCGTTTCTATTCGAGGAAATGAAATAATTAATATTTTCATTTTCTTTCTGTGATAACGGGGCAAATCACGACGTTGAGTTCCGCCAATCATTCAACACAATGCCTCCAGAATTCGACGGAAAGTTGGAAATAGAAGAGTCTTTGATGAGATCGATTTGTACTATACATTAAAATTTATTCATACAGGCGAAAAAAAATATAAAACAAGAAAGATATGCCTCCAAAACATTAATCAAAAGTAATAAAAATATATATGTTGTTTATATATATATATATATATATATATATATATATATATATATATATATATATATATATATTATATATTACAATATATTGTAACAAAAACAAGCTAAGGTTTCTCGAGACAGCCTTGAACGATAAATATTAAATTTAATTTATATTGGAATATTCTCGAACATTCCTAGAACAATACGATGCCTGGAGTTGGTGAATGCTATAATTATTTATCCCTCCATTTGTATACCGTTTTTAGATATATATGTAAAATATGTATATAGTACTAGTTTTTAAGTAACCATTGGATGGTTACTTAAAAACATAAAAATTGTAAGTGACAGGTACAGTATGTTCTATCATAACAATAACGTGATGTAATATGCGTGATTAAACGTGAAATAAAATCAGCTTCACGCTGTATCCCGCACACGGTAGGGTAGACAGAGGGAAGCTAGTATTAAGACACTCTGTTTCCCACTTTCCGCCGAGTTCTGAAGGCATTGCGTGTTGAGTGGCGAAACTCGAAGCCGCGCTTTGCCTTGGGATGGGACCCACAACCAGTCGATTTTACAGTCACACTTTGTGCTTCTGCGCCACGACTGGCCTTAAACATGAAGCTACCATTTATTAATATTTGAGGCATTAGATTTCCATTATAGATGAAAAAATATTAGAAACACGCCTCTAAATCTTTACTTAAAAGTCATAAAAAGTTATCAATAAATAGATTATATTTATGTAGTTTATTAGTTTCTGCGATAAGTGAGTTTAAACAAACAAACTTTAAATCTTCCATCCTCACGATGATATAAATTTCATAAAAGAAGTTAGGTACTTCTATAGATACATGATACAACAATAGGAACATATTTAATATATTTCTACAAATTATACCGATTAATAGTAATAATTAATTTTGATGCCAGTCGTAGTGCAGCGGCACAATGTGTGACTGTAAAACCGACTGGTTGTGGGTTCGATCCACCTTCGAGGAGATGAAATATTTACTTAAATTTATATTTTCATTTCTTCGCTATGGTGTCGAGACAAAACGCGGCGTTGAGTTCTGCCATTTAACACGCAATGCCTCCAGAATTCGGCAGAAAGTGGAGAACGGAGTGTCTTACACTAGGCTCCTTCTGCCTACCCTGCTGTGTGCGGGATACAGCGTGAAGCTGATTCATTTAGGTAGAAGTATAAATTCGAATTATTATATGAAAGTAGATTGTAATATAGATAATATCTTGAAAAATATGAGAATTTACACCAAACACTAAATCTAATACAGATACATTACAGTTAATTAATTATAATTGGAGAATATAGTATAGTAGTCTATTTTGGATTCAAATCAATTAAATTTAATTGATTTGAATCCAATTCCCATTCGATAGGTTTGGTAGGTGACTCGACAAAGCGCGGCGTTGAGTTCTGCTATTCAACACGCTGTCTCGATAATTAGGTTCCGATTGCCTCCCCTTATATGTGTAAAGTGAGAAAATGCATATTGTGAGGCTCTTTCCATATATATATAAAAAAATTAAATAAAATAAATCAGCTTCACGCTGTATCCCGCATACAGCAGTGTAGGCAGAGGAAACCTATTGTAAGACACTCCGTTCCCCACTATCTGCCGAATTCTGGAGGCATTGACCCAGACACCAGAGTGAAGAAATGGAAATATAAATTGAAGTAAATATTTCATTTCCCCGAGTGGGGATCGAATCCATAACCAGTCGGCTTTACAGTCACACTTTGTGCTGCTGCGCCACGACTGGCCTCTATATATTAGGATTATTATATAGGTTTAAATATATTAATATTTATATGTACGCTCTGTAATTAATTTACATTGGTTCCAACATTCTGCAGATTTCAGATCACTGAAGCATGTGATTGCTCTAAGAGGTTTGTCGTTTCAGCTGTTTTCGTGTTATTATGCTCGAATTATATTCATTGTATTGTTTCATATGAAACACCCGCATTTAGCTTAGATATATGAGGAAATATATTGTTAATGGCCAACAGTTGTGGGTTCGATTCCCAATTGGGGTAATGAATTGTTTTTAATTCCGTACTCTGATAACGTGAAGCTCGAGTCACACATATGTAACTCAACGCTACGCTTTCCGGCCAAAGAGAGGCAATGGAAATAAATTAAATATAAGCATTTCCTGTATCCTGCACAAAGTAAGATAGGCAGAAAGAACTTGTGAATCTAGTGTTAAGATACTCTGTTCTCATTAAAACACTCCCTGTCCCCACCATTTTTTAACCGTATTTTTCACAGAATTTTCGAGGCATTGCTAATTCAGCGGAACTCAATTCTGCGCCTAGCCTCGTTACCAGAACGAAAAATTAAAAGATTCAATATTTCATTCCCTCGAGTGGGAATCGAATCCATAACCGTCACGTTTACAATCGCTTATACGACTGCGCCTCGAAGTTTTAATATTTCACTTCTATAATATTCAACTTTTTCTACAATAAATAAAAAGTTGCTTGGAAAAAATATTTATTTGCATAAAAAGATGATTTCAAATGCAAGAGAATAACTCCATCAACTTTTATTTATATGATGTCTGTTTCTACATTACAATTCAAAGAGCAGTAAAAGATATATTTTAAAATGAATATGTATGTACATATTATAATATGTAAGTTGTTGAGGTTGTGAATTGCGACGGTAATGGGTTCAATTTCCACTCGGTAATTAACATTTTAAGATCATTTGTGTTTTAGTATCGTGTCATAAAAGTAATATATGCACTTAAAGACAGTTATTTTAAAATGACAGACAGATACTGCAAAATCACACGCACACAGTAGCGTAGAGGGAGTCAACCTAGTTGACTCCCTCTACGCTACTGTGTGAGTGAATTGAGACACTCCATTCCCCATTTTCCGCCGAATTCTTAAGGCATTGCGTATTAAATGGCAGAACTCAACGCAGCACTTTGCCTCGACACCCGAGCAAAGAAATGAACAATAATTTAGATTTAAATAAATACTTCATTATCTCGGGTAGGGAACGAACCCACAACCAGTCCCGATTAAAGTAACACACCCGTGTGAGGTCAGAACTACCACGGCCCGGACAATTTAAGTACGATATATTATCCAAGGCAAAAAATAAAATAAAAAAAAATCAGCTATTTCAGACAAACTTGAAGAAATACACAAGAATAGTTCCTCCCAAATAACACACAGCCACGCACTCCGCCAGAAATGTGGCAAAACAATGTATTTGCTGTGTAAGCGGTAATAAAATCTGTTAAGAATTCCAGCCATCCTATCCTATCCTCTATCCCTTAGAAGCGTGTATCCTTTCTGCCTCAAATGCCTTCGCTAGGCCTCGGCCCTTCATTCCATAAATTCAGTACAAACCTATTGTTTTAATTGTATACACGATACCCTTCAAGATTTATCGTCTTTAGAAAACATTAACAATTATATGTGAATTGATTCAGAAAATTTATTGATAAATTCTTTGTTATATCTACTCTTTGTGTTTTATCATTTCAGATGAATAATGAATAATAACTTATATGAAATGTGGTTTAATTTTGGAGATTACATTTTTTTTGCAAATATGTTTTTAGCTTAAGTCTGTCAATGAAATTCAATCCTACATATAACATGGTGGGTAGAGGGAGCCTGGGAACTTAGTGTCTTAATACTCCGTTCCCACAAGACACTTTCATTTTCCCTTTTTACTCCAACTCTGGAGACATTGAGCATGGGAAATCAACACCGCGCCTTACTTAAACGTCTTAAAGTCCGCGCAAACGAAGCTACGGGCGATAGCCAGATTATGTTTAACCAAACATATTAAAATAAAGCCATAAATAATAGCATATATTTTATTGAATGTTTCTATAATATTATACTAAAAAGCAATAATTTAATCCATACATTAACAACGACAAACCTCAAAGCCGCTTTGCGACAATCATTTTTATGTTTTACTAGCGGACACTCGCATCTTCGACTCGAAGACGACTCGAAGATGCGACCCTTAGGAGTGAATTCAAATAAACTATGAAACTCGTGTTCTATGAAATATTTTTAAGAGTCTGAATTCCAATTTTTATAAAAATCGGTGCCGATTTAAAGATATATCACCATATCACCCCTATTTTACCCCTTAAAAAGGTAAAAAATTTTCAAAATCTCTTCTTAGGAACCTTATGAATATAAACATTTGTCCAAATTTCACGTTTCTAACATCAAGTTACGGCTGTGCGTGCGTCTATACATCAGTCAGGAACTTCTCCTTTTATATATATGTATACATAAAATATATATTGTAATAGGTAGGTATTTGTACAACATCGTAATTTTCTAGTTGACCTGGATTCGTATTGTTAGACGTTACATAAATGTTAAAATAAATAAATCAGCTTCACGCTGTATCCCGCACACAGCAGGGTAGGCAGAGGGAACCTAGTGTTAAGACACTCCGTTCCCCACTTTCTGCCGAATTCTGGAGGCATTGCGTGTTGAGTGGCAGAACTCAACGCCGCATACATAAATGTTATTACTGAAATATATTCATTTTAAGGAAAAAAACTCACGTTTTTCTTTTTTTTGTGATAAAGCCTTTCTTTCTATTGATCCGATATCCATATTTCGTTTAAAGGTTTGGATTGGAAAAATATTTGGTATCGGAAGTTACACCCTTGCACCACCAAATAGAGTAATGACATTTCAAATAAGGACTTATTTGTATTGTTTATCCTTACATCCCTACTCATATATACAGAGCGTTCCCGAAACAAAAGATAATTCTCATATAGATTTTAAAAATATTTATTTTTAAAACAATTTAAGTGTTATTGGTTAAAAATAAAAGTGTAACCAATTATTTTTAACAATTATTATCCTTAATACACAAAGACAAAGAATTAAACGTCAATCCTAATTATTTTTTAATAATTTGGAATCGAGGCCAGTGGTGGCGCAGTGGCACGAGGTGTGACTGTAAAACCGACTGGTTGTGGGTTCGATCCCCACTCGAGGAGGTGAAATATTTACTTAAATTTATATTTCCATTTCTTCGCTCTGGTGTCGAGGTTAAGCGCGGCGTTGAGTTCTGCCACTCAACACGCAATGCCTCCAGAAATCGGCAGAAAGTGGGGAACGGAGTGTCTTAACACTAGGTTCCCTCTGCCTACCCTGCTGTGTGCGGGATACAGCGTGAAGCTGATTTAATTTGGAATTAATTTAATCTGTGACCCGGGACCTATAATTGGTGATAATTAAGGATTTAAAAACAAAATTAAAAGTTTAATCATTAGAGATTTAGTATTAAGGATTAAATATTATGGATTAAGAGTTAATATTTAAGAATAAGAGATTAAGGATTAACAAATAAAGATGAGGTATTAGTGAATAAGATTGAAGAATTAGCGATTGGCTATTAAGAAATGATATTTATGGGCTAAGGATTAGGAAATGAGTAATAAGGACTAAAGCTTAAGGATTACGAATTGAGCATTGAGAACTAAAGATTAATGATTAAGAATTAAGGATTAAGAGAAAGATACCTAAGTATATTTCATCCAGATCACGGCGTATCCATCAAAGTTCAAAGTACCTTCTCGGTATGAAAGAAGACTGGCAGTGGTTTGGAAGATCTAGTAGTACTGGAAACTATTTGTAGCTCCGTCTTCCTTCTTCTGCCATCCAAGACATGGCGTGTTGGGTAAAGGTACCCAATGCCTTCAAAAGAGCTACCATGGATCGCTGCGAGCAAACTTTCTATCGTGCACCTCCTGGTATTCGCCTGATGTATGCAGATTATGCAGTACTCATTGCATCATCAGAATGCGAGTTGCAGGCATTAGTCACCAATGTGAAAGAGAGATGTGAAAATAATGGTCAAAGCCTGAATTCAAGACAAAGATTTTTCCAATACCAACGCCTACTTTGCGTTGCATACCATACCATACCCTGCATCTTATCAGAAAAAGATGCATATCTGAAAAGCTTCCTTCAGACGTAGTCGGTTAAAAAGAGAATAATATAAGCCAGTTGCGTTTGTTAAATAATTAAGCACATCTTATTTGACTGTAATGAAACCTAACAGGATCCTATTCTATTTAAGTCCCAGCAGAGCGTAAGTACCGATGTGTGCACACCAGTCTTGTGAACGCTTGAAAGGCAGAGCTAGTCTAGGAGCTTGCGTTACATATTATGATGCGGCTTGACACATAATATATTTGCAGTTGGCATATAATATGTTTTTTTATTTTTTAAATAAGCCTATGTTGACTATTTTTTATATACAAAAGCAATAAGTAACTAAAATGATTTATATGAAAGCAGCGAACTGGGGGGATAACAATAATATTGTTAATATTGTTGTCGTTTAGTCACTCTTTTTTTTTTAGTGCGCTGCATCTCACACATAGCAGAGTGGACAGAGAAAACTTAGTATTAAGGCAATCTGTCTCACTTTTCACCGAATTTTCGAGACGTTACCAAAGCAGTGGAAATCAAATCCACTACGGGCTGACCATATCTAGCCAAACTTTTTTATATAAAAACAGACCTCTTAGCAAAACGTCAGCTCCTCGACTATTCAAAGCTCGTTGCAATCAAGGAAATGCAATCTGAGCGCGGATTACATCAAGATTGCCTGATAACGGCACTAACAGCCGCTTTATACATTATTTCATTATATGAGATGTATTGTCAGTTAAAACCTCCTAATACGATATATCTATCGGCTTAATAATGTAATACGTCTGTATCGAGTGGTTTAAGTGGTAGATTACTTAGAAGAAAAGGTGTATCTACATGGAGTTTATAAATTTTAATATAATAATCTTGTGAAGCACAGTGGGTTGTGGGTTTAATCCTCAGTTGAAAGAATGATTTTATATGCATGTTTTTCATTTGTACGATTTGAATTTTAAAAATTGAGTGGCATATGGAATATGGTAGCAGGCCTTAGCATTAAGTTCTCTCTACCTATATTAATGTGCGAGAAAAAAAATGTTATAAGTATAAAAATATTTAATTATTTTTATCAGCTTCACGCTATATCCCGCATACAGCAGGGTAGGCATAGGGAACCTAGTGTTAAGACACTCCATTCCCCACTGTCTGCCGAATTTTGGAGGCATTGCGTGTTGAGTAGCAGAACTCAACGCCGCGCTTTGCCTCGACACTAGAGCGAAGAAATGGAAATATAAATTTAAGTAAATATTTCATCTCCTCGAGTGGGGATCGAACCCACAACCAATCGGTTTTAGAGTCACACTTTGTGCCACTGCGCCATGATTGGCCTCAATTTTAACGACTGGCCTTAATTATGTTTATACAAATAAAAACATTTTTTTTGCCTAATCTAGTTTTATTCTCTCTGTGTGTTTAAACCAAAGTATATTTGAGAAATAAAGTTCTAAAGTATAGAACTTTCCGATTAAAAACACTAAAAACTACAGAAATTAACCAAAGTTTGCACTTCAATTTATTGATGTCATTAAAATCGAATAGCTCGTAAATCGAGCAGAGATTCGTAAACATAGGTTAATTAAGTGTCCACGTAACTGTGTGTAAGAATAAATTTTTTAATGACTGTATGTACTTTACATTCACTAAATACATGTATTTAGTACATTTTGGATTCAATACATTACAATATATTTAGTGTTTATGTAAGCACATGTATTGAACAAATTTGAGGGCAGTCGTGGCGCAGCGGCACAAAGTGTGACTTTAAAGCGACTGGTTGTGGGTTCGATCCCCACTCGAGGAAATGAAATATTTATTTCCATTAATATTTTCATTTCGTCGCTCTGGTGTCCAAGCAAAGCGCGGTGTTGAGTTCCGCCACTGAACACGTAATGCCTCCAGAACTCGGCGGAAAGTGGAGAACGAAGTGTCTTAACACTAGGTTCCTTCTGCCTACCCTGCTGTGCGCGAGATACAGCGGGAAGCTGAATTCAATCTGTGTTATCAAGACACCAAATGATTTAATTTGAGATTGAGAGACAAGTAGAGGAACTCAACACCGCGCTTTATCTACTAGAGAGCATGAAGTTTTTTTAAATATATTTATTTCCTCGAGCGGGAATGAAGCTTTAACCATTGCGTTTACAGTCAGATGCTGTCTTGTAGCACTATGGAAAACCGGTTAAGAGTGACTTGCACTCGCAATTTCAGGATTATATGTCAACACGAAGTACAAAACGTATAAAAGTTGATAAACTTAAATTTGTGGGTACTCATTTTGCACGAAATAAACGATGAATATAACTTTATAATAGTTTTTACTATCAAAATTCCTATACTTTTTTATAAGTTGGTATTATTTTGTATAATTGTCTTGTATTGTATGTTCTCACTTTGCACGAAATTTCATAAGTAAAGGTTCACGGGAAGTACTCTGTAGGTTATGATTACGCGGCGAATTTCATACGAAATGCAGCAAAACATTTTCTCCAAGAGACTATAAATGAAAATGTATGATATTAATTTAAGCCTAATACATCCACATGATTTTGATTTAAATAGTCTAGACAGACATACAACAAAGTGATCCTATAAGGCAGTGTTTCCCAACGTGGGGCCCACGCCCCACAGTGTCCCCCTGTGGGGATTTGATATTTAACGGGGGCTATTCAAAAATTAACTCGATACAACTTTAACTGTGTCGCTTCAAATTTAACAAAAAAAGGCAAAATCTTAAATTTGAAAAAAGTGTCCGTCAAAACTGTTGTACTAGTTCGTTGATTTAATATTCATATATATTGTATAGATATAATTGATAGATATTTGATTTCATTTTTATAATAGGGGGGCATTATAAAATTTTGAAAGGTTAAGGTGGGGCATGGCACAAAAAAGATTGGGAAACACTGCTCTAAGGGTAAAGTTTTTGTGGTCCGGACCTTTTGTGGTACGGAACCCTAAAAATAATTGAAAATATAACAATTCGAACGCCCATCAATCTTTATCAAAGTGAATATACATATATACATACATATATAAGATATTTTTGCCTGGCGCTGACCGAAATGTCTACCAGGGCTTTCAGTTCAAACGAACAATTTCAAGTTTCATTGATCAGCGACACGCGCGTTCTATTCGGCAATTCTGCCATTTTAATTTCGAAATACCAGTCCGACTCGTTGGTACTGTGTATTTTTAGATTTATCAGCTTAATTAGAAGAGTTTAATAATAGCGCTTTTAAACTTGTCAATTAATAAATGTAGTTGACGTGACTTTACTTTAGAGAAAGATGATAGCTTAAAATATTATTATAGTAAAAATAAAATTACGGTAGGCAAGGCGAGCCTAATATTGTGCATTTTTTTCAAAAAAGGCACGTGGTCTGTACTTTTGTAGCTTTTTCCAAAACCTTTTATTGTAGTTGTTTAACTAACTAGCCATTTATAAGTATTAAATTACTTAACCTAGTGTTAAGACACTTAATTCTCCGTTTTCTTGCCGAAATGTGTGGCAAAGTAAGTAATAGTTTCTGATAAAATATATAAATAATTTATTCTACTGAGTTGGAATCGTACCTACAATCCCCACTCGACAGAATAAATTATTTTAATTTTTCAGTCCTACTTAATTAGTTCCGCCACTTAAAATGCTATGTCTAGAAAATTGGGCGGAAGTTGGGAAACGGGATGTTATAATATTAGGTTTTTTTTTAACATTTTTTAAAGTGTTATTCTACACTGAAGTAAGAAAAATAATATAAAATAAACGTATAAAAATTTTAACGTAGCGGGACTCGAACTCTCTTGCCAGACGATAATTCATAATAATTATCTTTGGGTAGCGGAAATTTCTAAAAAATATACACAAACAAAACACATTTGTAAAACATAAATAAGTTGTGTTACAACTTAATAAACACAGGGTAAAAAAAAATTGACGTAGCTTGATGAGAACGTATGGTTTAGTGGTCAGAGCACCTACTGGTCGGTTTCCAGAGGAGGCGCGGGTTCGAGTCTTCTAAATAAGTATTTTTCTTTCCCAATTAACACTTTAAAAATTGTTTTTAAACATTTTTAAAGTGTTATTCCATACTTAGGAAAGAAAAATACTTATTTAGAACTTACTTATTTAGAAAGTACTTTAAAAAATGTTTTATCATTTTATATAATATACTCATAAGTTCAGGCCAATCCTGGCTAGTGGCACAAACGTGCGATAGGTTGTCGGTTCGATTATCACTCGAGAGCATGAAATATTTAATATTTTAATTTCCTCACTATTGTAAAGAAGCAAAAAGAATTCAGAATTCAGCAGAAAGTAATGAATGGAAGTGTCTTAAAAGGAACAGAGTATCTTAACACTTCCCTTTGCCTACTCTGGTTGTGCGTGATAGAGCGTGAAAATATTATATAAATAAAAAAATATGTTATAAATTAAATTCTGAATATATATCGTTATAAAATAGCCAACAGAACAGAACTGGTTACCAGGAATTTAGACAAATCTAACTTTCGGATTTGTTTCCGTGAAACAATCAAAACTATCGAACTCGTTACGTGGAAGCAGAGTATCAAAGCCGCTTTATATACATAGGAATAAATAAAAAAAATGTCAGATTTACGTTAGACGGGAACATCAAAAATACCAAATATTCTTTAAAAAATAAGTAACTTTTACGTTCAAAATTGAAAGATTTTTTAAAGGCAGAGAAAAAAATTATGTTCTGTTCCCATTGCGATACTTCCGTTCTCCACTTTCCGCTGAATTCTGGAGGCATGCGTGTGGAATTGCGGAACTCAACGCTCCGCTTTGCCTCGGTACCCGAGTGAGGAAATAAGATGGGACCAATCGTAGTGCCTACACAAAGTGTGACTGTAAAAGGAACTGATAGTAGGTTTGATATCCACTCGAGGAAATTAAATATTTATTTAAATGTATATTTCCATTTTTTCGTTCTGGTGTCGAGGCAAAGGACGGCAACAAAAGGCAATGCTTCCAAAATTCGGCGGAACGTGGGAAACGGAATGTCTTAACACTAGGTCCCCTCTGCCTATCATGCTGTTTGCGGGATACGGCGTGAGAAAATGAAATTATGAAATATATAAATCCCTCGAGAGGAAATCGAATCTATAACCTGTCGCATCTACATCTCCATCAACCCTTGCGCCACGTCCAGCCCCAAAAATAATTAATCCCAACAAAATCGCACTAAAATAGCAACAGCCATCCTAATAAACTAAACTACAATCAAAATGCAGGGACATATATGGAAATAAAATTAAATCCCATTTTAAAGTGGAGTTCGTACAATAAATTATGATGTGTGTAGAGATAGTATGAAAACTTGGGCGTCGAGCCAGCAACTTGCTAGATATATAGCGTTTCCAGGAAAAGAAATTGCATACGAGTAAAATGTTATAATTAAGTTGAGATGGCCAAGTGGCAAACTACTTTGGAATTTGAACGGTTAGTTTTCTGCAAAAAGCTAATAGTGTAATGGGGTAGTATGTGATTGCAATGGTTGCGGGTTCGATTTTTCACTTCTGGAAGTGGTTGGTTTACATTTCTTTGCTTTGGAGAGAACGTGACATTGAATCACACCATTGTACAGTCAATGTCTCGAACATTAGGCGGTGCATAGAGCACCTTAACAATATGTTCCCTTTCTTACTTTATACAATGTCAGACATACAAACTTGTTCGTGAGGTAGAAACTGAGAGGTTAATAGGGAGGAGAGCCATATAACCAGCGCCTCTTTGAGTTTCCAAGTTGCAGTTCCGTTGCATTTAAATTATTATACGTTTCCAAATATTTTCCTTTACTTAATGTACATATTTTAAAACAAAACTGAACATTTTAAAGTTTAATCTCAAGAAAACAAGTCGACTACAAATAAATTATTTTTTTGCAAAAAAAATCGACCTTAAGTAAAAAAAATATTACATAAAGTAAAACATACTTTGATTTTGTTGTACAAAAAGAATCATTAAAAAAAGAATTTATAATTTTGAAGTCGGTGTCAAGCTAATGCTACAACAGCCTTACTACAATATCGAATTACTAAGCCTGTTTGTTTTATTTAAGAATCATCGGAATAGGTTGGCGTGATATTGAGTTATTCGTCCATTTGTCGTGCACATACTTAATGCAAATTTAACACTTAAGTGGTTTCCTCACAGATACCATTATCAGAAATAGACCAAAAAAGTCGGAACCCACACGGGAAGCACTAGCTTTCAAATAAAAAAGATATAATTTTTTTTATTTGAAAAGTCCAAAGTGATGACATAAAAAAAATACAGTCGAGTAACCTCCTTTCCTTACAGAAGTTGGTTAAAAATGGTCGAATTGTGTGATTTGTGTTCAACACAACTCACGGATATTACAAAGTTTCCAAGGTAATAAGCTTATTTTAACTTGAAAACTTTAATAGTTACTGCTTTTATATGGCGGAAATGTCATTTTTTTTCTTATTTACAGCTAAGCTACACTTAGAGGCCAGTCGGGACATAAAGGTAAAATTGTGCCACTGCAAACGCGAGAGGTTGTGGGTTCAATTCCAACTAAAGGAAATTAAATATTTATATATATTTTTATTTCCTCGCTCTGGTAACGAGAAAAAGCACGACGTTGAATTCTACTAGTTGGAATGGTATATATCAAATTCCCTCTTCCTTCTAAACGAGATACAAAAGTAAATGAGAACAGAGTGTCTTAACACTAGGTTTCAAAATTTCCTCTTGCTACCCTACCATATGCGGGATACTGCGTGAAACTAAAAAACCTAGACTTACTATTACATTCTTCATGGCCATATAGGAAACTTTTAACTTTTCTAATTTATTCATAACAGAAAGCCCACTTGTAAAGTCGACGACTGAACAATAGGAAGAAAAACGTTAAAGAAAAATATATATGTACATATTTTACTTGACAAAGAGAGTTCTGTCTGAGTGTAACACATTTTATGGAAATACTAAATTAGCCTAATTGAAGAAGCTTTTATAAAAAATCTTTTCATTTCTAAGTTTTTTCTTTAAATCTAATAATATATTAAAATGTTCCTTACATAGTTGAATATGTCGTTTGTGGTTAAAATTTCAATCCCTCATACAAATGTAATTTCATGTTTCTTGAGAATTTCATTGAATTTGTTAAAAGAATTTTAAATATTTTTAGTATTTGATGCCGTTGTGGCGGAGCAGCACAGTAAGCGCATAGGTTGTGGATTTGACTCCTAACGCGATCTAGTCAATAGTTTTCGTTTCTTTACCTCTGGAACCAGACAAAAGCGTTGAGTTCCGCCACTCAACACGAAATGTTTCGAAAATTGAGTGCAAAGCGGAAAATGGAGTATTTTAACACTAGTTTGCCTTTGCATACCTCGCTGATGCACGATACTGCGTGGAGCTTAAAATAAATTTGAATATTGCTGGTATAAATATATTTTCATATAGTGATAACTATTAAAAGCCGTAGCTTTTAGGAAATCGGAATAATTAATCACTCTCTCTTACCACTAACTATTTGATGTCACTATTCTATGCAGGATATATTATTTTATTTATTGATAGGTATTTTTTTAGGTTCAAGCTGAGTCCGACACATAGTAGGAGCAGAGCAGAGTGGACAGAGGGAACCTGGGAACCTAGTGTTAAGACTCTCAGTTCCAATTAAGGTACATTCGTTTTCCATTTTCCTCCGAATTAACAGGAAAATAAAATAAAAATATTAAATATAAGCTGAATCTGAGCTCGTTTAAACATCTACATAATACGGTAGATTTTAATTTTCCAGGTCAACGGTGAGCTTGTTCTCAATATATTGAGTCACCTTATACCAATAACGTTTAATTCTTAAGGGACTCCATTGATTTTTTTCTATTTAAAAATTTTGCTTTATTTTTAAAGGTGGAATAATATGTTGTGATATTTTATAAAGGCCAGTGGCGCAGTTGATTAGTGTCATAGTTAAGGAGGTGATTGTGGGTTCAATCTCTACTTATGGATTAATGTAACAAAATATTTTATTTTTTCGTTTTAGTAAGACGGTCTAAAGAGTCTCTACTCTAAGTTCGTTTCTTGCCACCGCTTATTTATGGGTAAAGCTGATAAATGTATCAGCCTTACTCTTTTAGTTTTTTAAGATTCATTCTACTGTATCATTATAATATTTTATATATGATTATCCATTTTTCGTACTTACTTCCTGTACCTACGGTTAGAGTTACCTTCAGCACTTAAGTATCATATCCTTATTATTTCCACTTTCCGATGCGGGCGAAACCGCAGGTCACAGCTAGTTTATCATAGAATGGACGTAAGTGGAAAGTGGGGAACGGAAGTGCTTTTATTGGAACAAAGTGTCATAACATTAGGTTTGCAGGTTGCTTCTGTCTACTAATGTTTTAAATGGATCTCCTTTTAGAATTAAATCAACACAATCAATTTTTTTCGTGTGTTCTCCATGAAAACATGATATTGACGAAGTGATTAGTGCTCAACTGGCACCCTCGGAACGCCATACGAGTATACTAAGAACAGAACAGAAAAGAACAGACGAAATTGATGACGATTTTTTTTTTATTTTACGTCTTCAAGTCCACGCAATTCAAGCTGACATCGCCGTCTAGTGATCTATAAGTCATTTACCAACCACTTTTCAACTTAACTATGAACTTTATCACTATCGTACTATTAAATTTAGTTAAAAAAAAACCAACGATAAACCTACTTTTCGCAGGTGAAATTAATTATGCCAATTAAAGGCATGGTAGAAATTTAGTTCAGCGATCACTTATTATACAAAAACTCCTTAATTATAGTAATTAAATGAACCTAGCACTACATACTGTACTTGGAATTAAAAATTAAAGCAAATTATTTTGTACTAGAAATTAGTTTTTTTTTTTAATATAGGATTAAAACTTGTTTTTTCCATATTTACAAGGAGGAGATTTTGACTATGAGTTTTACGGCCGGTTGTTACCTGACGCCAAGGCTGTACTTTTTTACTCAAGTGTAGGCCACATCAGGGCTATTCCGCCACCATCCTTTCTGAGGCATTGCGAAATGAAAATGCTACGCTGGATAGCGGGAGTCACAAAGCTTGGTAAAGTACGAAATGAATACATTAGAGGGTCTTTCAAGGACGCACATTATATCGCATAGTAGATAAGATAGTGGAGAGTCACTTGCGATGGTAGGGGCTTGTGATGAGAACAGACACATGTAACGCCGTAAAAATTGCCCTGGCTATCCCGGACTCAAAGAAGGGTAGAGGAAGAACACAGGCCACGTGGTGGACAACCTTCACCAAAGATCTGGCGCGGGAAAAATTAAATATAGAGACAACCCAAGAACGTCTGTCTTGGCGCCGGAACACGAGGATGGCCGACCCCAAATAAAGGGAAAAGGCACGGAAAGAAGAAGAAGATAGGATTAAAACCTGTATCTATTGAAATTCATCAATAATATCCATTTACGCTATAAGACACCTTTTAAGGAATAAACTTAAATTTTCAGTAAGTCTAATTTTTATATCAGTTTAATTATATTCGCAGATTATCGCATTCAGGCAAAAAGTTGAGAATGGAGTGTCTTAACAGTAGATTCTATCTACCTACAGTGCTATGTGGGATGATATTTTTTTAAAGCAGACTGAATCTGGAAAGCTACTGTTAGGGCACTTCGTTCCCATTCAGACACCTCCCCCCACTTTCCCCACTTTCTGCCAAATTCTGGAGGCATTGTTTATTAAATGTCGGAACTGAACGCAGCGCCTCGTTATTGGAGCGCAAGGAAATTAAAATAATAAATGTTTTATTTGTGTGTCATGTAGGATAATATTTCAAGTCAAAATTTATTTCTTTAATACACTTTAGGCTAAGCACCAAAAAGATTAAAATTGCTACAGGGTATGCCAAACGTACATAACCTTTATAAACATAACCCCTCTTCTAACATATTCGGATAAAAAACAAATTTTCCATACTTCTTTCATTCTTTAATACTAACATAATGTTCTGCCCAAAATCCGATATGCGTAAATACGTCGAAAGGCTCATCCAAATCATAAAAGAAATTTCTCACCCAACGCCACTTACCAGATTGCATGGATCTTAAATATGTATGTATGTATAATGCCATATATTACGCGTAATATTTTTATGAAAGCCTTACAAAGTTAATTCGCTTCGAGTCCGGGACAATTTTACAGAGGAGCGCGATATAATGGTGGAATTTGTTCGTTCGCTCCGAGTTCATGTTAAGGCGCAAATTGAGGGTTAAGTGACGGGATTAGAGCGTTTTTTTTTCATGTTTTAATGAAGTCTGTTTATTTATTTATTTTTCATTTTACAGTTTTTAGTATTTGCCATAAATTGATTTACTTTTTATTTGTAGCATATTGTTTGAAATATTTTGCAAAAAGAAATGATAGAGATATAATTTTACGTTAAAACTATGAATTTTCTTAACAATAGGTCTTCATTATATCCACATCCATAGAAAACCATAATTTACAATCATCCCGAAGAATTGCTCAAGTGAAGGTTGACCATGAACCTGATAACGCTTAGTGAGCAAGTCTCCAGTTAGGCCGGCGATGTGGTTTAGATCGAGAGTAGCCGCTAGATGTGTAGCGTAGGACCAAATATCGTGGAGATCTTTAAAGAAGGGGACCTATATCCAAAGGCTATAAGCAAAGGTAAAAATGGCTGTGATGTTGGCACCTATTACGTATATTATATTATATCATCATTTTAGCACCACATTACGTATATTATATTATATCATCACATAATTTAGAGGCCAGTAGTGACGCAGAGGCACAAAGTATGACTTTAGAATCGACTGGTTGTGAGTTCGATCCCTAGTCGATGGAATGAGATATATATTTTCATTTCTTCACTCTGGTGTCGAGGCAAAGTGCGGCGTTGAGTTCCATCACTCCACACGCAACGCCTGCAGAACTCAGCGGAAAGTGGGGAACGGAGTGTCTTAACACTAGGTTCTCTCTGCCTACCCTGCTGTGTGCGGGATTCAGCGTGAAGCAGATTTTTTTTTACGTAATTTAATCGACCAACCTCTACAACTTATCTCTCACACCACCCATACAAAGCGTGGAACTTGTGTAATTTATTCATAGTCGGATAATGACACTCGATTACTTCAACGTTAACCCTTTATAAGGATGGGTTTAAAAAAAAGTTGTTTTTTTTTTAAAGCAAGAAAATTGGTCCTGCGGTGTTCAGCGTCGCCTCAAATAGGTCATTTGCGTTGAACAAAAACCTGCTTTGATAAGAAAATTATTCATTGGAAAGAAGATAGGATGTATCGTTTTTAGGGTTTTGAGATGAAGGAGAGATGCAATTAAGATGCTGCGACGGTTAAGCGCCGTTTTATCGCGCTTAATTGACTTAGCGAGCGATTCCTTTTTGTACTTCGTTTTTTTTCTTTAAGTAATACATATTTCTATAGAATGTTGTACGTTGAACTATTAAGAGTGATTTTCATTAATAATTTTTTAAGCGGATTAAAGCCGTCGTCCCACAGATGTTCAAGGATGTGACTCTACATGCGACGGTTGTTAATTCAATTCCTATATGGGGCAACGTTTTTATTTTAATTCTCTCGAACTGATAACAAGATAAAGCGCAGCTTTGAATTGGACGGAGTGTTTTAACACTATCCTTTTGTTGAGCCTGCTATATTCGGAATTACGTGTGAGGCTACAAAAATATTTTTTTATGTTGAAGTGTCAAATCACGTTAGTGATATAAAAAATTGTAAAACAAGCAAGAACTATGTATAAAAGTAAATGTGGTGATGTATACGTGTCAGTTAATTACTGAATGTCATGTCAGCATGCGAGTAAAAGTGAAATTATGCTTTATTTTTATTTTTTGTTTGTTTTCACAATATTTTTTTGGGAATTGTAATAGTAGATTTTTTTATCTATGCCTTTATTATTTCTTTATAAAAATCAGATAAAAGAAGTATTTCATATAAAATATAAAAAAATTGAGAGGACATTTGTGAAATAAGAACGAGGTCTTTTTATATAAATATAAATTTACGTACGATACGCCACAATGGTCTGATTGAAAACAAAAAAAAACCCTTCAAGCTGTATCCCACACACAGCAGGGGTAGACAGAGGGAACCTAGTGATAACACTTCGTCTACTAATTTCTGTTAAATTCTGGAGGCATTTCGTGCTGAGTAGCGGAACTCAACGCCGCGCTTTTATCTCGACACCAAAGTGAATTAATGAAAATATTAATTTAAATGAATATTTTATTACCGCGAGTGGAACCCACAACCAGTCGGATTGTGGGTTCGATCCCCACTTTGCACTCTTATTGATAAATATATTAATTAAATAAACCGAGAAACAATTTCTTATTACATTTTTTTTCTATCTCTTATAAACTTATCAACCTTTCAATCACAGTTTCCATTAAAGTTTATGAAAATTTTTCCTCGCAGTGAAAAATAAATTACCGTCCGTCCGCAACAGTCGTTCAAAATGAAGGACACCCAATTAAGAAATATAATATAGCAAATTGAAAAATCAATACTATTATACTGTAGTACAGCACTGCACTGTGGGGCTTAGTAATTCAGGTTTTAAGTTATACTTGACTTTGATGGTATTTCGGTTTAGAATTGCAAAAATTATAACAAAAAAATGCTGCAAATAAAATATATGAAATAAATTAAATATCTATCAATCTTCCTAAATTTTCTTCGAGCTGGTTTGCTTGGGTTTCGAATAAGATTTTTTTTTCATGACAACAAAATGATCATCATATTATGTAGCTATTTTGAAGTCAGTTTGAACAGAATAAGCAAAGGGAACCTAGTGTTAAGACACTCCGTTTCCTATTTTACCCCGAATTGTGGAGTCATTGAGTGTAGAGTGGTGTGGCTCAACGCCGCATTTTTGCCCCCACACCAGGGTGAATGCAATGAAAATTTAAATAAATATTCTTCGAATTTCATTTCGTCGACTGAGGATCGAACCCACAGCCAGACGCGTTTGCAGTCCCACACTACTGCTCCTGCGCCACTACTGGACTCTCGAAAATTATTTCGTATAAAAATTAAATTAAATTAAATTAGCTTCACGCTATATCCCGCACACATCAGGGTAGGCAGAGGGAACCTAGTGTTAAGACACTCCGTTCCCCACTTTCTGCCGAATTCTGGAGGCATTGCGTGTTGAGTGGCAGAAGTCAACGCCGCGCTTAACCTCGGCACCAGAGAGAAGAAATGGAAATATAAATTTAAGTAAATATTTCATCTCCTCGAGTGGGAATCGAACCCACAACCAGTCGGTTTTGCAGTCACACCTCGTGCCGCTGCGCCACGACCAGCCTCATAGATATCTTATTTCGTATAGATTATATTTAATATGATTTTTTATAATTTTAATAATTTTCTTTAGTTTTATAGTGTAATTTCCATTATGTTTGATCCATATCCACGAGTCTCATAAATTTTAATTATTTCTATACATTTTATTCACTATTCAGTAATTTACTTTTACTGCATCGACCTTGATATAAGATAGTTTATCTATGAAATGTTCTTTGAAGCCTTTCTCCACCTCAGCCTTGTTTCCTTACACGTCTCTATTGAATTTCAAATGAAGTTCCTTCCGACGGTTGTACGATTTGTGAAGTCGTTAGCATACTAGGTCTTATCCAATATAGGTATTTACAAGAGTTTTAAATAGTACTAGTAGCTAGCCTATGACAGTAAACACGATATGTATATAGGGTTCGATTCCCATTCGTGGAAATGAAATATTTTTCTCTCTCATCACGCTATGCCTCTAAAATTTTAAAGTAACTATTTAGTTTTAATAGAATACTTCAGCAGAACAGTCCGAGCTGGTAGTAGACTAAAGTTCATTCAATTATTAAAACGTACTTTTAAAAGTCTTTATGAATAAAGAATATTTTACAGAGAGGCGGTGGCGCAGGCGCACTATGGCGCGACTGTAAATGCGACAGTCATGGATTCGATTCCCACTCGAGGAAATTAAATATTTAACATGTTCATGTCCTCGCTCTGGTAACGAAACAAAACACGGCGTTAATTCGGCGGAAAAGTGAAAAACGAAAGTAACTAATGAGTGGGGAACGGAGTGTCTTAACACTGGGTTCCCTCTGCCTATCCTGCTGTGTGCGGGATACAGCGTGAAGCTGATTTACTTATTTAACTAATGAGTAACTAAGTGTGAACTTCGTTCTCATTAAGACACTTTCATTCTCCAGTTTCCGCCGACGATTTCATTCCCCCCAATGGGAATCGAACTTACAACTGTCGTGTTTATGCTAAGACGTTACGAAGGCCTCAATATCACTTTATTCAAAGGGTACTAGTTTTTTTAAACTAAAACCTATTTTTAATTAAATTTGATACAAAAAACTGTTTACGTCAGTGTCGTTTAGGCTTAAAGTATCGAAGAATGCGACCTCCAATAACCAACATGAATAAAACATAAGATGCTTCTTTACATATATAAATATTAATTTTGTTTTTAATTATATTATTATGTCAAAAACTACCGCTTGATTATTAAGTAGGTTGTATCTTTCTATAAAAATATGTTGTGATACAAGACTTAGTGGCGTTTTCTATCAAAATTTTTAGTATGAATGATTATATATGTATACAACATATGTACAGTACAGTGTATGGATGAAAACGCGACGGTTATGGGTTCGATTTTGTCCACTTTGTCCTATTTTCTTGGCATATTTAGTCGTAAAATTAGTTCACTTCCTTCAAGACAAGACAAAACGCGGCGTTGAGCTCGTCGAGCGTCATTGGAAAGTGGGTTACGGAGTGTTTTAACACTAGGTTTCTTCTGCCTACCTTAACTTCACACTAGCTTCTTACCTTCCATCTGCTTATCCTGCTATGTGCGTGATACAGCATAAAGCTAAAAAAGAGAATCCCGGAAACTGTAACATTGGCAATTCTCTGTCTTGTGCTTACTTATTTATTACATACTTTATTTATGGATGTGGATTCGATATGCGACCCAATTATTATATAATAAGGAAAACATCCCAATTACACCATAACAAGTAAATAAGAATAATAAAACACGCTTTTTCCCGCATATCAAAAAAGGCAAAAGAAACCTCGGGTTAAGATACTCCGTCCCTCAGAATTGAGAATAAAAAAAATCATTTCCCCCGCGTAGAAATTGAACTCAAAACTAACCTTTTGACATTCAGATTTTTTGCAAATATTCATACAAATATAATAAAAACTAGTGCTCTATCATAAATAGCATAAGTTTCAATACTACATACATTTTGTATGGATCCACACATACAAGTGGATAGCCGCAGGCGTCTGAATTCAGATATGAGGTTGGTTTTCAGTCAACAATATTGCCTTACAAGTTGTCTCGTTATCTTTGAAATGTTAATCGATAGTTCTATCTGTAGTTAAGACCTGAATCAAGTTTTTGGTCATATATATGGCTAATTGGTTTATTTTTTAATTATATTTTTGTATTAGAAAACAGTTTCACGCTTCTTCCCGCGTAGCAGGATAAACTAAGAGTACCTACAATAAAATAAATTAAATTATCATCACGCTGTATCAGGCAAATAGTAGGATAGACAGAGGGAACCTAGTGTTAAGACACTCCGTTCCACACTTTATGCCAAACTATGGAGGCATTACGTGTTGAATCGCGGAACTCAACCACGCGCTTTGCCTGTTCACCCTGATGCACCCATATTTCGAGATATTGACTGTTGAGTGCATTGAACGCCAAGCTTCGTCTACTGGATTGGAATAAAGAACATGGATTTTGTTTTAGACCAATCTTGGCGCAAAGACACAAGCGTCTCGCTCTGGTAACGGTACGAAACTTGGCGTTGAATTTTGCCACTGAAGACGCTATACCTCCACAATTCGGCGGAAAGTGGGGAAACGAAAGAGACTTAATGAAAACTGAATGTCTTAACACTAGGTTCCCAGGTTTCCTCTGGGGTGTTTCGCGAGTCATCGCGTTATCTTTTGAAAATTTGGCGAAAAGTAGGAAACGGAGTGTCTTGACACCAGGTTTTCCTCTGCCTATCCCTCTCATCATGCTGGACGCAGCTATTATTTTACTCTACACACGTTACTGTTCTATTCGGTCTAGGCTTTGAATCTACAACCGTTTTGATGTTATCTAACTGCTGTGATATAAATCATATTACGCATACTTAAAATGTTATGTTGTAATATAATTTCGTGTGACTCCCTTGGACTAATATTTCACAAAGTTAGAAAATATCAAGGTCTATTAAGCACGTACCTTCCTTTATTGCTTCATCGAACATAAATAATAAATAAACCTTTTAAAATTGCTAAAATAAAATAAAAATAACAAGAAATTAGGCCACTGTGGTCCAATAACACAACGTGTGACTGTAAACGAGACGGTTGTGGGTTCGATTTTCACTCAGCGAAATGAATTGTTTAATATTTTCATTTTTTTGCTCTGGTAATAAGACAAAGGACGGCGTTGGGTTCCGTAACACAACACGCAATGAATCGAAAATTGAGCGGAATATGAGAAACGGAGTGTGCCAGATTGTCTAATCCATGCGGAAAAAAGTGTGAAGCTTTTTTTATCAAAAATAACTTATATTATGAACAAACCGAAAGAAATCACAAGAAAAACGAATATAACCTATAGCTTTTAGTCTACTACTATTACCTATAAATCAAATCAGCTTCACGCTGTATACCGCACACAGCCGGGTAGGCAGAGGGAACCTAGTGTTAAGATATTCCGTTCCCCACTTTTTGCCGAATTCTGGAGGCATTGTGTGTTTGTGACAGAACTCAACGCCGCGCCTAGCCTTGACACCAGAGCGAAGAAATGGAAATATACATTTAAGTAAACATTTCATCTCCTCGAGTGGAGATCGAACTCACAACCAGTCGGATTTACAGTCACACTTCGTGCCGCTGCGCCACGACTGGCCTCAACTATTACCTATAGTAGTTATTAATAATAATAATAAGGATATTTTAAATCATAGCATTCACATAACTCAAGCATCATCATGTTAAAATTTATAAACCGTAAAAATATTTAAATTATGTACTTAAAATGAATATACTATTAAACGTTGAAATGGCACGCCGTATACAGGTTGGCATTTATTGTGGAATTCTGAAAAGTGCTTCAATTGAGCATATTATTTGTGGAATTTTATTTTAAAAAATTGTCTGTTTTTCATAGAAATACATTTTAGATAGCAGTGTAAGCAGAGGGAAGCAGGGAACCTAGTGTTAAGACACTCCTGTTCTCCACTCTCTGCCGAATTTAGGAGGCATTGCGTGTTGAGTGGCGGAACTCAACGCCGCTATGCCTTACCAGAGCGGGGAAATGAAAATATTAAATATTTCATTTTTTCCAACGCAAATTGAACTCACAATCTCCCTGCGCCATGACTCGCTCTTAATAACTATAACCTATTATAATTATGTATTGTATATATTTTTGACCTTACTATCTATCATATTTAAAAAAAATGTGTCTTTAGTGTGGAATAACAATAAAAAATGTAAGAAACATTAAATTTTAGTTTCTTTCTTGAGAATTTCTTGTGAATTAATAATTTAATTATAATAATCACTTCACCAAATTGAAATCGAACTCGCAATCATCGCGCTTACAGTCAACATTATCTCACTGCGTCACGACGACCTCTATGTAAATTATAAGGAAAATATATACACCTTGTTAAGTTTATATTTACATAAATTATGTTTGTTTGTACATGTTTTTATGTAGATATTAATAATTTAATTATAAATATGATAATATTATTTTTTCAGGACCGGTGTGAGACTTGATAACGTGGAATTTTACTCTTTTTAGTTTTAAAGCACATTATCTGGTTAAACTGGTAAAAGAGTTATATATTTTTGCACATAGCTGGGTATGCATAGGGAACCTTTAAAAACTTTTTCCCGCAAAAGCGCGGTAGGCAGATAGAACCTAATGTTAAGACACTTTGTTCCTCCACTTTCAGCCCAATTTTCGAAATATTATGTATTGCCGGTACCCAACGGCGTGCTTTGTCTTCTTATCTGATTAAGAAAATAAAAGAAAAGATTCTCCCCGGGCGAGAATCAAAATTACTATCGCTAACTGTCGCTGTGCCACTGCGCCACTACAACCCAATGGGGGTTTAAAAATCTATTAGACCTCCAATATGGAATTTAATGGAAAACGATACTATTAAAAGTTAGACTTAATGATTTTGTAGCAATCATAGAATATATGTTAAATAAATATCGATTCTATGTTTATGATATAAAGCTCAATTTCTTTTAACAAATATTTTTAAAACAATTTGTCGGGTTGCCATGGTACGACATAAATTAACCCGGAATAAGTTAAATATAAAATTTTAAAGTGGATTAGTTATTTTATTTGTAATATAGCTTGTATTCATTTGATTGGATTGTATTTTGATAGAAATATTAATGGAATGGAGAGTCCGTCTGTTTGACTGTAAATATTGACTATACGTTTCAATATTTTATTTTACAGCAGAAAGAATTTAGTGTCAAAACACTCTGTTTTGCGCTTTTCACCAGAATTCAAAGTTTAGCTTATTGAGTGGCTAACTTAGCGCCGCACTTTGATTTATCAAGGCGTAGATAAAAATATAATTTTAATAATAATTTATAATCTTTCCCGTGAGTGGCATGGAACACGTAACCAGCAACCAACCAGCGAGTAACCTACTATAGAAATTTGTTCTACTGAGATGGCTTAAACAGTAAGTAACAATAATTAATAACATTTATGTCATCTTAATTCGAAAAAGCAGTTTTTGAGATTAGTGCGTTAAACTAAATAAATTCTTCATTGATGTATGCAGTGGCGTAGCTAGGGTATTTGCTGCCTGGTGCGGCTTAGGACTTGTTGCCCTTTAAAATGGTCAAAATAATTTCAGATTTCAAACCACAGTAGAGTAGATATATAATTTTTTATTGCTTCAAAACTATAATAACTATATATAAGTTATAATGGGGGTATAATGGTGTGTCAAGTGGCGACGAATGCGGCGTTGGAGACCGCCACCCAACACGCCACGAGGTGGAGGACGGAGCTACAAATAGCTACGTGGAATGTAAGAGGAGGGATGGAAGAAAAGATGAATGAATTATTAGATGCGATGGATGATAGAGATTTGGATGTCGTTTGTGTGACAGAGACCAAGCGAAAGGGCAATGACACGACCGATTTGCCGGGCAGTCGGGTCGCTTTCTGGGCCGGCGTACCAGAGAGCGAGCGGGGCTGTCAAGGTGTAGGTGTTATTGTCCTCTCGATTGGTTAGTGCAGCAGTTGAATACAAGGCGATCAACCCGAAACTGCTTTGGGTTCGCTTCAAGCTGGGGTTAACAAGAGTATTCTTGTTAGTGGCGTATGCGCCAGTATCCACAGCTCTATTAAGCGAACTCGAGGAGTTTTGGGAGAGTGTCAGGGATGTTCTAGGTAGCGTTAGAGGGAATGAAAAATTAATAATATGTGGCGATTTGAATCGGAACTGCGCGAAGCGGTTACGAGGGAGGGGGTGGGAGTGGTCAGTATGGTGACAAGAAAATAAATGAGACTGGAAAGCTTATATTGGAAATTTGCAAGAAAAGGAATTTGTTTGTGGCAAACACGACGTTTGAACACAAATAAATTCACATGTATACATGGGAGCGAGCGGAAGGGAAAAGTATGATTGATTTATTCCTAGTGGATCAGCGTATTCGATGCCAAGTTATAGACACGCGAGTGTTTAGTGGTTCTGAGCTGGGAACAGACCATTATCTAGTCGTTGCTAGAATAAGGGGTCTGTTTGCAGGTTGGCGCAACTACATAAGGTGTCCAAACTTGGAGTCGAATTATCGCATAAGAAACTAGAAGCTTCAAGATCCACCGATTAGAGAGGAATATCAAGGAAGAGTTTCCAAGAAGCTAGACAGCAGCGAATCTGGAAATGAAAGTATTGGAGTATGCTGGTAGAACCTTAGCGATTGCATGAAAGAAGCAGCAAAAGAGGTATGTGGTAAAGGGAAAGAAGGAAGGCTTTACCAAAAACCGCGACGAATGGTGGGATGATGAAGTGGAAACTGCTATAAAAAGAAAAAAAAAAGCATGGCAGGATTATAAAGCCTCAGCTAAGGATAAAAGTATGAGAGAAATTAAAAAGAAACAGTATAAGCTACAAAATCACCAAACGAAAGTACTCATGAAGATGAAGCGTGAAAAGGCAGAGAATAAAAGAGACGAAAGGTTAACGAACAACTTCAGAGAAAACACGTAGCTTTTCTGACGCGAAGTTAGTGTTTCTCGAGGTTGCTTGCGAGGTTGCTTTCGAAGGACGATGAAATTTTCACGAAAGAACCACACATTTTGCAGCGATGGACGGAATTTTACAAAGAGATGTATGAATGTGATGGAGTCCTCAGTCTCAAGTAACAGCGAAATGTTAAATGTTGATGTAGCTGATGGCGAAATCAGTATAAAAGAAGTTGAGAATGCAATACGAAGTCTGAAATGTGGTAAGGCAGCGAGAGCAGATGGAGTTATTGCCAAGATGATCGAATATAGTGGGCCACGCATTTTGGACTTGTTCTGGTTTTTGTGCAATTTATGCTGGAAATCAGGGGAGATCCCAGATGATTGGCGAGGTGCGTTCATCGTGCCTTTGTATAAAGGCACGATGAAAGACTGCGCAAACCATAGGGCTATCGGTTTGATTAGCTTGGGTAGTAAAGTTTAAAAAAAAATATAATTAAATTAGCTTCACGCTGTATCCCGCACACAGCAGGGTAGGCAGAGGGAACCTAGTGTTAAGACACTCCGTTCCCCACTTTCTGCCGAATTCTGGAGGCATTTCGTGTTGAGTGGCAGAACTCAACGCCGCGCTTAAACTCGACACCAGAGCGAAGAAATGGAAATATAAATTTAAGTAAATATTTCATCTCCTCGAGTGGGGATCGAACCCACAACCAGTCGGTTTTGCAGTCACACCTCGTGCCGCTGCGCCACGACCGGCCTCAAGTAGTAAAGTTTATTCTAAAATATTAGCGAGAAGAATGCAAGAGAGATCTGAAAGGCCGTTGTAGGAGGCCCAAGGAGGCTTTAGACCAGGAAGAGGGTGTATCGATCAGATCTTTTCCCTCCGCATGATCACGGAAAAATTTATAGCCGTTAACCAAAAAGTTTTCTGTGCTTTTGTAGACTTGGAAAAGGCGTTTGACAGAGTTGTAAGAGCGAAATTATGGAAGATACTACCCCGGTACAATGTGGGACCCTTGCTGCAGGCCGTAAAGTCTCTTTACAGAGATCACTCAGCCTGCGTGCAAGTAGGAGCTGGCGTGTCGCCCTGGTTTGACATCCGATCGGGTGTTAAACAAGGTTGTGCCATGTCAGCTTGGTTCCGGAGGGCAGCACACGATCGCCGCCTTCCGCCCTAATGAGCCAGAGGGCGGTCAGCTTGGGGAAGCTGGCCGCCTACTAACCTGGTCCCAGTAGTCGCGCGCAGGTTCCTCCCGCGCGCTACTCCGAGCAGGCCGTTGAGGGTGACCACACACCCTTGACTCCGCGACGTGCCTTGCAGGCTCCCGCCGCCGCGCTTCGCGGAAGACTATTGTCCCCGCGTCTCGCGGCCAGTGGCGGTCGAGGAGGAGCACCGTGAGATTTTAGTGGGTATTCGGACGGCCTACATCTGCCAGTCCGCAAGTCCCACATAACCCGCTCGAGTCCCCACTCGGGCCGGTATCCGTAACAGGATTTCCTCACGAAAAAAAAAATGTCAGCTTGGTTGTTCAATTTGTATTTGGATAGCCTGAGGTTAAGTTTAACCAAACAGCTGTTAGGCGAGCTCTGTCCTCTTTGGACATCCACAAGTCGAGCGGGCCAGATGGCATCATTGCTATGCAGATGATAGCACGGTGAACGCTCTTTACTCCGGCCGAGCAAGTCTTTCTCGGGAAAACGCCGAACAGTGCCGAAATAAACTTGTGTCTTCCGTTGAGGCATCCCTCAACAATGTCTCCTCATGGGGTGAAAGGAACCTAGTTCAGTTTAACCCCCTGAAGACACAAGTTTGCGCGTTAACCACAAAAAAAATCCCATTTATCGTCTCACCGGTCTTTCAGAACATTCCCCTTACAGCCGCGCCCAGTATCAGTATATTGGGCCTCAATGTTTCGAGTGACTGCCAGTATCGCGATCATTTGGAAAGCAAGGCCAAGTTGGCCTCGAAGAGACTGGGGGTCATCAACAGAGCGAGACGGTACTTCACGCCAAAACACCGTTTGGCCGGCAGGCAGGCAGGTTCGGCCTCATATGGAGTACTGTTCTCATCTCTGGGCTGGTTCACCTCAGTATCAGCTTGAACCATTCGATCGCATACAACGTAGAGCCATTCGAATCATTGGGGACCCAATAATCTGTGAAAGGCTTGATACTTTGGCTTTGCGTAGAGACGTTTCCTCGCTGTGCGTTCTCTATCGCATTTATCATGGGGAGTGTTCTGAAGAACTGTTTGACCCATTACCTGCTGCCGAATTTTCTAACCGCACAGTACGATATAAGCTGAAATATCATCCACACCACCTGTATACGTGGCAATCCACTACTGTGCAGTTTCGTAGGAACTTCCTTCCACGCACCACGGAACTGTGGAATGGCCTACCCGCGGCAGTGTTTCCAGGTCGATATGACATGAGTACCTTCAAAAAGCGAGTCTATGTCCACCTTAAAGGCCGGCAACGCACCTGTAGCTCCTCTGGTGTTGCACGGGGCCGTGGGCGGCGGTAATCACTTACCATCAGGTGACCCGAACGCTCGTTTGCCTTGTCCTTTTCCATAAAAAAAAAAAGCTGTCTCCATGGAGTGAAACAAAGTAATATGGGAGTGAAAGTTGGCCTGAAGTGAAAGGTGACCTGAATGTGAATTGCCTGCTGTGCGCAGATGATGCAGTGCTTATTGCATCATCAGAATGCGAGTTGCGGGCATTGGTCACCACTCTGAAAGAAGGGTGTGAAAATAATGGTCTAAGCCTCCATGCGAATAAGACAAAGGTTCTGAAATTCATCTCAAGGTCATTTTTGAAAGAAATGAAGAACGGACGCAAAATCAGTGTAAATGGTAAAATATTAGAATAGGTGAATGAAGTGGTGTATTTGGGAAGATTGTTCAGTAGAGATGGAAAATACGGGATGGATGTGGAAAGGCGTATTGCTGCCGGTAACAGGGTTAATGGAGCCTTAGCTGCATTGATGTGACGGCGAAACGTCAGCACACCTGCGCGTTTGGCCATACACAATGCAGTGTTGGTACCGACGCTGTTAAACGACAGCAAAACGTGGGTATTACAGAAGAAGAATGAAAGAAAGATGAATGCCGTGGAGAATCTCTTCGTAGGATATGCGGAGTCAGCTTAGCCGATTGAATCCGTAATGAAGCGATACACAGAATGGCAGGTATTAGCGAGGATGTCACGGTGAGAATGAAGAAGAACACGCTCAGCTGGTTTGGGCACGTCGAACGAATGAGTGATGAAATAATGGCAAAAAAGATTTATGATGGACAAGTGAGTGGTAAGAGAGATAGAGGGAGACCTCGGTTGACCTTCGAAAACACAGTATCAAAGATACTGGAGGAAAGTCATATAAAAAGCATGAGGACTCCCCGGAGGGCATGTATGAAGAGGTTGATAACAGTGGACAAGGCGAAAGAGGTATGTTGAGACTACGGTCTCGCTACGGCGTTTGGCGTTCCGTTCTCTCTGACTACCTCGCTAGGGATAAAGCGTGAAGCTAAGTTAAGTTATAAGTTATAACATTAGATTTTGGTAAAAAATATTACAAAAATTTAAAACGGAGATTAAGCGCTTTTTGACTAGCAAAGTCATTAATCACATTTTCAAAATCAATAGTATCGACTAGTTCATGTTTAATTGACATGATAGCGAGATTGTATTTTTCATTTTCATTCTCTTATTTTTCTTGTACATTCCTTGATTCTTGATTGAAAAAAAATTAGAAGAATTGATCGTAGACTTTGTTGCCCCTTTCCATTTGTTGCCCGGTGCGACCGCACCGCTCGCACCCCCCCAGCTACGCCACTGGATGTATGTAATTATACATTAAAAAAAAAATGATTAAGAAAACAACCATCGTTATTCGTTACGCAGTCGGACAGTGTAACCGCAATTGTCTTAGAGAATAAATTAATTTCAAAAAGTGGAGGTCAAAGTATCTCAGCATTAGATTTCTTTCCTGCTATTTAAAAAAAATTAAAAACATGAAAATTTTAAGTTAAAATCCATATTTCACTACTTTTTTTTCAAATATTCTATGTATGAATAAAATAAAAACAAAAATCAGCTTCACCTGTATCCCGCACACAGCAGGGTAAGCAGAGAAAACCTAGTGTTAAGACACTTCGTCCCCCACTTTCCGCCGAGTTCTGGAGGCATTGCATGTTGAGTGGCGGAAATCAACGCCGCACTTTGCCTCGACACCAGAGCGAAGAAATGAAAATATAAATGTAAATAAATATTTCATTTCTTCGAGCGGTTATGAACCCACAACCAGTCGATTTAGCAGTCACACTTTGTGCCCCTGCGCCACGACTGGCCTTTTATTCTTTAATGCTTATGAAAATTGCAATTATTAAATAGAAAAAGTCATTTCTATCAATACACAGTTCAAAGCTTAAATATAAACAAACAGTACTGAGTGACTTCTCTATAATATTATAGCGTTTTTTTTTTATTTTCCATAGAAATCTCCGACAAGATGGAGTCACGTCCGCATCCTTGCATTGCAGTCGCCTCTCCAAGTTTCAATAGCATTAAAATTATGAATAACACTCAAAAGACGTCTTCAGTTAATGAAGTGTTACGAATAGATGGAAATTAATTATTTTATGTGTTTGTATATAGATATTTTAAATTTATTGTATTTTTTATATTTTTTCTTTGTTTCTTGGCTTAGTGTTATGACATTTTTTTTCCTACTTTTCGCTCAATTTCTAAGACGCCTTGTGTAGAGAGAAGAACGCTGCTTTTGGTTTGTTACGGGAACGATGACATTAACTCATTCCTCGAGACGGAATCGAACCCACAACTGTCCCACTTACAAACAGACTCGTCATTTATAATATATCCAAAAAAAATATAACCATCTGCCCAATTTTTGATACATTATGTGAAGAATGGTAGAATTCAACGATATTTTATTATGAAAAAGAAGAGCATACGGGTACTGATAAGTGATCACCGCCGCTCACGTTCCTATGTTACACCAATGGAGCTACAGGTACTTTGCTGGCCAAATAAGGTAGAGATAGGCACGCTTTTTGAATGTCCATGTCACCTAGAAACACTACAGGCTTCCCACAGTTGCTTTTTTAAAAGAATAATGAAATAAAAATTGACTTACTTTCATTATTCCTTTACATTGGAATCGAACTGACGACCCGTTCCTTGCGCAAATTGCGTTCTTTTTATAAATTATAATTTTTCTATAGGTTTAAATACAAATACCATAGTTAAACCGCAATGCGTCATAAGTCAAGGGTGACCATGGATCCGGAGGAACAAGGACGGTCTTACAACTTGCCTCAGGTAAAAGTTTGTTGGGTAATTTTATACTCTACAAGTTTCACTTTGCGTCCAAAATGAAACTCAAATTTTAATAAATTCAAAGTTATGACGAAGACAAACTTTTTGGTTGGGAGCCATTCGTTTCGGAGATGAAAATTTGATACTGTGTTTAATATTAATAAGGGGGTTTCGATCTAAAGTAGTTTAGATACTGCCGTTAATTTAAGTAAAACGGAATGTATATTAGAAAATTATTATTTTTTTATAAGAAATATCTTTCTAGCGGTACTCTGTATCCCTCATTTTGCCGGATTTGCCGGTTACGACACTCCGCTCTCTACTTGCTACCTATTTTTTGAAAAGTGCGTGTAGAGTGGCGGAACTCAACGCCACAGCCGAAATAATATTACTTAATTCTCCAGTGGGAATCGACACACAACCGTCGCGCTTATAGCTAGACGCTGTCCCACTGCGTCACGAACTTTAAAAGTATATTAAATATTAAGTAAAGGTAGCCAAGTTCTAAAATTGTTCAACTATATTTATAAATCTTTAAGTGTGGTTACACCAAAACCAAATGGACGGTGCGTACACTTAAAGTAACGTTCTAAATTATACAGCCGCTAGGAAATGGACTGAGTAACACTAATGATTCGTTAATTGCCAAACCATTTGGCCAGTTCAGGTGATTTACTTGTTAAATATTCCAAAGATTAAGAAGCTACGTAACGGTATTGTGGGGCAGTGGCACAGCATCTGACTCTGTACGCGATGGTTTTGGGTTCGATTTTTATTCATAGGAGTGAATTCTTCTTATTTAATGGCTCTAGTAACAAGACATTGCGCGACGTTAAGTTCCGCTACTAAACGCGCAATATTTTGACAATTGGGCGGAAGTGGGAAAACTGATTTCGAAATATTAGGTTCCCTCTGCCTAAACCTGGTATGCAAAATACAGCACGAAACTAAAAAAAATGTGAAATTGCATATAAAAAATATATAAATCTATGCAGATCGATAATTATTGATGATTTAATCTATACATATAAAGAAAATTATTATGATTTTGTAGATAACATTATTAATTTAATGTTATTGACCCGGATTCAAATCCTTTAACGGTCAAGGCGAATAAAAAATTATAATTATACTATACCAAATTCAATTATTGATAAATAGTAACATCATCATAGTTAGAGACCGTCTTGGCGCAGGGGCACAAGCATCCGACTGTAAACGCGACAAGTTGTAGGTTCGAGTCCCACTCGAGAAAATGAAATATTTTCTTTTTTTCGTTTTGGTAGCGAGTTAAAGCGCGGAGTTGAGTTCCGCCAGTGCCTCAATGCCTTTAGAATTCGGTGAAAATTGAGGAGTAGAAGTTAACTGGGATGAACAAAATGGGAACGGAGTGTCTTAAAGTGATAGGACACTCCATTCCCGTTAAGTAAAGTTCCCAGGTTACCTCTACTTACCCTAGTATCTGAGGGTTACACCGTGAAACTAAAAAAATATTCTAAAACAAAAAAAGTCATTCGATATTACATAAAAATACATGTACATTCCAATTTACATAGTTTACTTACTTATATGTGAAGAGATCATCGTGTGTGATCTCGCTATCAGTTTTATAACTTTTATCTTAATATATTGCTTGTTTCACTTGTTACTTGTACTGATATAAAAATATTTGATACTGTGGGCTTTACATGTGCTTCCTTGTAATTTATTATACTAGCTTTTGATGTACAATATACTTATTATATACTAAAGATAAAATAGGAATAAGATTTCTTTAAACCAATGAACAAAATAATAAAATTTATAAAAAAAATCAGAGGCCAGTCGTGGCGCAGGGGCACAAGTTTGAAATGGAGTATCTTAACACTATATATACATACTACATACATAATATTATAAAATTGAAGTTGATAATATTATGTTTGAGTGATATTGATATTGAGTACTTTTGGTTTAAGCGCTTTTCCAGGAACAAAAAATATTTTTGTGTTACATCGACTATGTATTTATCGATGACAACTATAATCTATAGTACACGTCCTGGAAATAAAGATGCTGAGGTGTATGTGTGGCTCATACAATCAAAACAATCAAATCAGCCTATTCGGGTCCACTGTTGGATATAGGCCTCCCCCAGGGTGCGCCATAGCTCCCGATCCTCCGCCTTCCGAATCTAGTCGTAGCCAGCAACCTTCATCAGGTCGTCGGTCCATCGAGCTGGAGGGCACCCTACGCTACGCTTGCCGATCCGCGTGACCGCATACGTGAAACATTAATTCGACATGTTCTTGGAGTCTGTGACGTTGGATGAGCTCCAGGAGCTGGCTTAGGAAGTAAGTCGGAAGAAAGTGCCTTTGTATATCTGTCTCTGGATTCTGGACTCCCCGGACGCCTAAAAAAGAAATGTTGGATGTCGTGATGATATGATGATAAGATATGAGAGCCAATGGGCTTACCACCGAGGATTCTGAAGACTGTGCTAGATGGAATATAGTCAGACGGAAGGCAGACCCTGACAATAAAGGCTAAAAAATTATCCAAAAGAAAGTTATAAGCTGTATTATATTTTCTATGCCATTTTGAACTTCCACTTATCTGCATTTAATCAAATCCAAAGTAGCAAGTAAAATCTAATATAGAAATAACAATAAAATACACCAAAATATGAAGAGATATGCAAATGAGGGGCGAATAGTTTACGAGACGACCGTCATTTTTACCACATGATATATTACGGGACCCTTTGAGCAACGCAAATTTGCAACTTGTATGACCGCAGAAAGGGCTATATATCGTAAATTTGATATATTAATATTAAACCTAACTGAATATTTATGGTGGGGTTGTAAACAGCTTTTTTTAGAGTTCCTTAGCTCAATACGTAAGACCGGAAGTCTTATAGGATCACTTTGTTGTCGTCTGTCTGACCGTCTATCAAGACCGTTTATCTTGGGATCGCATGGAGATATCAAGCTGAAATTAATCATCTTCACGCTGTATCCCGCGCACAGCAGGGTAGGCTGAGGGAACCTAGTGTTAAGACACTCCGTTTCCCACTTTCCGCCGAGTTTTGGGGTTGGTAGTACTTCCCGTTGACTTACAATCCCGAAATTGGTAATTAGTGAGCGGGTCCGACTCGCGCCTAACTGGTTGGTTTATCTCAAATAAACAAATAAAAAACACCAAAGAGTTCTCTCTGCCTTGTTAGTAGAGCAATAAATAAAACTGTAAAATTTAGCCAGGTGAGAATCAAACTCACAATCATCGCATTTAAAAAGTCCAAACACTAGAATCTTATAACTAGAAACTGTTTAACATTAAAAAAGTTAATGATGAGAACGGAGACCTTGCGTATTGAGCTATTATTTGTAAAAAAAAATATTTGAATTCTAAGCATTGCTTCGGTAATAGAGAGAGTAGTTGAGAGAATAGTAAGGAACGAAGTGTCTTAACACTAGGTCCCCTCCATCTACGCTGCTAAACGAGAAAAAGTTTGAAGCTGTTATTTTTACATACTTCCGTTAGTAAAAATTCCGGCCTATGTTCCTACTCACATCAAAAAGGTGAATTTTCTAGGGTAAGACCGCTTCAATCTTGTTGGTATCCCAAATATTTTCTACAGCGCTATAAAACGGTATGATAAGCAGCGGTGTTTTTAATCTTTGTCAATTTTTGCCTAACGTTCCTTATAACAGGATGTTGTATGAGAGTTTTAATTTATTGTTACATATATACATTTATATAGTTTACTAAAATGTCTTATAAAAAAGTTTGAAAGGCTGGGTTTTTATTTTGTTCTATTCTTTAAATATTATTTTCTAAATTTCACGCTGTTTCTCGCATTTAGCAGGGTAGGCATAGAGAACCTAGGAACCTAGTGCTTAACGCTTTATAATTAAAACTTGTCCGTTTTCCATTTTCCCACATGTCGAGTGGTGGACTTAACGCTGCGCTTTGCCTCGTTATAAAAATATTCATTATTTTATTTCTCCTTCACTCCTGAGCATCGAACCCAAGACAACCACGTTTACTGTAGCAAGTCAGAGCCATTGCGCCACGACTGGCCTCGGTACCTACATATAATCACAATTTAAATATATTTTGATACATTTAATTATGTAAAACTTCTGAATGAAGTACGTTTTCATACATACATATCTCTTATCTTCTAAAATTAAAAGAACAGTTTACACTCATAAAAGACATCAGCCAACTTCTTGACATTTTACTTTTTGGGTCAACTTGAATTGAAATGCCTAAAGTTGTAAAATATTTTTGGTACCATTTTATACTATGACGCTGTTATTATTAGATTGGGATTTTTTGTTGTTTTGCCAATAATATTTTTTTATTTACAGTGTTAAGACACTCTGTATACCACACATTATCTAATTTTCAAGACATTTGATTGTTACCAAAGTGAAGAAATGATAATATTTATTTCCCCTAAGAAAGAATCGAATCCACAACTGTCCCGTTTAAAGTCAGCACTGTATCGCTGGCTAACGATGCCTCGCAATAGATTTTTCAATGTAATTCATACATCTTTATGTTAAAAATATTTGAATTTTTTTAACAGGTATAGATGCGAAACAGAAATTATAAGCATATTTATAATTTACAAAAAGTAATAAAGAAACGCAGCTTTTATCGGACTTCTTTAAAGAAATGTTTCACATTAAATCACATTAAAAGAATAAGTTTATATTATTAACAATTTATTTTTTCTTTTTTCTTTTTAGCTATACGCTGTATCCTGCACATAGAAGGGTAGGCAGTAGAGGCATTACGTGTTGAGGGGCGGAAGTCAACGCGCTTGTTGCCAGAGAGAAGAAAATGAAAATATATAATATAATAAATTATAATATATTCCCCTGATTGAGAACCGAACCCACAACCGCCGTACAACAACCGTTACAATCACAACTTATGTGGCCATGCACTACGATGGCCTCATTTTTGAGACATAGCGTGTAGAAAATCAAAAAATCACAACTAAACCTTATCTTTAACACCCCCCAAAAAAAAACAAATAATCCATTCCCCAAATAAAAAATCGAACCCACAACCATCGCGTTCACAACCACCAACTCGTACCACTATAACATAAGAACAAAACAACCATTGAATTCCACCATAGCAAATATCCTTTTAATTAGACTTGAATTAAACGAAGGCGTGAGGCTGTCAATTAGGGGTGAAAAGTAACATCGCGCCGACGTAAATGCATAGCACCGTCTGACTGAAATTAGTTCTAGACCGCAATGAAGAAGGGAACGATTTTATCCGTCTGTTGGGAAGGTAATGGAAGTTAATTGTAAACTAATTGGACATAGTGTTGAGACACTCTATTTCTTTTGTTTCGAGATGTTGTGTGTTGTGTAGTGGAGGTTAACGCTGTAATGTGTTGTTTTTTTTAAATTAACCGACACTTCTATGTGAAAAAAAGAAGAAGCTGTGAATAAATAGCCAAAAAGAAACTGTAAGCCGTAACCTGCAAATAGCACTTCTTCTTCACTTTCCGCCCGAATTCGAGACATTGTGTGGTGCCTAACAGAATTTAATGCCGTATATTATCTTTTTACTACCCTGCTCTGCTGGCTCAAAAAAACAGCTTCACTTGAGGCCAGTCGTGGAACAGGGGCACAAAGATCCCCACTCGAGGAAATAAAATATTTATTTACATTTATTCGCTCTGGTGTCGAGGCAAAGCCCGGCGTTGATTTCCGCCACTCAACACAGCAATGCCTAGGCGGAAAGTGGGAAACGGAGTGTCTTAACACTAGGTTCCCTCTGCCTACCCTGCTGTGTGCGGGATACAGTGTGAAGCTGGATAAAAGATAAAACTATAAACATAAATTTTATTTTATTTCAACTCAAAACCATTGCTTTTAAGAAGACATTTGTTTACTATATCGCAAAAACTTTAATATATATAGTTTCTAAAGACACTTTTTATACGAATAAATTATACATAATAGATCTGTTTAGACTACTTTGTTTCAAAATGGCGCTTCAAAACTATTTACCGCCTCAGCCTGTGATATATTGTTATATGTAAGGATAAAGCTGATTTCATACTAGTACTTCACTAAAAAAAAATATTTATGGTAAATATAATTTTTTCTGTGCTTTTTTGAAGCAGCGGTACACCTCCGGCTTTAAACTCGAAAGTTCTAGGTTCGATTCCCATACGCTGTAATTAATTATTTCAGCTTAACTTTGATAACAAGAAACTAGACATATCACAGCTTGAATTAAGTTCCGCCTTAGAATGTCTCGATGACATACATATATATAGATAGGACGATGCATGGAGAACAAAATGCCTTAACACTAGGTTCCCTGAGCATACCTTGGGGTTACTAAAGGAACCTAGTGTTAAGGGTATGTATCCCTAAGGGTTACACCATGAATTAAAAAATATCTCGAACACCTACTGTACAAAACTAGCCTAAATCCAATAAGCCTTGGTCCACTCATTAGCCATAATAAAAACGATAAGACCTTCTTTGATAACACATATACTTATACTCGTATAAGCGGATTTTGTAATAAAAATACAGATATATCGTATTTCTCTCTTATCCTCCCAATACAAATACAGTAAATATTTATAGCTTTTTCTTATTGGTTAAGCTACATTCTTTTGTAAGTTTTACCTATTATTGGTTATTAAATGGGTGTACATTCGATTCCGTGTTTTTCTTTTGTTTCACACGGTGTTCTTTATAAAGCAGAAGAGGCAACTTAGAATTAAGACTCCTTTCTCCACGTATCGTTCCATTTTCAAGACATTGCTCTGGTAATAGAGCGAGGTAATGTTAAAAAATTAGTCCCCAAGTAACAATCGAACCCACAACTGTGGCGCTTATAGTCGGAAGCAGTGCTACTGCGCTGCGAGGTTAAAAAATTGAAAGATTTGCGTATTGACGTAATACGTTATTGGCGGAACTTAACGCCGTTTGTTTCGCCTCGACACTAGAGCTAAGAAACGAAAATATAAATATTTAATTTTCTCGACTGGGTATTGAACCCACAGCCAGTTAGGCCCATATTCTTATAAACCCAACAAAACAACGTTCTTATCATCTATTATATAATATATTAATGTTTTTATTCTTGCACTAGCGGACCCGGACGCGGCTTCGCCCGCTAAAACTTTACGAATGCTTATAGATATATTTAGGAAATTGTTTGTGAAAATATCTAACTAATTTAAATAAAAAAAATATAAGTAAACGTAACCATAGTTAAATAATAATAAAAAAACTAAACAAAACCAGCTACATTATTAATAATTTTATCTCTTTCTGTCTTTCTATTTCCCCGAGCTAATATCCAGAATAACTGAACTAATTTTTATTGGACTTTCAGTGATCGATTTTACTGATTTACCCGGGAAAAATCTTTTTACTCGTTTTCCTTGCGCGCGTACATAGATACTATATGAAATAACTAAAGTCCTTTCTACATTAAATATGATAAGTTTTGCGAGCAATATCAAATAAAATCTCAGAAAACTAAAACCACAATTTATTAAGTGTATAAGAACGGTATAGATAACCATCCAACCAAGATGAAATAACCAACAATTCTCTCCTTAATACTTAAATAATATTACACCGATGCCGCGCAGGGCCGCAACTTACACCACACCAAGAAATTTATGAAAATCTAACTAATCTGCTCCTCGAATAAGCGAAGAACCAAAGAAAAGTATAAATTAATTATAAACAGCAAATAATTACATAAAAATTAACAGTAGTTCGAAAATGTATGAAAATTTACAAAACCGTCAAAGTCATCTGCCCGTTCGCGTCGGTCATACTATGCCGGTCGTAGCTCGCTCGTTAATTATTTATTAGAATGTTATACAGTGAACTATAATTTCAATCTAGATGAAATGCTAAAAGTGACTATTATATTCATTTTCATAAGGATCAATATCAAATTATAGAAAATACATACAACAAAAACCCGATAAATATAAAGTAAATTAATTAAAATGGTTACTTGTTGTTACTGTGTTACTTTGCTCAAGCTTCAGAGATAAATATGGTATGTGTATCGCGGACTTTTTTAAACATTATTTAAAGGACAATATTTTTGTAAAACATTATTTTTATGTATCTCATAAGGTTGAGTCGGCGCGCGCCATGTATGCGTTAAGCAAGCTAATTTTGGGTGACGTTTGCTTATCACAACAAATAAACTTTGCAAACCGTTGCTTAGCAACGGTCGGTTGTTATTAACATGGCGGAATAAATTGCCTGTCAAATTGAAAAATATTTTAATATATTAGTATATATCGACAATATTACAAATATGAGAAAAAAAAGTAGCCTATGTTCATCCGAAGACCCTCAAGTATCTCTGTATGAGTATTTTATTACAATTGAATTAGCGGTTTGGCCCTGATTGCGTAACAGACAGACAGACAGACAGACAGACAGACAGAGTTACTTTCGAATTTATAATATAGGTATGGATTATATGCGTAGAACTGAAATCAAAATTTTCGTCGACGTTTTCGGTGAAGCGTGACTAACCGTAATAAAATGTTGCATGACAATATCATGTATACAGATCTAATAAGGCATACACAAAATATACTACTCACATCGTCTTGCAACTAGTGATGGATTGTGGCTTTGTTTGTCTTTGAAAGTTTTTGAGATTATTATTGAGATTTTTTTTTAGTAAATTTTCATCCTATATCGCATATAGCAACCTGGACCAGACATTGCATGTTGATTGGCGGAACACAACGCCACGTTTTGTCTTGTTAACAGAACGTAGATATAAAAATTATTCAGCCGCCGAGAAGGAATCGAACCCACAACTGTCGTGCTTACGGTCGAACGCTGTGTCGCCGCGTCACAGCGGTATTTGTTAGGTATTTATTATCTGTTGAGTTTCACATTTTCATGTCCTTACTCTAGTAACGAGACAAAACGCGGCGTTGAGTTACGGCACTCAACACACAATGTTTGTATAACGTACGTACATATAACATGAAACTAAAAAAAAATAAACAAAAAATATGTTTTTACAATTTCAGTCCAATCGATGATGTTTCTTAGTCGACGATTCAAAGAGAACCTAGAGCAGAGTGACTTTCAAAGCTGAGATCGTCTCCTTTTATAATAAAATAAGCTGAATACCAATCCAGCTTAATTCATGATCAAAAGTCATCATATAAAACAACATCATCCTTAAAATAGTTTTACATGAGAACTTTTCCAATATATAAAATACATAGGATATACGTAGATAAAAAAATTTAAACAATATGTTAAATAAAAAAAAATCTAAATAAACTTTGTGAATCAACGAGTAAGTGTTTTTTTTAAAGTGGTTAAACGCTTTAAACCACTCACAGTTTAACTAGCCTCAGCTAAGCATTATGTAAGAAAAAATATCTTACAGGAACATAGAATTCACTTTTTCTAAAACAATTTTATTACAGGTTTAAAAGTAAAGTTAAGTTGGAGACTCTCGTGTCAAAATAAATTTCGTTCAAATTCTATATATTATGTTAAGTAACGTAGCAAGCAGCACAAGCGTGTGAGTTAACGCGTCGATTGCGGGTTCGATTCCCACTCAAGACAATAAAATATTTAATTAACATTTTCTAAAAGCGCAGCGTTGAGTTCCGCTACACAACATGCAATGCCTCAAGAATTCGGCAGTATGTAGGAAACGGAATCGACCTAATGGTTAATGGAGTATTGGAATGGGGATGGAATGTGCGAAATACAGCGTAAAACTAAAAAAATAACATAAATCAACTCCGCGCTTTATTTTTTCTAGGGTATCAAAAAAAATATTTTATATCAGGATTGAACCCACACCCACCATATTTATATATACAAATCCCAACTATGCCATGATGATATCAACATATAAATAAAACTCGGAAACTCTTTGAAAAGAACATTCAAAGTAAAAGGAAAAACTCAACGGTATTATATAATTGTTGTCGTACGTTTATAAAACGACATGCGATTTTATGTATGTATCTCTTATTGTTCTTTGTCATGTCAATGCTATATATTTTTATGTATTCCGATGTGATCTTGATAGTTGATCACATAAAATAAGAAAATAAAATAATGATATACGTATAAGGCAGCCACGGATCGCGACGGTTATGGGTTCGATTCCCATTTGGCGAAATTATTTTAATTTTTTCGCTCTGTTAACAAGACTAGGCGCACTAAATGCATGGTTGATTGGACGCAAAGTTTTGTTTCTTTTAATTTTTTTATTAACGTGTTCGTTAAGAGTGAATGTCCGCTCTAAAACGTGATTATAGTTTTTAATTTTAGTTTCTTTTTAATTATTTGCCCTCATAAAACAAAACACAGTGCTGAGCTCCATCACTCAATAAAAAATAAAATTAAATTAAATTAAATTAGCTTCACGCTGTATCCCGCACACAGCAGGGTAGGCAGAGGGAACCTAGTGTTAAGACACTCCGTTCCCCACTTTCTACCGAATTCTGGAGGCATTGCGTGTTGAGTGGCAGAACTCAACGCCGCGCTTAACCTCGACACCAGAACGAAGAAATGGAAATATACATTTAAGTAAATATTTCATCTCCTCAAGTGGGGATCGAACCCACAACCAGTCGGTTTTGCAGTCACACCTTGTGCCGCTGCGCCACGACCGGCCTCAAATAACTTAAATTCTGATGAGATGTGGCGAGTGGAGTATCTTGACACTAGATTCTCATTGTCTACCCAGCTATGTGTAAATAAAATCCTGAAAGTGACTTGTAAACTTTGGTACATTTTACAAATATAGAGAAACGGAAACCTTATCTGGTGGCATTCGTAAAGATAGTAACTAACCACACAATCATGGAAATAACATATAACTACATTCATTATAACCTAGTTGCCCTTCTTTAATTTTAAAAAATAACATTTAATATATATAATAGAGGCCGGTCGTGGCGCAGCGGCACGAGATGTGACTGCAAAACCGACTGGTTGTGGGTTCGACCCCACTCGAGGAGAAGAAATATTTACTTAAATTTATATTTCCATTTCTTCGCTCTGTGTCGAGGATAAGCGCGGCGTTGAGTTCTGCCACTCAACATGCAATGCCTCCAGAATTCGGCAGAAAGTGGGGAACGGAGTGTCTTAACAGTAGGTTCCCTCTGCCTACCCTGCTGTGTGCGGGATACAGCGTGAAGCTAATTTATTTATTTTTTTTTATTTTAACATTTAATATAACCAGCTTTTGATATTGAGACCAGTCGTGGCGCAAGGGCACAAAGTGTGACTGTAAAATCGACTGGTTCTGGGTTCGATCCCCAGTCGAGGAAGTGAAATATTTATTTACATTTATTTTCATTTCTTCGCTCTGGTGTCGAGGCATCGCGCGGCGTTGAGTAACTCCAGTACACGCAATGCCTTCAGAATTTTTGTTAGCTTAACCTTCAAAATTGTAATATTGTTAATATAAATAAGCCATGATTGTATTAGGTTAAGATTTATATGAATAAATAAATAAATAAACTCGGCGGAAAGTGGGGAACGTAGTGTCCTAACGCTAGGTTCCCTCTACCCACCCTGCTGTGTGCGGGATACAGCGTGAAGCTTTGATATTGGATGAGCCGTTTGTGGGGCCTCGCTACAGCGTCTAACTGTTAACGCGACAGTTGTGGATTCGACTCGAAACGAAACTCGTTGTTGAATTTCGCCATTTAACATTGATAATATCTTGGATATCGAGTGTCTTTAGACTAACGCCCAATATTAATAATCTATCTCCAACGTCAATCTTCGATTGTTCCATATATCTATCCAAAAAAAAATGATAACAGCTAAATTGTTACTAGCGTTGTAATATCTATTATTTGTTATTATTATTCTTATATAAAGAGACTCGAGATCCTACAGTCAAACTCATGAACAGTTTTGTAGGACATATCATAATTTCCTATGTATCTTCTAGTGTAATAATAAATAAAAAAAAAAAATCTCTAGATTGGATAGATATATGGAACAATCTAAGATTGACGTTGGAGATAGGTTATTAATATTGGGCGTAGGTCAACCCTGCTATATACGGAATACAGAGTAAAATTAAAAAGAAAAAAAAATGGAGTTATTATCAACATTTTAATATATCTAGTCTTCATATTTTAATAAACATATTATAATAACAGATTAAATTCTTAAGCAAAACCAGGGGTTAGAACTAGTCTAGTGTACAAAAACAACTTACTTTATAAACATAAAACTGATTTTTTTTCCAAACTCATTTAATTATAGAATGATTTATACGGAACAGGGATTAGAAATTTATGAGTTGATTTGAATAAAAGGATTTTAGGAATATCAAGCAAAAAATGCTTTAATAAAAGTGGTGGTTTCGTAAATATTATCATTGCAAAATATAATGGATTATGTAAAAAGGGAGAATATTGGGTTAGGGTTTTTTATAATTTTCTTTGTTATATTTCTTTATACTTTATGTTCAAAATAATTTACAAGCTACTCCTCGAGTTCGAGTTTCACGTTGTATTTCGCATATAGCAAGGCAGACAGAGTTAATGAGACTTAATGTCAAGATACTCCGTTTCCCAGTATGCACAAAGTTTTCGGGACATTTCACGTTGCGCAACTGAACGCTGCGCTTTGTTTTTAAATCAATGCAAGGAAACAATATTATTCCCCCGAGTTTGATTACAGTTAACAGTCAAACACTGTCACTGCGCCACGACTGTCTTTAATGGTAATATAATTATTTTTTTATTTGTTTCTAAAAAACTCAGCGTAAGATTCTGTCACCCATATATCTATCTATGAAAAGAAAATATTTTTTTTATCAATTTCACGCTGTATGCCGCGCACAGCAGGAAGCCTTTCCTGCTGTGCGCGGCGTTAGGTTAGGTTAGGTGTGAGGGAACCTAGTGTTAAGATATTCCGTTCCCCACTTTCTGCCCTATTCTGGAGGCATTGCGTGATAAGTGGCAGAACTCAACGCCGCGCTTTGCCTCGACACCAGAGCGAAGAATTGGAAATATAAATTTAAGTAAATATTTCATCTCCTCGAGTGGGGATCGAACCCACAACCAGTCAGTTTTACAGTCACACTTTGTGCTATTGCGCCACGACTGGCCTCAATATATGAAATATATCTTTCTAAATATAATCTCAATTTTTTAATCTTTCTAAAATTTGATATAGGGTGATTATGTAAGATTTTAATTCAATATATTTTTGTGTCACACAATATTTCCAGCACAAACCACGATTAATGAGAAAATCTAGCATTAAGACATTTCGTTTTCCGCTTTCGCTTTTTTCCCTAATCCGAGGACTATTCTTGATTGTATGTCAGCAGCGGAACTCAACGCCGCGCTTTGTCTTGTTAGCAGAAGATTAAAAAAAGATTACTTTCATACCTCCGAATAGAAAGAACCCACAACTTAGTTTACTGCCAGACGTTTACTGAATTCATCAACTATAATAAATAACGATATAAATATATAAATAAAAATAAATTAAATTAGCTTTACCCTGAATGCCGCACGCTGCAGAGTAGGCAGAGGGAACCTAGTGTTAAGAAACTCCGTTCCCCACTTTCTGCCGAATTATGGAGGCATTCCGTGTTGAGTGGCAGTACTCAACGCCGCGCTTGTCCTCGACATCAGAGCGAAGAAATGGAAATATAAATTTAAGTAAATATTTCATTTCCTCGAGTGGGGATCGAACCCACAACCAGTCGGTTTTACAGTCACACGTTATGCCCCTGCGCCACGGCTGGCCTCAATAAATCTATAATTAACACAATTTACAATAAGGTACGGAGAGTGCCATAATTAGAAGTAACTTTTGAAAGTGACGTCAACTTCTATATTCCAATAAGGAACGCGAGCACAAAGGTATTGGAGATCGGATTTATATAGCTAGTTCTATAATAAATTGGGTCTCGTTTTGTTCAAAGAGCAAACAATCTTGTAGAAATGGTTCAGCTATTTTCTCTTAAATTGTTTATTTAGTTAAAAAAATACAGATGAAGTTCTGAAGAATTTTTGTTTTTCTATTAATAAATTTTAAAATTCTCCAAAAAGAGAGAGAATCTGGAGATTTTAGACACTCCTGAAAAACAACCGCAACAATAATTTCTACAAGTGTTTCTACATACCATCCGAATTTGAGACGTTACGTTCAGAGTGGCGGAACACAACGTAGTGTCACCAGAGCGCAGAAATTCTAATAATTTAAATATAATCATTCCTCCGAGTGGAGACTGAATTTTGATCAAAAAGCAAACCACTATTTTGCAGAAATGGTTGAGCTAAGAAAGGGTTATTTGCTCAGGTTGTTTACTTAATTAAAAAAAAAACAGATTAAATCGTGATAGCTTCACGCTTCTGTGCATGCCTAAAATGGGAAGTGTCAAGACATTCCGTTCTCCGCTTTGTCAACAGAACTCAACACAGCGCTGTGAAAATATGTTAATTTAATTTATCATTTCATTTTATAAAAAAATTATAGTAGATTATAAATCTTTTATATCTATGTTAGAGTAACATCAATAGTAAATTTATAGTAGATAATAAATACATTTGAGATCTGATCAAGAAATTGAAGCCTATACTTTGAAAAAAATCTTATAAATCTAACACTACGCCTAGACCGCTACGAGAACAAAAAATAATATCGACCGTAGTTAACAATGTGTAAAGATACATTCCCCTGACGCCGCACTTGCAGCTCGTGGAAACAAACAATAGAGTTTAATATATTTGCTTAGTTAACCATCTTCAATAATATAATTTTTAAATTAATATACTTTGTCTTCAACTTGCTCTGATACAGAAAGGTTCTTTGTAAAATTAAATAAATAAATAATTTTTTAAAAAGCCTTTTTCTCGCCTGCGTAATTTAACTGGCGCAGTCGGTAGGATCGCGGCGTTTGGCTATAATATAACTCTTAAAGCCAGCGAACGGTTTCAATCGTTATTACCGCGATCTATTAAGAAGAAGAATCTACGAAGGCGAGACCAGCGGAGCACCCTAAGCATCGGAGGTTCTGCCAAGCAGTTGAGTCCCGGTTGGAGATGCAGAGGTTTCTTTGGTGAGTACTCTTGTTATCCAAGTTCCTTTGCTATATTTCCTTCCGTACTATTTTAATGTATCTGTCTATATAGCTCGAATCGCGTTAGACATTTACTATTATAAAATAATAAATATGAAATAATATTATGAATTAATAATTGATTATTAAATAATAATTAAATAAATATAATAATTTTGAATAAAATCGAATTATTTTAATAAATAAATAATAATATATTAAATTGAATTATTTGAATTGTTTTATTAAATTAGTTATTCGTGATTAAAAGATAAAATGTCTTTTGAAAATTGCGACAATTCTAGTTTTAAGCTAATTTCAGATTTTATGCCACGATATGATGGTAATACAAAAACATTGAATTTTTATATTAGAGAAGTAGATAATATATTAAGATTTATAGAGGGCACAGCGAAACACCACCCCGCTATTGTTTGTTTAATTAAAAGTAGACTCAGTGGAGCCGCAATAGATGCGATAGCATACGAAGAGTCTCTCGATTCATGGGACGCTATTAAACGCGCTTTGATTAGACGATTAGGTGAACCTAGAAATGAAATTCAACTTATGCAAGAGCTAACTCGAACGCGTCGTAATAAAAATGAAGACGCCGAAGCTTTTGGTAAACGCCTTCGAGATATGCTCGATACCCTTTTATCTGTAGGAAATCATAGTAATAAAGAATATTATGAAAACATGGTTATAGAACAGTATACAAACCAACTAGACTTCCAAATTTCTATAGGTGTACGTCTAGCTAGGCCTACCACGTTAGAGCTAGCCATTGTAGCCGCTAGGCAGGAGGAAGCTAGGCTCACATACAATAGATTTAATAATAATTTTAATATGTCAACCTCACAAAGTAAGGTTAAAGAGAATCATAAAAATTTTATTCCATTTTCAAATTCGCAATTTAAATTTAACAATCCCCCTATGCACGTAAATTCAAACTTTACCCCTAAGCAAAATAATTGGACGCCAGAACAACGTCAACAGTGGATTCAGTCCATGCTACCGTGGAAAAATCGACAACCCTCAGGTAATTATAGACCGTTTATGAATAATAGAGGTAACATTCCTCAACAACAATTAAATCTACCCCAAAAGGTATCGGACGTGACTATGAGGTCAACAAATAAGCCCGAGAAGCCACAGTTCGCAGTGGAAGAGCTTTTCTATACTGACGAGCCACAGGAACAGCAGTTCAATGATTACTCTCAATACACCCCAGGTGAGTATTACGATAATGTACCAGACGAGCAGGATACTTATGAACCTGTCAACGAAGAAATAAGTAACCAACAGGATTTTACGTTAGGCAGAGATCCAGACGTAAAGAGGTAATAAAATTAAATAATCAAGATAGAGATCATTTACCCTACATAGAAATACCCGAATTTAAAGGTAAGTTTTTAATTGACACAGGTGCTTCTAGATCCCTTATTTCACCAGAAGTTATATTTAATTCTATTTTTCAAAATTGTGTAGAGTATGAACCATTTGAAATAAAAACAGCTCATGCGACAACACAGCATAGCCATGTAGTTAACTTACCCTTACCCCCAATCTTTAATAGTGATATTGTTCATAAATTCCTTATTTTTGAATTCGATCCTAAATACAAAGGACTAATAGGTTTAGATTTATTGAAATCATTATCTAGTAATATTAATTTGAAAAATAAAATACTACATACAGCGACAGCCGACATACCTATTTATTTCGACTATCCTAAGAAACTTATAAAAGTAGAACCAAAGTGTGAAAAACTTATCACGTTAAAAACAAATTATACTGACGGATTTTATATTTACGATGACTATGTTTGGTCTAAGGGATTAATATCCCCTGCTGCTATTATTAATGTTACAAACGGAAAATTTATAACCACAGTAATCAATTCCAATTCAGAAGGACGAATCATATGTAACATATCTAGATTTAAATTAAAACCCTATAACAATATATATAAAAAGGGCAAACAAAATACAAATGCCGACGCCCCTTCTAGGACAAAACTATTTCAAAATAGTATAGAATCTTTATCGACCGTGAATTCTAATGATAAAAAAGATGACAATTTAATTGACCGACTATTACAAGACGTAGGTGCACAAACTAATGAAAATGTAGCACAGGTTCCTCTTGTACCTTGTAATAATAATCATATTAACATGGAGCCTGACAACAATGACAGACATAACATTCTCATATCAAAGACTGACGAAAAAACTGACAATATGGGTATCAGTATATTTGAACCCGATAACTTAGTATCCACTAACTATTCCCAAACAGATAACGAAAATAAAAGTTTATTAGTTAAATATAACGATAATGACAGACAAGCTAAGAAATTTCATCTTAAAAGAACACCCAGTTCGAAATATAGAGTAGACAATAGATCAATAAATTCTAGGACATTAGTTAAAAACGTATTTACCAAAGTAAATAATACTGAGAAGAAAATAGTTACATTAAAAAAAGAACAAAAGAAGAACAACATAAGAAAAAAATATAAGGTAGGTGAAACAGTCTATGAGCAAGTAGTTAAAACGACGCTCAGAGATAAAGCCATACCAGACTTCAAAGGTCCGTATAAAATAATAAATTTGCACTCTAATAATAGAACGGAGATTATAAATAATCATCCAAACACTACTTCTAATAGAGTTCGTTTCAAGTTGCTACGAAGACCTCATCTTGTTTCAGGTCCCTCATAACTGGAGCCCTCGTGTTCCAGGTAGGAGCCAAAATAACCATAGACCCTATAGATAATACACATGGAATTTTATTATTTAAAGAAGGTCAAATTCTTAAACAGAATGATACATTTAACCTTGCTTGTACCTATAATATAACTCATTTGGAGTTTACTTTTAAGGAACTTATATCATTGTATGCGAGTACTAAAAATGCAGAAGTTAATACTTCATCTGAGAGGATACATAAAGCCTACAGAGATCAAATAGAATATAAGTTAGATTTAATTAATAAAAAGTTATTGTTTCTTAATCCGACTTCTAGAGTTAAGCGTGGTATTTTAAATGGATTAGGTTCGGTAGTAAAAGTTATAACAGGAAATCTAGACGACAATGACGCTATTAGATTTGAAAATGAAATTAATAAAATTCGTAGTTCAGTTAATAGTATTCAAAACTTTCAGCGACATTCAATAACGTTAGCAAATTCAACAATAAATGAATTTTCAGATCAATTAAGTAAAATAAATGAAAATCAACATCGTTTAACATTTGTCTTAAGGAATATTACATTTCATTCTAATATTTTTATTAATCAATTGCATTTTCTAGAAATATACGTACAACTAGGTTTTAGTTTACAGTCTATTTTGGATAGGTTAATGTTACTAGAAGATGCTATGACGTTTTCAAAGTTAGGTGTAATGCACCCTAGTATATTAAGCCCTAGAAATTTAATTTTAGAATTATTAAATTTGCAAAGAATATATTCCTTTAAAACAGTTACAGAGATTAATATTATTGATATAAATAAAATAGAGCAGTCTATTACGGTGAAAGCATATAGTACAGAACATTTCTTAACTTTCATCCTAGAAATTCCTTCCATTGCTCCTGAGATATATGATTATGTACATCTTTATTCCATTCCTGATAAATATAACCTAACAATTATTCCCCAATCCAAGTTCCTTGTACTTGGTAACGAAGGGTACGCATACCTAAGCGAAGGATGTAGAAAGATATCAGAAGGGATGCAACTCTGCAAATCACTTGAAATTAAAAGCATAGAGAATTCCGAGGACTGTATTATTGCTCTCATTAAACATCAAAGGGCTAATTGTACGCAAGCACGTATACATTTCAAGCTAGGAAAACTACAAAAGGTCTCAGAGATGTCATGGCTAGCGGTTTTACAAGACACAGAAGTAATAAGGACTCAATGTGGATTGAAAACAGGATATCAAAGGATATCAGGAATAGTTCTAATCACCATAACAGACGATTGTATAGTTCAAGTCATGAATACAACTTTAAGAACGCATATTAAAACTATTTCTATTAATGAAGTTATACCACTACCAAAAGTATACTCACTCTTTATAAATGAAGTTCGCTATGAGATACACCTAGAAGATATCTCTCTCGATTCAATACATCAACTTGCAAATAGTATTCAAACTCTTGAAGAAGATGATGAAATAGATTGGCCTATTATCATGGCTGTTCCCAGCTGGCCTACGATCGTTATATACATTTTTATAATAATTTTTATTATGCGGAAAATCTACAAGCATTTACGCAGAGTCCCGGAGAAAATCAGCAGCGAGGACGCTTCAGGAACCTGCAGGACCAGCTTCCATCTTAAGGAGGGAGGAGTTAACAATGTGTAAAGATACATTCCCCTGACGCCGCACTTGCAGCTCGTGGAAACAAACAATAGAGTTTAATATATTTGCTTAGTTAACCATCTTCAATAATATAATTTTTAAATTAATATACTTTGTCTTCAACTTGCTCTGATACAGAAAGGTTCTTTGTAAAATTAAATAAATAAATAATTTTTTAAAAAGCCTTTTTCTCGCCTGCGTAATTTAACTCCGTACCTCCTAAATAACTTCGAACATTACTTATGCATATGTTCCTACTTCCCACCGTTTCCGGTTTATTGACTATCAAATGAATTATAGATGCAAAAAACGACCGGATCCCACCATAAAGTCACCTTTGCGGAGATTTACCTAAATTTCAATGGGCAACCATTTGTGGCAATTTAACCTTTCTTTTCGATATTTTTTATATGAATATAAACGATATATATATTTCCTGAGTGCAATAGCAAGTATGATCAAACAGCTGCGGCGGTTTGACGACGGTTATAGGTTTGATTTGTACTCGGGGCAATGATATAGTAATAATAATATAAAATTTTCGTTTCTCAATTCTGTTAAATTATTTCTACCAGTTCACAAGGAATATTGTTGATTATTTGAATTGTATTTATTTTAGCTCCACGCTGTATTATATCTCACATAACAGGGTAAGAAGAGTGAGCTTGAAAACACTCTGTTCCCATTAAAATTTTTCCGTTTTCCACTTTAAGAATTTTCAAGGCATTGCGTATTGAGTGGCGAAACTCAACGCCGAGCTTTGCCTCGTTAACAGAGTTAAAGAATGAAAATATAAAATTTTTCACTCTCCACATGTCGTTTTCTCAAATAAATTGTGATTATGATTATAAAAACAAATTAAATTTTATACAAGTGATAAATAATCATATTAGTTAAGTAATTATATCACGTACTACCGTAGTTTTACTACGGTGAATAAAGTTAAATCAGCTTCACTCTGTATCCCGTACACAGCAGCACACACAACAGGGTAGGCAGAGGGAACCTAGTGTCAAGACACTCCGTTCAGTCAGTTCAGTCGGTTTTACAGTCACACCTCGCGCCGCTGCGCCACGATTGGCCTCGAATGTTATGTAGAAAAATAATCATAGCTACATCGATATTATGGCTAAGACCAAGTAAAGCATAGTGGAGAATTGGGCTGTACCATCCAACACGCAACATCTACATTAGAGTACGTTAAAAGCGAAATTATTTTCACCAATTTTTTCCTTGAATTATTGTATTATTTTTTAATTATCGTGTTCTCTTAAATTATATTAAATAATTAGTAATAGAATTAAAAATATATATATTGATTTATATCACATAAATAAGTAATTAATTAAAATTAAAAACTTTGTTTAAGATTTTTCAAAAAAGGTACAAAATACATGTAATTACTTATTAAGAAAACGGATTCGATCCCGCGCTTCTTGGGAATACGTAGTTTTCTAAATAAGTATTTTACCCTAAATATGAAATAACATCTTAAAATTCGTGTAATAATACTAATAAAACATTTCTAAATTACTTATTTAGAAAACGTATAATAATTTTAACGTAGCGGGACTCGAACCCGCTACGTTAAAATTTTTATACGTTTTCTAAATAAGTATTTTTCTTTCCTGAGAGTGGATTAACACTTAAACACAAAAAATATAAAAAACATTCTAAACTAACCTGGCTTATCCAAATCGCTAAGAAAATCTTCCGTGTCAGTATAGGCCATGGTGTGGCTTAGTAGCGCAAGCACGGCCCAAGTAGGCCCCAACGGCCAATGCATGGTTCCCTCACGATAACATCACTGCACTAACACACTACACTCGATGGTACGGTCCGGTTTAAACTAGGATTATTGTACCTGAAAAGATAAAAAAAACTTATGTAAGTAATTTTTATGATCGCATTAAAATGGCCTATGAAAGTTGGCGTTGGTTGGGCGTTGGATCCTATGTCCAATAGTGGGCCTGAACAAGTTGAACTGATTGATTGAATTGGAAGTTTGAGTGCCATTTAGAAGGATTCGTATTTTTTGATGTACGCTGTATAGCAGGCTAAACAGAAGAAACCTAGTGTTAAGGCCCTACATTCTTAATTTCCCGCCAAATTATTGAGGGATTTTGGCGGAACTCGACGCTCGATTTTGCTTTGGTATCAATTTTAATAAATAATCATTCATTCCCAGAAGTGCATATTGAACCCACAATCATCATTTACAGTCACACGTGCCGCTGCGCTACGATGGCCTCAAGAATAGTAATGTTCAAAAAAATGTTTGATCTTTGTGTGTTAGTTGGTGAAGCGATTAGTGCTCAAACAGCAGGTCGTAATCAAATAACAGAACAATATATATATATATATATATATATATATTTGTGTTTCTTTAGTTTGGCCTGCTGTTATTAAAAATGGCTGAATATGAAGAAAGCAGTGTTAAGTTACGCTGTCTCTTCTTACTCTCCACGATACAACTGATACAATATTAAATAAAGAGGTAAATCGTAAAACCCTGTCGCTGCATATTTATAAAGAAAACTATTAAAAAAACTCTAGACAATCCAAAATCGGCAGTAGTTTCATAAATGTTTCTAACATAATGTTGTATTGTTTGTTTAAATGTCACCACGAATGTTACATTAGGTTTGAAATACCAACTCCAAAGTTTATTCTGAACGTTGACAGCCCCGCTGCATTCATTTACACGTACTTCACAGAATAGAATAATTGAATAGCAACGTCGTCGGCGTGTTTCAACAAAAAAAAAAAAACAACTTCGACTCAAAAAACTCATACAACTTTACAGCTTTCTGACGACTGTATTGTTCCAAAGTTTCCGTCGACTCGACTCGGACATCTTGTTTTTATTCTAAAAAGAGCTTTTAGCTGAACTGTATTCATGAGGTTATTTAAATCTATTATTGCTGCCTTTGTAATAACTTCGCCTATAAGCTGGGGAACTTTGTGCTCTTAAAACGTCCTACAAATGCTACTGTAGTGTAAACAATTACGAGTTCCGTTAACATTGAGCAATACTCGAACGTTGGAAATTTAGTATTTTATCTTTAAAATCATCTCTGAGTCGAAGAAAACATCATAAATGGCAGTTACTTATTGTTGAATGAATTTAGAAGGCAGCTTCCGCCACTCAATACGCATCCAGAATTCGGAGGAAAGTAAATAACAAAAGTGTGTTAATGGAAACGGAGTATCTTAACACTAGGTTCCCAGGTTCCTTCTGCCTACCTCGTGCGGGATAGAAAACAAAAAAAAGTGGGCTGGTAAAAACTATTAATCTAGTAGTTAAAATTAAATTAAATTTACTTTAAACTCTTAAAGTATATTTAATTTTAAATACAGAATGTATTTCAGAGTTTGTTGGCTTATTTATATACTTATTTTAGTCTAATCTAAAGAACAAAAGTTAAACACAAGTGTTTCTCTGATTCTGAAATGATCGGATAATTAAAAGCAAACGTCTTATTTATAGTTATACTAGATTAGAACAATAATAAAATTGACAGTATCAATTCCGCTTAAACAACCTAATTAAATCCCATCGATTTATCGATTTAAACAAAAATACATTTAGATTCATTTTAAAATCACAGTACTATTCCAGTCACTGCTTGGCATCACGGTCTTTGGGAATTAATCTATTTCAGGGCTACCTATTCGCTAGGGCAGTCACGTTTGGGCCCGATGAGGTTGAACCCTCGTCATTGCCCGTCTGTCTGTCACAGCTAAGGTCACTATTTTTTAGGGGCATAGCAAAAATATATCCCTTTGATAAAAATACTACAAGATAATAGATTTATGGACTAGATGACGATATGGACTGGAAAATCTTGGACGTAAAATTCGTACCGCTATTTCATATATTTTACATCAGAATTTTATCTCTTTTGGCATACTCATATGTTTCGTTGCTAGGGTAATACGGACATTCTTCTAGGTTTTTTGTTTTGTTCTCGATTAAAATGAGGGGAGTAGAATATGTAATATGTAAGAATAAACATTTTACGTCAAAAATACAGAAAAAGTCATGGATTATGTAAGCAAATAGTGTTAATTTATTAATTTTATTCATTAGTATATTATAGACTAAAAATTAAGGTTAATTGATTTTGTTGTGACGTAATAGAGCCTGTTTTACTAAGCGTTACGTTTTGGATTATTTTATTTATGAAAACATTTTTATATATTATATTATATTTATTTTTGCTTCACGCTATATCTCGCCGCTACAGCCTATCTTGCTTACATTTCCCTCTTTCTGCCGAATCCTGGAGGCACTGCGTATTAAACGCCGGACTCAACGCAGCACTTTTGCCTCATTACCAAAGCTGTAAAAATTATAGATTGTTTTTAGTTTTACCTTTTGTCCTGCATAACGCAGGGTAGGCAGAGAGACCTTAGTAATAAGGCTTTACAATCTCCATTTTTCATCTGAATTCGAGACATTTCGTGATGTGTGGCAGAACCCAACGCTGCGTTCTGTCTATCAAAGCGAAAATAGCTCATTCTCCGTGGAAACCAAAACCCTCAACCGTCACATTTACCATAAGACCAGTATTCCAGGCGCAACTGCCTCAAAAATATCAATTATCAAAAACCAATACTTAATTGCCAATAGGTTTTATTTACAAGTATTTAAGTATTGGTTGGAGTATGAGTTTTTTTTTTGTTGGAATAACTACAAATTAAGGCTGTTCATTAATGTAATAAATAATTTTGACACACTCTCTCTCTCTCTCTCTCTCCTGATATTTATCAAGTCATCAATCAAATTAAATTAACTTTCACTGCTTAAGAAAATATGTTCACGTAGTAAAAACAAATTGCTTATCTGGCTCTAATTGAGTGGAAAATTAAATCAAATATGAATAAAAGCGGAACCGGTCCGGACGTCTCTCGCAATGCAAATGGACTTCTCAGCCAATAAATCTTTGACGTGTTTGTAGATTTGATGTATTAAGTAATAAAGGAACCAGTTTTTTTTTTGGAAATGGTAGATTTTATCGATAGTGGTTTATAAAATTATCAAATTACTACCTGTTATTTTGCTTGCGTGGATTCTAAGATTAGTGTCTAAGAATAGTCCCGTTTTTTTCTAGTTCCGTTTTTAAAAGTTTTTGAAAAATCCTCTTTTAGTGCTCCACTATACCCAATTTTTTTTTTATGTACAGTAACTTTGTTTGTGTATTTTCACATGTTACATTATTTTTAATTTCATGCTGTATCCAGCATATGCCAGGGTAGACAGAGGAAACCTAATTCAAAGTAAGGGAACCTATTGTTAAGACACTCCGTTCGCAATAAGTCACTTCCGTTTCCCATTTTCTAAAGAATTCTGGAGACATTAAGTATTGAGTGGCAGAACTCAACGCCGCGTTACCAGAGCGAGGAAATTAAATTATAAAATATTTAATTTCTTCGAGTGGGAATCAAACCCATAATCTGTCGCGTTTACCCGTTTGATTCCACGTTTGTGCTCATACGCCATTGGAATGTACTGACTCATTACACTATTTAACGATACAATTTGATTTCTGCTAAGCTAGAAATATTACTCTTCTTATCTTTGATCTTTTCGTATAGACGTTTGACATTTTGAATAGCACAAAAAACTTTATAAAATTCCTTTGCTTATTTTTTTTTGCATCACACAGTTTTTAACATATAGGAGAGTAGGCAAAAGGAAAGTGTTAAGACACTCCATATACCTTTCTCTACCTAATTTTCGAGACACTGAGTGCAGTAAAGGCAGGCGGAACACACCGCAGCACTTCGTCTAGTGACTGAACTCAATACTATTGTTTTTGAAAATCACATTTCGCTCCAATGCGCCGTACCAACCTATTATTTTTAAACATTTTTAAAGTGTTATTCCACACTTAGGAAACAAAAATACTTATTAAGAAAAACCTATTATTATTTTGACTTTTATTAGTTAAGACATATAATATTATGAGCTGAAACAGTCTGTTTGATATAAATTTATAACTATTGAAGGTTGTTACATAAGTTTGAAATGCACAGTGGTGACGTAAATTTCACCAGCCGATAAATATTAAATGAAGCTGTCAACTCCGTTGTTGTATACTATTACGTAATTTGGAGTACTAGTTTAGACAATGAGGCCGTCTGAGTGTAAGCGTGACGGTTGTGAGTTCTATTCCCGATGAATTATTTTTAATTCTACGTTTGAGAAATAAGATAAAGTACGGCACTGAGTTCCGCCACTCTACGTGCAATATTTCGAAAATTGGGTAGAAATTAGGGAACACAATGTTTTAAAACTAGGTTCCTTTTGCCTATTGTGCTGTACAATATATTTGAGACTTTTTAATTTTTTTTAACCTCGATAATTCATATTAGAAATTTGTTAAGTCTTGTTAGACAATGAAGAGTTTCAATACATCATAACATCTTGAAATCTTGAATTCTTAACCGATCCTAGTCCTAGTCGTCCGGTTTTCAACCGAATTCGAGGCATAACGTGATGAGTCTGTGTCAGAGCTGAGAAATAGAAATAATTCATTTCCACTGGTGGGATTATAAATAATTTTACTATTTTAACTTAAATAAAATCAAATAAAATCAGCTTCACGCTGTATCCCGCACACAGCAGGGTAGGCAGAGGGAACCTAATGTTGAGACACTCCGTTCCCCACTTTCTGCCGAATTCTGGAGGCATTGCGTGTTGAGTGGTAGAACTCAACGGCGTGCTTAGCCTCAACACCAGAGCGAAGAAAAGGAAATATACATTTAAGTAAATATTTCATCTCCTCGAGTGGGGATCGAACTCACAACCAATCGGTTTTACAGTCCACAAATCGTGCCGCTGCGCTACGATTGGCCTCACCTGGCCTGGCTTTAACTTAAATCATATTTTATTTTTCTTAAATGATTTAAGACGACACGACCAACTTTGATCCCTTAACTATTAACGAAAACGTTTATAAAATAAAAATAAAAATAAGTTATCTCACTAGAAATAACGAGCCTAAATTATCGGTTTTTAAACAGACGACGAGCAGGATGTAACGGCATAATGCGATCCCATCAAGTTCATTTGTATTCGAGTGTTGAATCGCGATGTTCCCACGCCACTGCGAAATAAGGCCAAATTTCGTAATAGCTAGATGTGTAGGTGATGTTTCACTAAGTCCTTTTTTGGTGGCATAGATTTTTTCACATTTTCCTCTTCTTGGAGACTTAAAAAAAACATAGAATTGGAAATATTTTTTTTAAGCTTCACCCCCATGCTTTTGCCTAGACACCAGAGCGAAGAAACCCAAATATATATTTAAATAAATATTTCATATTTAGCTTCACTATAATATATCCCGCATATAGTAGGCTAGCCAGAGGGAACCTGGGAGCTTAGTGTCAAGATAATACTACGATACTTCTTTTCCAAACATTTTTCCGAATTGTTGAGGCATTGCGTATTGAGTGGCGGAACTTAACGCCGCCGCTGGGTAATATTTGAGTGTGATAATTTATTATACACAATCTTATGACATGTCGTTGAGGCCAGTCGTGGCGCAGCGGCACGAGGTGTGACTGTAAAATCGACTGGTTGTGGGTTCGATCCCCACTCCAGGAGATGAAATATTTACTTAAATTTATATTTCCATTTCTTCGCTCTGGTGTAGAGGTTAAGCGCGGCGTTGAGTTCTGCCACTAAACACGCAATGCCTTCAGAATTCGGCAGAAAGTGGGGAACGGAGTGTCTTAACACTAGGTTCCCTCTGCCTACCCTGCTGTATGCGGGATACAGCGTGAAGCTGATCTTGATTTTAATTCTTATGACATGGCAGGAGTGTTTAAGCTTACTATAATTTATAGATATTCTATATCTAGGTATACATACATATACCTAAATAGAAAGTGCACAAGGCTATAAAAAAAATATTACGTATAAGTAAAAATAGCCGTCACCGTAAGCCCGTAACCTTAATATTTCTATTTCTTCGCTCTGGTACCAAGTAACAAAAAATCGTTGAACACCACTCAAAACGCAACGCCCCGAAAATTTTGCAGAAAGTGGGGCACGGAGTGTCTTAACACTAGGTTCCCTCTGCCTATACTACTATATGCAGGCTACATCCATAAGCTGAAAAAAATATTAAAAATATTTCTTTTACCTTACGTATCTAGTTATCATACAACTTTGTAGTTCAAAAGATAACCCGACTTCAAAAAGTATAGATTAAGTATTCATAAGTTTGTTAGCATCGCCGAGTTTCTAAAGTAGTTTCTAATATTTTTTGCTAAAACGCAAGCCTCGTCTCATCTAACTTGATTCTGATGAAACTTGACATAAATAAATTTGTTTTAGATCCAATTTTATTAGCATTAGTTATTTACATGGAAACTAAAGGAATTCAGGACATCATTCTACTTTAAAGGTAATAAAAATAATGTAATAATTCAGTCAGCTTCACCCCGCACACAGCATGGTAGGCAGAGGGAACCTATAGTGTTAAGGTACTCCGTTCTTCACTTTCCGCCAAATACTGCAGGCATTGCGTGTTCAGTGGCGAAACTCAGGGCTCCGCTTTTGCCTCGACACCAAAACAAAAAAATAGAGATATAAATTCAAATTCAAAATATTCTTTATTCAAATAAACTCGTATAAGCACTTTTGAATCGTCAAATGAACATGTAAACAAAAAAAACAAGCTACCACCGGTTCGGAAGGCAGTTCTGCTGAGAAGAGCCGGCAAGAAACTCAACAGTTGCTCTTTTCAAAGTCAATGGTATTATTACATTATCTGGCAGCTAACCTGCATCACATTCAATAGACATTAATTCCATACATGTTTATCATCTAAATATTCTTGAACAGTGTAATAAGCTTTACTTGTTAGTATTTTTTTTAAAGTTACTTTAAATTGTGGTAGTGGCAAACTTAGAATACATTGCGGAAGTTTATTATATACACGTATACTCAGAACCATAAAAGATTTTTTTACTTTTTGGAGGCGAAAACTTGGCGTAACAAGTTTATCTTTGTTTCTCGTTCCTATCGTATGTATATCACTATTTTTACTGTGACACTGTGCATTTTGCCGGACAAACAGAATATTGTAATATATAAATTGTGAGGCAACTGTAATAATACCTGCATCTTTAAAAACATCTCGCAGAGAATCTCGAGCTCTTAGGGTATAATTATATCTCACGGCTCTTTTTTGGAGAATAAATATTGAATTTATATCGGAAGCACTGCCCCATAGCAACATTCCATAACATAAAATACTATGAAAATAGCTATAGTAGACTAGTCGGGCAGTTTCAACGTCCGTCAGTTGTCTTACTTTTTTTATTGCGAACGCGGCAGAGCTGAGTTTATCCGCAAGTGCTTCCAGATGAGTGTTCCACTGGAGTTTGGAATCTATAGTTAAACCTAAGAAAATAGCTGATTCCGACACATTGAGGGTTTCTCCTTTAATTTCTAGACTAAGATCACGTTTATTAACGTTTGGCAAAGCAAATTCAATACATTTGGTTTTTTTAGCATTTAACATTAAATTATTCTTATCAAACCAATAGAGAATATGGGATAATGCACTATTCACTTCGTCATAATTTGTTTTATTTCTGTCTACCTTAAAAATTAAAGAGGTATCATCTGCGAAGAGTACAATATCACATAGGTTCTTTGCATAAAAAGGCAGATCGTTAATATAAAGAAGAAATAAAAGGGGACCAAGAATAGATCCTTGTGGAACGCCCATCCTTAGAGGAGATCCAGATGATTTTACATTATTAATACTAACTTTCTGGATCCTTTCGTTTAGATATGAGGCAATAAGATCAAGGGATCATCATCATATCCTGTATACCATAATGATAAAGTTTCAATAACAGAGTTTCATGGTCTACACAATCAAAGGCTTTGGATAAATCACAAAACACTCCAATTGCATTTTGTGACTTCTCCCATGCGTCATAAATGTGCTTTAGGAGTGCAGCACCCGCATCTGTAGTAGACTTGCCTTTGGTGAAACCATATTGCTCGCTATGGAAACAATTGTTAATACTTAAGAAAATTGTGAGCTGGTTAAATATTATTTTTTCAAATATTTTACTTAAAGATGGTAAAATAGAGATCGGTCTGTAATTTCCGGGGTCAGATCTATCTCCACTTTTGTAGAGCGGCACTATTTTGCTATATTTCATTAAATCAGGAAAAATACCGGATTCTACGCAATTGTTAAAAATTAAAGCAAGATAAGGAGCAATATTAGGTATAATATAAATGTAAATAAATATTTCACTTCCTCGAGTGGGGATCGAACCCACAACCAGTCGATTTTACAATCACACTTTGTGCCTCTGCGCCACGACTGGCCTCAGTAAAGTGATTTTAATTTTTTTTATCTGTGTCCAGCGTACTGTGTCTTGCATGTAGTTTTGTAGGTGGAGGGAACTTAGTGTTAAAACACTCCGTTTAACTTTAACGTTACCAACAATAGACGAGACGATTGTTATAAAATATATAATTCACTGTTTTCTTAGCGTTTCACCGCCAGAATGTATTTCAACGCGATGCCTTGATATTCATACAATAATTTATACGATATTATTCTAGTACTATTTCAGGAAGGAGTAGGAAATGTTCGATGTATTCGTTTGATTGAATATACATATATTTTTTTTCATTTCGCATTTTGAACGGCAACGGTACTGGGTAACGAAGGAATACGATAGAGTGGATCTTGTATACGATGTTTTATAAAAAAACTTATATATTCTTTGTTTAATTTGAATTTGAGAGAAATGTTGTTGTTATTGTTTATTTTTATGTTAGTTTATTAAATTATAATTTTTAGTATCGATGCATAAGAATAATGTACGAGGCCAGTCGTGGCGCAGTGGCACAAACTGTAACTGTAAAACCGATTGGTTGTGGGTGCGATCCCCACTCGAAGAGATGAAATATTTACTTAAACTTATGTTTCCATTTCTTCGCTCTGGTTTCGAGGCAAAGCGCGGCGTTGAGTTCTGCCACTCAACACACAACGTCTCCAGAATTCGCCAGAAAGTGGGGAACGGAGTGTCATAACACTAGGTTCCCTCTGCCTACCCTGCTGTATGCGGGATACAGCGTGAAGCCAATTTCATATTATTTATTTTTTTATTTCATCACTATACCTTTAAAGCAGAGGCCATCATAGTAAAAAGAGTAGGTATGAAAGTTAGTTACGCCAATAATATGATCGAAATTCTAATTAGCTCTCCTAAACGTGGAAATTAAATGAAAATGAAAACACATTCATATACTATAAGATTAACTATGCCAGCCTCGTAAGATAATTTTCTACCTATTCATATAAAGTATATACTCGGGGAAAGAAATATCTAATAATTTCCTTTCCTCACTCTGCTATCGAGGCAAACCGCGGCGTTAAGTTCCGCCACTCAACACGCAACGCCTTCAGTGTTCGGCGGGAAGTTTGAAACAGTAATGTCATAATGTGAACCGAATGTCTTAACATGAATATCCCAGGTTTTCTCCCTATGACATGTGAATCCCACACATAGTGACACTAAAAGACGAGACGAACAGATGATGATGTTGAGAGATGAATTCCATGGATACCAGAAAGGTTCACTAAACAATTTAAATATAACCATTCCTCTGAGTTAGTAAGTCTAGAACTGAACCTTTAACCACCACGCTTACTGTCACCCATTGCCCCAAAAACCCACAACAGCCTTAAATTAAACCCATTAAAACTTCCAAAGTTTCATTTTCTAAGAATCTTATGAAGCTGTATTTTATAGACGATGTTTATCACTTGCACCAATTTACTGGGCCGGAGCAAGATAAATAGTGTAATCTTTTTGTCGCCTAAAAGTAAAGATAACAAAAGAAAAAGAATTTAAAAGGCAGTAACTCACTCCAGAAAACCCTTTGGAGGGAAGGGTGAAAACATTGACTTATAAATCATGCTGTTTAAATTGTCTCACCTATTTTGTATACTTATGTATAGTAGCTTTTTCTTTTTTTTTATTTATTTGTTTTTAACGTGTCTTTATTAAGTCTGTATATTATTACAAGTCAATAACTATATTGCAGCGTTGAGTTCCGCCACTCAACACGCAACGCCTCCAAAATGCGGCGGAAAATGGGGTACGGAGTGTCTTAACACTTGGTTCCCATATTCCTTCAGCTTTAGCTGCTATGTGCAGCTTACAGCGTAAAGCAATAAACTATAAAACCAGACAAGCGCGAGTCAGGCTTGCCTACTGGAGGGTTCCGTACAAAAATTGGAGGTCTCGAGGTTCTTTCTGAAATTCATGCTTTGCTTAGCCAGAGCCCTTTCGTCTGTTACCTCACTTGAATTAGCGGCTTTAATACCAATTTTTTCCCCCTTAAGGCCTCTTTTGAGGCTATTATTTTTTAAGATTTAACCACAAAAGTATAGTTTTCAGATTTTTTCTAAACTAGTACTACCTGTAGATGCTAGCTGCCAAATATCATAATTTTAGCTCAACCAGAAGTGTCCTGTTATAGTAATATAATACGGCCATATTTTTTTTAAGTAAATCTAGAAATATTTTTTTTTAGGAATTCAACCCTATGAACCAATTATTAATTGAAATGAATTATATGTACATAGTTGTCTATATATCAATGTGGCACAATCGAGCTGGTCTAATAATGAAACCAGGTTTTGAATAGTGAAACTCCTCAGAAGTCGCTAGTAAATAGCTCGATTTGAAACTCTTTATTAAATAAAACAATTTAAGACTCCAAGGACATTCTGTTGTATATTATATTATTACCGCTATTGCTATCGCTCTTGTAATGAGGCAAATCACGGCGATGAGTTCCGCCAGTCAACACGCAATGCCTCCAGAATTCAGTAAAAAGTGGTGAGTGGAAGTGTTTAAATGGAAATAGAGAGTCTTAACATTAGGTTCCCAGGTTCCTCTGCCTGCCTTGCTACAAGCAGAATAAGACGTGAAACTAAAATATATATTTTATTACCAAACGTGGAGCTTTATGCCTTGTTACAAAATTTAACCACTGGGCCACTAAAGTTATAGCATCAAGATTATGAACAATTTCGATACTTTGATGTTTGAAGTTTTCGTATAAATCATTGTTAATGACATCATTATGTTTATTAAATGGCGCGGCGTTTCGTAGATTCTTCCTTAAATAAGATTTTGAAATTATTTCATATCCTTTGGAATTATTTTCTTATTAAATAAATAAATCAGCTTCACGCTGTATCCCGAACACAGCAGGGCCTACCCTGCTGTGTTCGGGAACCTAATGTTAACACACTCTGTTCCCTACTTTCTGCCGGATTCTGGAGGCGTGTTGAGGCAGGCAGAACTCAACGCCGCGTTTTGATCGAACCCACCACCAGTCGATTTTACAGTCACACTTTGTGCCCCCGCGCCACGACTGGCTCCAATAATAATTTTCCGAAATTCTAACAATTGTAGTCCAATAAATTATTTTTTTTCTTTATAGCCAAATTGATACTCAAAAGAACAAAGAGTGTACGATGAATGTTCACTAATACACGTATACGTACATACGTTTATATATATATATCAATATGAATGAATGGAGCTGTGAAGCTTTTAAACTAAAACATATATCATGAATTTTGCCAATTATCTTTTAAAGGACTAAACGAAAAACTATTTTTTTTTCAAAAGGTTTTTTTTATACGTAGTTATAACACGTTCCAAAATAAATATTTTTATTAAGTAAATATTTTTTTAGACTTCCCGATATTGTAGGGTAGGCAGATAGAAGTTAGTGTTAAGACAATTTGTTTACCACGCAACACCCGATTTTCGTGACATTATGACGTAATATGCGGAATAGAGGAACTAAACGCCGCGTTTCGATCTTAACAGAGTGGTAAATTAACAAATATTTCATACTAGCGGCCCGCCCACGGCTTCGCCCGCTTAAAATACATGATTATTGATTTAAGCAGAATTGATTGACAACTATAATAAAATAAAATAAATAAATAAATCAGCTTCACGCTGTATCCCGCACACAGCAGGGTAGGCAGAGGGAACCTAGTGTTAAGACACTCCGTTCCCCACTTTCTGCCCAATTCTGGAGGCATTGCGTGTTGAGTGGCAGAACTTAACGCCGCGCTTAACCTCGACATCAGAGCGAAGAAATGGAAATATAAATTTAAGTAAATATTTCATCTCCTCGAGTGGGGATCGAACCCACAACCAGTCGGTTTTGCAGTCACACCTCGTGCCGCTGCGCCACGACTGGCCTCACACCCTATAATAGAATGACAAACAAATATAAAGACAACATACAACAACATATATAATATAAAGACAACTATAATGACTTCTAATATGATTTTTTGTTACTTTAATCTGTAATATTCTATTATGAATTTTTTACGACATTATCGTAACTTCTGTAAGAATTTTTGATTGTTTCGAACTAACATATATACATATATATATATATATATGTATATAGGGGAGAGGGGGGCAGCTTAGAACAGGGGCACCTTTGAAAATATGTCTTAACAGAGCTATTTTAAAAAGAAATTTTGGTAGATTTTTTTTGAGTAGTGGCAGCACTAACCTGCACACGTGTCACTTGTCACCGCTGATATATGAGACCCCGTTGTTGAGTTACGAGGAGTGTTTGATTTTGAGTAAAATTTTATGCATTTTTAAATAAACGCGTAAGGATCGCAGGGATCCAATTCAAGGTATAGGGTCTTATTTATTCCTCTTTTAGTTAGGATGTTTCATATATCATGCAATAAACTAGAGATTACTACAATTTTTAAACTTTTACTTAAAAAAAAAACGTTTGGAAATTTTCAAATACCACTGAGGCAGCTTTGAACAAAATAAAGGGGGCAGTTTTGAATATTATTATATGTAAAAAATTACCGTGAAAGTGGCGCAGTGGCATGAAGTGTGACCGTAAAACCGACTGGTTGTGGGTTCAATCCCCACTCAAGAAGATGAAATATTTACTTAAATTTATATTTCCATTTCTTCGTTCTGGTGTCGAGGCTAAGCGCGGCGTTGAGTTCTGCCACTCAACACGCAATGCCTCCAGAATTTGGCAGAAAGTGGAACGGAGTGTCTAGTACTAATACTAGGTTCCCTCTACCTACCGTGCTGTGTGCGGGATAAAACGTGATGCTGATTCTTATTTCTTATGTAGACTACTTCTCCCAATTTCAGTAGCTGGTTACGTCACGCACTACATCCATGTTTTCATGAAAAATTTAATTTTTCTAAGTTCAAATTAGGGTAGTAAGCTATTTATTTAAAAAATATTTTGTTTTATTTTTGTAATATTAGATTTATTCTATGATTGATCCCATAATGTTAATTAATTCTACGAAGCCAAAGCTACTTTTTTGGTTTTTTAAAGTTTTTTAAAGTCTATTAATAATATTAAAGTTATTTAACACTAGTACTAGTACAATCGCAATATTAAACTAGGTATATTATTTTTTTAAGTTAACATGGTACTGATATTTGATCTCCATCGTTTCTAATGTAAAGTTTATTGATAAAATTACTTAAAAGCCTTTTAATTTCATTGAATTCGATGATAGTTCAAAACTGCCCCATATATGTTCAAAGCTACCCCGGAAGGGGGGCAGCTTTGAACATTTGACTACTGCTACTAAAGTTGATATTGCACCTTTAACTTATATATTTTTCTACATATGATGCTACGATTTTGTGGCACAATAGTTGGACTAAGCATTGTGAAATAGTAAAGAAGTTAAAAACTGTAGAATTTTTAAATATGACACAAAGTTTAAAAATCGTTCGAATGTGCCCCCCTCTCCCCTATATATATATATTTGTAACATTACGTTCTTTTTACCTATATTATGTTTTTTAAAGCTCTGTTAAATGTGCTGATGTCACTTAATAATTGTACTGCTTCAGAAACAGTCTTAAATGTAAAATTATTAATTTGGTTAAGGATTCATAATATTCTTTGTAAAATAACTGTAATGTTTGTATATTAACTCCTGTTTGCATATTATTAGATAAATGAATAATTGGTAAATATGTAGTTATTACAGAGTACACGTAGAAAGGTTGTTTTTAGGCATTTTTATATACATTTATTTCAAACGAACGAACGAACCAAAAAATCTATGTATTTACTTGATATTTCTTTGAAGATCAAATCGTTCTTTATCTCTGTGTTGAATTAATTACGATTTAAACTTTACTGTTACGATTTATGAAGGTAATCTCTACTAACAATTCAATTTTGTTTACTTAAAATAAATAAATCAGCTTCACGCTGTATCCCGCACATAGCAGGGTAGGCAGAGGGAACCTAGTGTTAAGACACTCCGTTCCCCACTTTCTGCCGAATTCTGGAGGCATTGCTTGTTGAGTGGCAGAACTCAACGCCGCGCTTAACCTCGCCACCAGAACGAAGAAATGGAAATATAAATTTAAGTTAATATTTCATCTCCTCGAGTAGGGATCGAACCCACAACCAGTTGGTTTTACAGTCACACTTCTTGCCGCTGCGCCATGACTGGCCTTGTTTACTTTATTGTATAAAATATTGTATAATAGTGCTTCAAAAATATATATTTTTATCAACATTCATATAATCAAGACGTTTCGAATGTCATTCTTTAGCCAGGGTCATACCAGCGCGATTTCTATATAACATTCGCTGGCAAGCTAATGCCTTGAGTTCATTCAAATGACGATAACTTTTTTTTTAATGAACCGATTTTGATGAACCAAACTTTAGAACCTAAATTGAGTTAAAACAAAGCAATTGGTGAAATTTTCAAGTAAATCGGTTCAGTAGTTTCAGAGAAAAATGCGGACAACAATATGTCGACAGACAGACAGACAGACAGACAGACTGACAGACAGACAGACAGACAGACAAGAAATTCAAAAAAAATCTTTTTGCTTTCTATTAGTCTTTTTAAGTGTCCCTCTATCCATTTCAGCCAAAATTACTAAATGTACAGACAAAATATTTTTACTGTCTTATTATATATAGAGATAAATGACTGGATTTTTTTTTAGCTTTCCGCTGTATCCCGCACATCCCGCACATTGCAGAGTACACAGATCCCCCACTTTCCACTAAATTCTAAAGGCGTCATTTCTCGTGGAGCGGAACTCAACGCCACGCACTGTCTCGTTACCAGATCCGTGAAGTTAATAAACATTTAATTTCCTTCACTGAGAATCGAACCCACAACAAAATAACATTTCCAAAACCTTTTCTTCATATTGCTTGTTTAATGCAATTGTATAGTACTTACTACAATATACACTGAACGAACTTTCTGGCGCTGCGCCAATGAGGCTTTCGAACTCCATTTGCTACCCACAACCTCTTATACCCCTATTTATATTTAAATTTCCTACTTTAATTTGAAACTACATACAAATTATATATAGTTACCAGAGCGGGAAAATTAATATAATCTATTCACCCGCCCTCGTAATAAGAAAATGCGCGGTGTTAAATTCCGCAACTGAACAACGTATATAAATTTAAACGTAGCGGGAACCCGCGCCTCCTGGTAACCGACCAGGCGCTCTGACCACTAAGCCATACGATCAACACGGAATGTCTCAATTCTCTGTCGTCAATTCATAAGTTACTATATATAATTATTGAAATAACACTTTGTGTAGATTTTTATTCCATTGAAAATATTGAAGTTTATGACATGGGTTCAAATTCTGCCAGATTCAAATAAATAAATCATAATATGCTTAAAATATTTGTTGAACTCTTAAAACATTTAATTTTTCATATATAAAATATAATTTTTCATTTCGCCTCCATGATTTCTATTTCTCCAGAACTATTCTACGGAATTTATAAGTATAAAATTTGTATTTTATAAAAGCTCCTCTGTCGGAATCCTTTCATATGTAAAAGCTTCTTATTTAGTAGAACATACGAAGTAAGATACACCAAGGAAAATGAGAACTTTCAAAGTTCTGAATATAAATTCATTTTAAACCACCGGAAAAGACAGTTTTATGTAATTTTGTCGAATAGATACCTCGATGTCTCTAGTATGCTCTTCAGATGTCTGAGTTTATATGAATAGACCAAAAATAATAGAAATGTATCACATAAATTGTAAAAATATGTAGGGGAGAGGGGGGCACATTCGAACGATTTTTAAACTTTGTGTCATATCTAAAAATTCTACAGTTTTTAACTTCTTTACTATTTCACAATGCTTAGTCCAACTATTGTGCCACATAATCGTAGCATCATATGTAGAAAAATATATAAGGTAAAGGTGCAATATCAACTTCCGTAGCAGTAGTCAAATGTTCAAAGCTGCCCCCCTTGCGGGGTAGCTTTGAACATATACGGGGCAGTTTTGAACTATCATCGAATTCAATGAAATTAAAAGGCTTATCAAACTTTTAAGTAACTTTATTAATAAACTTAACATTAGAAACGATGGAGATCAAATATCAGTACTATGTTAACTTAAAAAAATAATATACCTAGTTTAATATTGCGGCCGGTCGTGGCACAGCGGCACGAGGTGTGACTGCAAAACCGACTGGTTGTGGGTTCGATCCCCGCTCGAGGAGATGAAATATTTACTTAAATTTATATTTCCATTTCTTCGCTCTGGTGTCGACGTTAAGCGCGGCGTTGAGTTCTGCCACTCAACACGCAATGCCTCCAGAATTCGTCAGAAAGTGGGGAACGGAGTGTCTTAACACTAGGTTCCCTCTGCCTACCTTGCTGTGTGCGGGATACAGCGTGAAGCTATTTTGCTTTTTTTTAATATTGCGATTGTACTAGTACTAGTGTTAAATAACTTTAATATTATTAATAGACTTTAAAAAACGTACAAACAAAAAGGTAGCTTTGGCTTCCTAGAAGTAATGAACATTATGGGATCTATCATAGATTAAATCTAATATTATGAAAATAAAACAAAATATTTTCATAAATATTTAAATAAACAGCTTACTACCCTAATTTGAACTTAGAAAAATTAAATTTAAAGGAAAACATAGATGTAGTATATGACGTAACCAACAACTGAAATTGGGGGAAGTAGTCTACGTAAGAAATAAAAATCAGCTTCACGTTTTATACCGCACACAGCATGGTATGCAGAGGGAACCTAGTGTTAAGACATTCCGTTCCCCACTTTCTGCCGAATTCTGGAGGCATTGCGTGTTGAGTGGCAGAACTCAACTAAATAAATATAAATATATAATAAATTTAAGTAAATATTACATCTCCTCCAGTGGAGATCGAACCCACAACCAGTCAGGATCAATCATAGAATAAACCTAATATTATGAAAATAAAACAAAATATTTTTTAATAAACAGCTTATTACCCTAATTTGAACTTAGAGAAATTAAATTTAAAGGAACATGGATATTTAATTGTACAAGCTACTTTTTTACTATTCATAGATGATGAAACATTCGCTAAAATGGAGTCTCCAATATTTATTAAGTGGTAGTCTAATTCCATTACGTAGTCTTCGTACGCACAGGTATCAGTATCTTCATTCTCGTCACAGTAAATTGTCACTTCCTCTTCTGATTCCAAATGCATTTTTGAGTCAGTTTCTTGTAAAGAAAAGTTCAGTTTAGTTTTGTTTTTCTTTCGCGGTATTTTGTTATATATAATAATATTCAAAACTGCCCCCCTTATTTTGTTCAAAGCTGCCTCAGTGGTATTTGAAAAATTAAAAACGTTTTTTTTTTCAAGTAAAAGTTTAAAAATTGTATTAATTTCTAGTTTATTGCATGATATATGAAAAATTCTAACTAAAAGAGGAAAAAATAAAACCATATACCATGAATTGGATCCCTGCGATCCTTACGCGTTTATTTAAAAATGTATAAAATTTTACTCAAAATCAAACACTCCTCGTAACTCAACCACGGGCTCTCATATATCAGCGGTGACCAGTGACACGTGTGCAGGTTAGTGTTGCCACTACTCAAAAAAAATCTAACAAAATTTCTTTTTAAAATAGCTCTGTTAACACATATTTTCAAAGGTGCCCCTGTTCAAAGCTACCCCCCTCTCCCCTACATATATAATATACATATAAAACACATACTTTTATTAGTTTCACGCTGTCTTTTTTATAGAAAAGGCAAGGCAAACGAGCGTTCGGATCACCTGATGATAAGTGACTACCGTCGCCTACGACCCCGTGCAACACCAGAGGAGCTACAGGTGCGTTGCCGGCCTTTAAGGTGCGTTGGGCGCCGGAGCCCGGCATTAAGTACCTGATGCGACACGCAGTGGCATAAATCCACTACTTCACGCCGGTTTTAAATGCCGGGGGTGGTAATGATTCGGTCGATCTGCCCATGCGTGTTGCCATTGCTGGCGACGTGACTCTACCACACGTACTTTAGTCGCCTCTTACGACACCACCAGTACCAGGATGATCCAGAGACCATCTAGGAAACTAGTATTAACATACTCCGTTCCCATAAAGACACCCGTTCCTCACTTTTCACTGAATTTTGACAACATAGCTTGTGGCGCTGCTTAACGCCACGCAATACACAAACAAATGCAGCCATATTATATACCTAAATCGACCTTTATATTCTAAATTCAGATCTTTTTTACGCCCCAAAAACCTCGTTAACAAGTTAATGTGTACTATTCGAGACACAAAATTGAATCTCTTAATTGCCTATCCGCCACCGAGGTTACTTCGATGAACTTTTTGACTTTCGGCCATCGGGCGGTGGTACTAGCGAAATTTCATTAATATTTTTTTCCTTCCTCCGTCTCGCCACAGGACTCTGGGGAAAGTTTTTTAATCTCAATACTGAGTTGTTGGGATTAAATTACATTGTATTTATATACTAAATATTTCGATACTATCTAAGGATTATTGGTAAGTGACTTATTGAATACTAGCGGCTCGCCCACGGCTTCGCCCGCTTAAAATACATGATTACTGATTTAATAAGCACAATCGATTGACAACTATAATGACTTCTAATATGTTTTTTTTTACGACATTATCGTCAAAGAATTTTTGATTGTTTTAAATAAAAAAATACGACCATTGTTGATATTTGATATTCATAACATATACATAAAGCTAATTATTTATTACACGTATATATTTTTGTAACTTTATGTTCTTTTTACCTATATAATATACGTATCATCATAATTCTAAAACTCTGTTAAATGTGCTGATGTCAGTGAATAATTTAAATTAAGGTTGTAGGATTCATAATATTCTTTGTAAAATAACTGTATTAATTGCATATTAACTCCTGTACAGTTTTTAAATTAGTTACATATATTATACTAGAGGGCGCGCGCGGCTTCGCCCGCTCATTAGGAGTGAATTCTAAAAAAACCACGAAACACGTGTTCAATAAAATATTTTTAATTTAAAAATCGGTGGCAATTTAAAGATTTTTCCATATAAACTTTCAAGCCCTTATTTGAACCCTCAGGGGGTAAATTCTTAAAAACCATGAAACACGTGGTCAATGAAATATTTTTAAGAGTCTGAATTTCAAATTTTATGAAAATCGGTACAGATTAAAAAAAAAAACCATACAAACTTTCAACCCCTATTTCATCCCTTTAGAGTTAAAATTTTTCAAATTCCCTTCTTAGTGGATGTCCAGAATATGAAAATAAACATCTGCCCAAATTTCAGGTTTCTACCATCAGCGGTTACGGCTCTGCGTGCGTCTTACCTCAGTCAGTCAGCACAAGTCCTTTTATATATATAGATGAACGAACCAACCAAAATATCTTTGTATTTACTTGATATTTCTTTCAAGATCGTTCTTTATCTCTGTGTTGAATTAAAATAAATTAAAATTAGCTTCACGCTGTATCCCGCACATAGCAGGGTAGGCAGAGGGAACCTAGTGTTAAGACACTCCGTCCCCCACTTTCTGTCGAATTCTGGCGGAAATATAAATTTAAGTAAATATTTCATCTCCTCGAGTGAGGATCGAACCCACAACCAGTCGGTTTTGCAGTCACACCTCGTGCCGCTGCGCCACGACCGGCCGTTTGAATTAATTACGACTTAAACTTAACTGTTATGATTTATGAAAGTAATCTCCACTAACAATTCAACTTTGCTTACTTTATTGTATAAAATATTATATAATAGTGCTTCAAAAATATATATTTTTATCAACAATCATATAAACCAGACGTTTCGAATGTCATTCTTTAGCCAGGGTCATACCAGCGCGATTGCTATGTAATATTCGCAGGCAAAGTAATGCCTTGAGTTCATTCAAATGACGATAACTTTTTTTTCAATGAACCGATTTTGATGAACTAAACTTTAGTACTCAAGTTGAGTTAAAACAAAGCAATTGGTGAAATTTTCAAGTAAATCGGTTCAGTACTTTCAGAGAAAAATGCGGACAGAAATATGACGACAGACAGACAGACAGACAGACAGACAGACAGACAGACAGACAGACAGACAGACAAGAAATTCAAAAAAAATCTTTTTGCTTTCTATTATTCTTTTTAAGTGTCCCTCTATCCATTTCAGTCAAAATTACTAAATGTACAGACAAAATATTTTTACTGTCTTATTATATATAGAGATAGGATGTTTGGGGGTTCAATTCCTACTCCATACTGTACTGTGTCCCCAAAAATCATCGAGCGAGAAATTATCAATCAAAATAGAGTAAAAATCGGTTACTCAATAGAATAACATAATTTTGGCACAGGCTCTTAGGCCTCCTTTTAAAAAAAAGGGTGAAAGGTGACTCTGGGATTAGTAAAAAGGTTAAGAGTAATTATAAATATACATATTTATCAAGCGGCTATCACACCTTGAACTATCTACGCCAATATTTATATTCAGTGTCATTCTTTGAATTCGAAGTTCAAATTCAAAGTTGAGACCAGTCGTGGCGCAGTGGCACAGGCGTGTGACTGTAAACAGTTCGTTTCCCACTTGAGGAGACGAAATATTAATATTATTAAATTTCATGATGTTTAATTTTGACACTTAACAAGCAGTGCCTCTAGAATTAGGCGGAAAGTAGAGAACGAAAGTGTCTTAATGGGAACTGATTGATTTTTAACATTTTTAAAGTGTTATGCCACACTTAGGAAAGAAAAAGATTTATTTAGAAAACGTATAAAAATTTGAACGCAGCGCGACTCGAACTCGCGCCTCCTGAAAGCCTACCAGAACGTATGGCTTAGTGGTCAGTGTCCTATTTGGTTTCCAGGGGGCGCGGGTTCGAGTACCACTACGATCAATTTTTTTTACTTTTTCTAAATAAGTATTAGTCTTAACACTAGTATCTAAGTTTCCCGCTACTTTCCCGCTTTGTGCGGGATACACTGTGAAGCTAATAAAAATATATATATTCAACGTTTATTCCAATTCTCCGTTCTAATTTTATGTAGGTTCTTGATCAACACGCAATTTCCTTTAAAACCAGACGAAACATATTATATGACATAATTATATGATATTTAAAACAGAGAGTTCTTACACTAACTTATATTCTACCCCAAAAACAAAGAGAAACGTGCGTAAATATATATATATATACAAATAAATATTTTATCGGTCCTCGAATAAATCAGGTATCGGTATGTCAGCGTATTACGGTATTACGTAACGAGATAGAACAATTTTATTGGCAAATATAACATGTAACAAAGTTTTCTGTCTACCTCATGTTTATTACAATCGAGGACCTATAAGCCCCAATTTCAGCTTTATAACATATTGATATATTTTTTTCTGTACTCTTTTATATTAAGAGGCCAGTCGAGGCGCAGGGGCACAAAGTGTGACCGTAAAACCGACTGATTGTGGGTTCGATCCCCACTCAAGGAGATGAAATATTTACTTAAATTTTTATTTCCATTTTCTTCGCTCTAGTGTCGAGGACAAACGCGGCGCTGAGTTCTGCCACTCAACACGCAATGCCTCCAGAATTTGGCAGAAAATGGGAAACGGAGTGTCTTAACACTAGGTTCCCTCTGCCTACCCTGCGGTATGCCGGATACAGCGTGAAGCTTTATTTATTTTATTTTATTTTATTTTATTTCTTTTGTATTGGTATTACTTTTGGTAACGTCGGTCTGATAGACCAGGATTTTTAACCTAAGACTTTGCTAATAACTAATTAGTTCGGTAAAGTATAGATAGTTTCGTTTTAACCTTACATTATTATACAAATAAATAAAATAAAATAAATCAGCTTCACGCTGTATCCCGCACACTGCAGAGTATGCATAGGGAACCTAGTGTTAAGACACTCCGTTCTCCACTTTCTGCCGAATTCTAGAGGCATTGCGTGTTGAATGGCAGAACTCAACGTCGCGCTTGTCCTCGGCACGTGCGAAGAAATGGAAATATCATTTAAGTAAATATTTAATCTCTGCGAGTGGGGATCAAACCCACAACCAGTCGGTTTTACAGTCACACTTTGTGCCCCTGCGTCACGACTGGCCTTTGTCTTTTTCACTGTTATTATTTAATACCACTATTGAAGAGTTCATAATTTAAATGTAAATAAAATTGATGTTTTTGACTCTTAATTAGACATAAAGTATCAACAATTTTGCAAAAAACAAAAAAAAACATAAAAAAAAATAGGAAAAAACGAAACCACACAAAAACAACTATTAACTTTGATCCTTTATTTCCCAAATTAACGTTCCCCCGAAAATATAACTCAATATGATCGACTTCAAAAAGGCCAGCACCGAAGCGTGTAGTCAAACTGAAAGGATTCTGGCAAATCCGTTTATTAACACGGATACTTGGTCGAAACGCTTCACCCATTTCATTGAAATTCGAGTGGCACATAAAATGGCGGTAAATTTCTGATACTAATGTTTTGGGGCTATGGACGGACTTGACGGGCTTAGTTTGCTTTTACGAGGTCGTTCTGGGTTTCGGCCCCGAGAATCTGTTACAAAGTTTATGAAATTTTATAGCTTAGGTTGATATAGTGGGCTGGTTTTTTTTTTTTGATGAATGGCTTCACGTTGAATCCGGGACATGGCAGGGCGGGTAGAAAGACTCTAGGAATCTAGAGCTAAGACACTCCGTTTGCTATTAAGACATTTCCATACCTCACGTTCCACCAAAATTTTAAAGCAATACGTGTTAAGTGGTGGAATTCAACGCCGAAAAATGAACGAAACAATACAAAAAATGAAAATATTGTATATTTTATTTCCCTAGCGGGAATCGAATTCACAACCGTCACGCTTACAATCTCAAGCTTATGTCCCTCGAAGATGACTGCGACGGCTTGAATTAATTTAACTTAACTTTTATCTACTTATATACAAAAAAATAAAGCAAAAATATTTTTTATCTACGACTTTTTAAAATATTTGTATGTAAAAATACAAGATGCCTTCACCAGTGAATGCGTATTCAATGGTGCAGATAATAAATAATACTGTTTTTGCATTTCCGTTCCATTGGATTCGCAAACTATTTGAGTGCTCCACATATATCTGAAACTTTACATTATAAATTTTAAGTTGTTTCAATATCTAAGAAATATTTCTCTTTCTCTATAAGTTTTCTTATCTATACTAATATAATAAAGTGGAAGATTATCTATACTATTATAATAAAGTATGTTTGTTTAAACGCTAAGATCTCTGGATGTACTGGCCCCATTTACTTTTTTTTTGTTTTATGTGAAAGCTACATTCTAGATCTTAGTTAACCGAAAACAACGGAATAGAAATAATAATGAACGACATCGATTTGCCATTGCATTAAGCGCGTGACCCACAAAATTAGCTAATATATATATATCAGAACATTGTATGACAAAAATATCCTATTTTATTAGATCTAAAAAAAAAAGTCTGCGTCATCATATATTTATCTCTTATATGTAAGACCACTGTATAAATATAAAAAATACGTATACCTTAAGTAGCTAGAGTGCTTAAACGGTATCCAAAAGGCGCAGATTCCAGTTTCGTTAAGTTCATTTTGATACGGTTTCTAAATATATAAAATCAAATTAGCTAAAGGAAGCGTTATCACTAGCAATATCGGATTGTCTCTGGCTCTGACAGCGTCACGTTTGTAAGGGAATATCTTCCCTAGAAGAAAAAGACAACTTTCAGATATTCATAATAAGACAAACGTGGTGCAAAAACTATATTTATATGCATTTTCTTTAGCGTCACGTTGCATCCCGTACACAGCATGGTAAGCAGAGAAAACAGTGTTAAGATATTCCACAGTTTCCATTTGCCGCCGAATTCTGGAGGCATTGCGTGTTGAGAGGAGGAACTCAACGCCGCGCTTTGCATCAACACCAGAGCGAAGAAAATGGAAATATTAAATTAAATTTCCTCGAGAAGGAACACAACCTAAAACCTGCGTTTACAGTCATACTTTGTGCCCCTGCGCTACGACTGGCCTCGTAAAATTTATATATATATTATATACATATGTATATTCTTATTTTATTTTTGTGAACGTAATAAACTAATTTCCTATGATATAAGCCACGTTTTATGATATTATTTGGTACGTGGGTTTACTTTATGTTTGTTATTATCCCTTCAACCCTATGTGATTGACCTAATTCTTTATCCCTTATTCCAAAATCAACAACCCCTGCATATTAGAAATGTAAGGGTTAGTTTATACGCTCAAATGTGATTTTAAGAGAAAAAATACTTTTTTGAAGTTCCTTTGTTAATCTTTTTGAATATCTGTTTTTATACAAAAAACATCAGTCGTTAAAGTTGGTTTCAATTTTTGAAAAGAACAGAAAAGACTATTAAAGCAATTAAAACTTGTCAATCGGGATAGTTGTCTATTGAATGGGACCTAGTCTGAATAATTGTCATCAAATGATATTGTTCAAATTTTTTTAGTTCTCCTTTTTTTATTAGCTTCACGCTGTATCCCGCACACAGCAGGGTAGGCAGAGGGAACCTAGTGTTAAGACACTCCGTTCCTCACTTTGTGCCAAATTCTGGAGGCATTGCGTGTTGAGTTGCCACTCAACGCCGCGCTTAGCCTCGACTCTAGAGCGAAGAAATGAAAAATTTAAGTAAATATTTCATCTCCTCGAGTGGGGATCAAACACACAACCAGTCGATTTTACAGTCACACTTCGTGCCGCTGCGCCACGACTGGCCTCAACAAAAAAAAGCTTTTTTAGTTCTACTAGTTATATAATATGATTATTTGAAAACAAAGTTTGCCATTTTTTGTTATACATTACTATAATAAAATAATACTCTAGAATTTATGTAAAATAGTATGCACTAGTTCCTATTATTGATATGATACGATCGATAATATGAGTTCTTTTGTTAAATTCCTAACTAAAAATAGGAAAACAAAGCCTCTACCCAGGATTGACCCCAAAAGAACATCTCTTGGATTCCATCCAACTCATCCATCTTGGATGGTATCCAAGGGGCGCGAGTTTAAATCCTTACATTTAAACTTTTGCGTATAATTTTAACCTTTAACAAATGTCCTGTTTCCATAGTATGTTACAATTCATATTTATCAAAGAATTCAATGGCAGATCAACCGTTTGGAATCCGATCCTCGAATTATTATTGCAGCAATAATTGGGGAAAGGAGTGTACTGTAAAGCCATGGTTGTAACCATACCCATCAAATATATTAAAGTGAAAAATATTATTTGCTCCTAATATGTTCGTAGGCGCATATAGCTTATAGGATTTGGGGATGTCTGGAAGGGAGTTATAACCATGCTAAGTGTCTGGCAATGAACAACGTCATTTCTAATATTATTCCCAAGAAAATAAAAAAAAATGCTTTATAATTTACAGAAAGGTAAGTTATATCTTTTGCACCTTGGTTACCTAATAACTAGCCAAAGTAACTACCACCCAAGCTTCATATTCCCTGATTGTACTTACCAGTGTTGGGTATATGCGCATAGAAACTTTCAGGCCCTACTGTTCTACTATTGGTTCTCTCTCTATAATGTTATGTTAGTAAAGAAAGAGTTAAGAATCTCGGGGTGATTATCTCCAAAATCTTACAAAACTTGTACATCCAGAAATAGAGCCAGAAATATGGATTATAAGTCCCACGTCGCAGGGCAATGCATGAAAGCATAATCGTGCTCATCATAATCTATTATGTGTACGCTTGGAATCCACCAATTGGAAACCACTTGAAAACTTGAAACCGAAATGATGCAAAAAAATCTAAATCAAGTGCAAAGAAGTTACGTACAAAAAAAAATCGGTCACACCGCACGGTACCCCGGTGCTCAGAATTAACACAAAGAGTTTCTTTCACAGTATTCCAAGCCAAACCGTATATATATACAGGGCAACCCTGGAGATCACCTACACCAATGAAGCTCAACGCCGAGCTTTGTCTTACCAGAGCAGAAAAAGAAATAAAAATTTCGAAAATACCCATCATTCCCCTGAGTTAGGATCGAACCAAAAACTATATTCCATCCAGACCCACTGCTCCTCAATGGTCTCCATCCTAAACCAAAAATATACTGAATATCTAGATTAAACAAACTTACTAGGACCATCAGTGCATCTAACTAAAACACTAGACAAAGGGCTAGTCAATAAAGTCAAAACGTAGTCATCCAGTGCGGTAAAGCCAAACCTGATTAACGATCGATTCATCAGTTGATTGCGTTAAGCCGTCACGTTGTCCGATTATGGTAATACAATATAGCCGTATAATAATATTGTAGATTAATTTAAAATGATATAACTTATTAACATGTATGTAGATGTATGTTTGTATTGTGAAGCAGCTTAATATTTTTCGTGTGGTTCGTGTGTGCTGAGTGGCGGAACTTAACGCCGCGCTTTGTTTTGCAAGAGCAAGGCACGATAATTAATTGTTTCGAATGGGCATCAAACCATTAATAATAGAATGTATAGTTCTATTACAATGATCAGCTTCACGCTGTATCCCGCTTACAGCAGTGTAGGCAGAGGGAACCTAGTGTTAAGACACTCCCAGACGTTCCCAATTTTCCGCTGAATTCTGGAGTTATTGTTGTGTGGCGGAACTCAACGTCGGGCTTTGGCTCGATACAAAACATTTGCGCCTCTTTTTTTCTATAATAATATTTTCGTCTTATTTTTCGTTTATATTATTCACAAGATTTTTACTTATTTTAGAATAATTACGACACCCGACACTCGGCTGTCCATCACATTAACTTTGCAACTCGATATTTAATTCTTATCAAACGTCTAATATTATTTGAAAGTTTTCTTTTGTGTTTTAGACAAAGGAATGATTAATTTGTTGGTTAGGTGTCATGTTGAAGATATTGATCAGTTGTTTCTATATAGATTTTTTTGGCTTCACGGTGCAGAGGGAACCTACCTAACCTAGGTTCCCTAGTGTTAAGACAGTCTGTTCCCATTATATTCTTTCGTTCTCTACTTTTCACCAAATTTTGGAAGCATTGCGTATCGAGTGGCGGAACTCAACGCCGTGATAAATTAGATAATATCTACTTTACAATGGCGATAGAGTGAAGTGAATTGGCCATCGTTGCGCAATGTGTAATGAGTTCAATACCCACTGGAGACTTTATTTTCTCACTGAGAGCTAAAACGAAATAATACATTCCATCAACCGGAAATCGATCCCATAATTGTTAAGTTGAACGCAGTGCCACCGCGCCATGACGGACTTAAGTATTACCTTAACTATTAACCTAAACTATGAATAATTTGTATATACAAGCAAAGTTATATAGTAAAAGGTTAGGCGACAATAAAAAGTAACGTAAAGAGCCTCCCTTTATAGTAGTGGCTGGCTTTTGTCTCTATCTCTTTTGTTCGAGAGTCTCGGTTCGAATACTTTCAATGGGATTGATTTTTGTATTGCATTTGCCTTTGGAATTTTGTTGAAGATAAATAAAAGTATATTTATATTTATATGATTTTTTTCTTTTCAAGTATCGGTAGGTTGTATTTCGTCCTCCACTGTTCAAATATTTTAATGATATTGCGAATAGTTTATTTGTGCGGCGTTAGGTTCCGCCAAATTGCAATGTATCTAGTTAAAACTTAAAGTAGAGAACGTCTTGGATACCGACTAAGATCTTAATATTATTTTTAGCTTCTCGCTGTTTCCCGACCCCAATTGTCATATAAAGCTGATAGATATTGCCATTTGAACATATGGATAAAGTGAAAAGCATGTCTTAGTTTAGGAAAAAAAATATCAAGCTAAAAAGAAATATGACACGTTTTGTTGACTATGTATTTTTTTATATATTTCCTTAAAAATTCTAAAAGAAACGTAACAGATTGTATCTGAATTACGAATATAATTCAAATAATGTAAATAATAACATATTTCGCACAGAAACGTCCCAAATAATAATAGTTACAATAAAAATATTCTCAAAAATTTAAAGAGGCCATTGTGGCGCATCAACTCAGCTCTTTGTTGTTCTTATTCTGGGAAGTAGATTATTTTCATTTCCTCGCCATGATAAGTCAAAGCGCGGCGTTGAGTTCCGCTAAGAATCCACTGCAATGCTTCGATAATTGGGCAAAAAGTGGGGAAAGACATATCTTAACACTAGGTTCCCTTAGCCTATCCTGCTGCATGGAATATAGCTAACAAAACAAGAGATAAAAAATATACAAAAAAATAATGAATAATCTTTTAGATTCGTGAAAAAATAATAAAGACGAAGCGATAAAGAAAAAATCTCCATCTCTCAGTCCTTTTGATTGAAATGTTACAAATTTAACTTTAAATTGGTAAACTTCTTTAGCTTTACTTCTTATTTCGTTTCCAATTGACATTTTTTAATACTTTTAATGAGTTATGTTCAATTAGTGTAATGGTATTACTTTTACAGCTTTTTTTAACTAGCCTTGTTATAAATTTTTGTCTTTGAATTTTAACGCGGAGTTGTGTTCCGCCAATTTACACGCAATGTCTTGGTAATTGGAAGATTCGTGAGAAAATTATTGTTTTAGCAATAGGTTCGTTCTTTCTATTGTGCCATATATGTGATACAGCATAAAAGTATAAAAATTATATTTATATGGATAACATCACCCACAAGCACGAATTATCTTGTTTTAATAAGTGTTTATTTTTTTTTTAATTACATTTATATCTTATAAGAAATTTACAACTTATGAGGCTATTCGTAGCGCATGGGCACAAAGTGTGACTGTAACATCGACTGGTTGTGGGTTCGATCCTCAAACGAGGAAATGAAATATTTATTTACATTTATATTTTCATTTCTTTGCTCTAGTGACGAGGCAAATCGCGGCGTTAAATTCCTCCACGCAACACGCAATGCCTCCAGAACTCGGCGAAAGTAGAGAACAGAGTGTCTTAACACTAGGTTCCCTATGCCTAGGCTACTGTGTGCGGGTATATTCACAGCGAAAATGAACAAATCTCAACATGACTTGCACAAGACAGCTTCACCTAATTCAACTGCTCTTCTAATTGTTCATATCTTCAATCAGCACTGAAACCGACACTCGATCAATCGTCCAATATAATAGACTCTTGTGGCACATTTAGTACGTACCTATCTGATTAATACAGCCTGTTATAGTTCATAGAGATAACTCAGTGTTTAAAGACGGTGGTTGCAGGTTCGATCCAGACGGAGGAATGATAATAATTAAATTATTTTTACTTTCATGCTCTATAACGACAAAGTGTAATAGAGAATACCGGCACGGCTCACGCAGTGTTTCAATTGAATATAGGGAAACGACTTCTTCTGCTTATCCAGAATTAAGTGTGACGCTAAAAAAGTGTGTTAATTTTTATATATTTATACTCAAAAGTGTTACCGAACGACTGAGTGTTTTATTTTACTCTATGTGATAGGTAGACAAAATAATTTATTCCTTCGACTGAGAATCGAACCCTCAAACGTCCCTGTTACCATTGCGCCACAACGTAATATATACTCTCCTCTTTACCATGATTGTCAAATCATGGTAAGGATACCTACAAATACTAATATTCAATATTAATAAAAACCTTGTTTGCCCCAAACAATTTCAGGTGAGGTAAACAGCGATTTTGTTTCATGTAAGTTTCATTTCGAGATTTGACTACCAACAGAGAAGCCACAATCTTCATAAACAGGATAAAAGTGGATATAAAAGACTTTATATCACTTATGTACCTCCTGTCCTCTGGCTGTCAATACTTGTCTATGTGCTTAGGAGCCTTTGTCTTTTTTTTCTTTGTGATTTCACCTTTTCTTGTGCTATTATATATTTACCAGATATTTACATATTCCCTATGAAAAATATTTATTTAGATACTATACTAGCTTCACGCTTTATCCCTAGCGTGGTAGTCAGAGAGAACGCTACGCTGGAAACCGACCAGGAGGGTATAAGAGGCGCGGGTTCGAGTCCCGCTACGTTCAAATTTTTATACGTTTACTAAATAAGTATTTTTCTTTCCTAAGTGTCGAATAACACTTTAAAAAATGTTAAAAATATTCTCTGTTTTCATTGTACTGATGTCAAGCTAAAAATTTTATTTTTAATATTATAAGACAATCTATTATAATAGGATTTCTTATATTATGTAAACATTTAGTTCTCCATCTTCCTTCTCCTTCTTCCTTTCTGTTTTATTTAAGAGACAGAATATTTGATAAGATACTTAATCAACTGATCAAATATTTGTAACCATTCTGTCAGGTAAATGCCAATTTCTACACTTTTTTGATACTCAAAAGAACAATACAAATAAAAAACACATGAAAAAAACTTTAAAAAAACTTTTAAAAAAAAGCAAAAAAAAAAAAAAAACACAAACAGTCGCCCCAACACAGAGTACTAACAAAATGCAGCCATCCTTTTACTTTAGAACATGAAAATTTAATCAAAACAACATCTACAGTTCGCGGGCCTCCTTTTATTACTTTGATCAATGGAGCGCAACGGAAACCGGCTTCTTTTGACCGAAATGTCAACTATTTTAATGTATAAACGTCGGCCACCGCGAACGAATTGGACAAAGTTATGGGAATGTGCTTTTCATTAACAAATTTTTAACTAATCTTTAAAAATATTCACATTTTAATGAAAAACAAAAAAAAAAACAGCTTCACGCTGTATCCCGCACACAGCAGGGTAGGCAGAGGGAACCTCGTGTTAAGATACTCCGTTCCCCACTTTCTGCCAGATTCTGGAGGCATTGCGTGTTGAGTGGCAGAACTCAACACCGCGCTTAGCCTTGACACCAGAGCGAAGAAATGGAAATATAAATTTAAGTAAATATTTCATCTCCTCGAGTGGGGATCGAACCCACAACCAGTCGATTTCACAGTCACACTTCGTGCCGCTGCGCCACGACTGGCTTTTTAATTTTATTTTATTTTAAAAATATTCACATTTTGTTATATAACATGAGAAACGAAATAATAGTTTAAAATAGTCCGTTGGTAAAAGAATCAAAATTAAAAGAATACAGATATCGTTACATAAAATAAAACGTAAAACGTCAGACGTAATCCGTCATCGGTCAGCCGTCATCAGCTCATCTGTCTCCCGTCATTGTATTACAGCTAGTATTATTGGTAGCAGCTTCACGCTGTATCTCGCTTACAGCAGAGTAGTAAGAGGGAACCAAGGGAACCAGCAGGATAGTGTTAAGGCACTCCGTTCCCCACACTTTGTGCCTCTACGCCCATAACGCCCAATATTAATAACCTATCTCCAACGTCAATCTTAGATTGTTTCATATATCTATCCAATCTAGAGATTGTAAGCCACTTCCATTCCGCACTTTCCGCCAAATTTTTAAGGTATTGTGTTGTTGAGGGACGGAACTTAAAGCGATTTGCCTCCTTATCAGAGCGAAGAAATAAATATTTAAAATATTTCACACCCCTGAGTAGGAATCGCACCCACAACCGTCGCGTTTACAATACACACGCCCCTACGCCACGACGGTATCACCCACCACACTAAGCTTATATAAACGGTAAACGGAGAGAAACTATACTTTTCTCCATATTTTTTTCCTATAAAAATCCATATTAACATTAACAATTTTATTTTCACTTCTATCATCAAAAAATCTGCATTATCACTATAACACGATAGCTTTTCCCATCTTAGTTTTATCTGATAACATTTTTAAATATAACCGGAAGGCCGATCTCCTTCAAATCTGGGTTAAACTAAAGCCTTGACAAGCTGTGGAATAGCGATTAAATATAACGAGGGAAATGTGAAACAATGCTAAATAACTCCCACAGTTCGGTCTGTAGTGGAAACTAAAATAAATATTATAGAATAGCAAAATGGCAAATAAAATATTATTTAGTTTCAGTTGAATTTTTCTTAAGTCTTATAATAATACTAGTTTTTACTTGTGGTTTCTCTTCTGTGATCATGTAGATTTTTATGGAAGTTGTATAGTGGATTTTTGTATTTTATACAGGAACTAAAAAATTTTTGTAAAATATTATTTTTTATTTATTAATTCACTTTCACGCTGTATCCCGCGTACAGCAGTGTAGGCAGAGAAATCCCAGTGTTAAGACACTCCGCTTCACTTTCCGCTGAATTTTCGAGGAAGAGCGAAAGTCTTGTTAGCAGAACGAAGAAATGAAAATTATTAATAAAAAGTCATTCATGTCCCCTAAAAGGGATCGAACCCACGACCCACAGCTTCGCTTTTACAGTCGTGTAGGCAGAGAAATCCTAGTGTTAAGACATTCCGATCCACTTTCCACTGCATTTTTGAGGCCTTGTTAGCAGAGCGAAGAAATGAAAATTATTAATAAATAATAATTTATGTCCCCATAAAGGGATCGAACCCACAACCTTAACTTTTACAGTCGCATACGTGCGCCACGACGGCCTCAAATAATCTTTTTAAAAAAAATAAAATTAAATCAGCTTCACGCTGTATCACGCACACAGCAGGGTAGACATAGGGAATCTAGTGTTAAGACACTGCGTTCCCCACTTTCTGCCGAATTCTGGAGGCATTGCGTGTTGAGTGGCAGAACTCAGAGCGAAGAAATGGAAATATAAATTTGAGTAAATATTTCATCTCCTCGAGTGGGGATCGAACCCACAACCAGTCGGTTTTACAGTCACACTTCGTGCCGCTGCGCCACGACTGGCCTCCTTTTTCTTTTTCTTGACCTTTTTTGATGACTTCCATTATAAAGTTACCACATACCAAATTAACAACTAAAAGAAATTTTCATAAAGAAAAATACATTAAACCCTCGTCATTTATTAACACCGATCTCGTCAAGGCACCGGCACCGTCTCAAGGCAAGTTGGAACGAAACCTCTCTATTATTTATAAGAAAACATGGAATTTTAACAAGGAAAACAGCTCTCTCCAGCTTTGTTTATACGAGATTCTATATAAATATTAATTTGCTATTTTCCTTAGTTAATTTGTTTAAATAGTGCCCCTCCAGTCTTATTTTCTTAGATATTTGCATTTAATATTTATGAGTGGAGTGTTTATTTTTTGTCACTCGATTTGGAAGCTTATAAAGTAATATCTAATTATAATATCTAATTTTTGGATGTTTCTTATAAAATTTATCAATTCCAGTGGTAATTGCAAAAAAATAAGAATTAACTAGTGTTTTTTTTTTATTTTGCATTTTAACCCGCATATAGCAAGGTAGGCAGAAAGTACTTGGGAACCTAGTATTAAGGAATTCTTTAGGCATTGCTTGTTGAGTGGCGGAACTCAACGCCATGCTTTTACCTCGTTACCAGAAGGAAGAAGTTATAATTAAATTATATAATAATTTATTTTCTCAATTGGCAATCGAACCCGAAACCTGTCACGTGTACAGTTACACATTTGTGCCCCTGTGCCACGACTGGCCTCAAATAACGAAATTAATAAATGTATCCAATATTTTTGTGTATGACACTATTAAAGGAGCTAAAAAAATCACTATCTAGGTATTACCTGCTTCACTGTACTAACGACAATGAAATCACGTTTTGAACAGATGACGTCAATTATTTTTTATATTTGAAATGTTATTTCATATTAACGTAATATAAATACTTTTTTAGAACACGTTGATGCTGCTTTAAATTACGCTGAGTAGTATTTAGGATATGTTTTGTAAAAAAAAACCTATTTCGAAAAGTAAGTGACGCTAATTTTAAAAACAATAAACAAGAAATTATTTTTTTAATATTTTTAAAGTGTTATTCCACACTTAGGAAAGAAAAATATTTATTTAGAAAACGTATAAAAATTTGAACGTAGGGAGACTCGAACCCGCGCCTCCTGGAAACCGACCAGAAATGAATATATTTCCCATAGTAACATGTCGGTGTCTAATCGTGATCATTAGGGAAATCTAATAAATATTCTAAAAACCATTAAACTGCAGCGAAATTCCACTCGAATAGAAATCGATTAATATAAATTAAGTTGTCAATACCATAAAACACGCAGTGGCACAGTATGTAACTAAGCTGGCAACTAACTGTAACGACGATTGTAGGTTTAATTTCAACTCGAGGAAATAAATTATTTTATTTTTTATGGCTCTGGTAACAAAGTTAGCATTAGGTTCCCCTAGTTTATTCTACTAAAAAAATCAGAGTCATGCTGTATCCCGCACACAGCAGGGTAGGCAGAGGGAACCTAGTGAAAGACACTCCGTTCCCCACTTTCTGCCGAATTCTGAAAGCATTGCGTGTTAAGTGGCAGAACTGAACGCCGCGCTTTGCCTCGACACCAGAGCGAAGAAATGGAAATATAAATTTAAGTAAATATTTCATCTCCTCAAGTGGGGATCGAACCCACAACCAGTGCAGTCCAGCCTCTCGACGGAACAAAAAATGTATATATTAGATATATCCAAATCCCATCCAAATAGGAATCCGATCAAATTACAGATCATCGAGATCAGCCTATTAGTTGTCAGTAATTTTGAATGTAAATGGACATTTCGAGCAAACGCGACGATTTTCAAACTAAACTAAACGGTGTTATTGATAATTTATTACGTGTTCAATATTCATTTGCGGAAATCGCAAGTTATTAGGAAAAATGTAAAATTTCTATGGACTTAATGTTGGAATTTGACAATATTAGTAGTGCACTGTAAATGCGGCAGGTTGTGGGTTCAATCCCACTAGGGGGAATGAAATATTTGATGTCTTCATTTGAGGCCAGTCGTGGCGCAGAGGCACAAAGTGTGACTGTAAAGCCGACTGGTTGTGGGTTCGATGTTATGAAATATTATATATATAAATTTATATTTCCATTTCTTCGCTCTGGTGGTTGAGTTCTGCCACTCAACACGCAATACCTCCAGAATTCGGCATTAAGTGGGGAACGGAGTGCCTCAACACTAGGTTCTCTCTGCCTACCGTGCAAGAATTCATGAGTGCAGCTAAAAAAAAGTAAAATACAATATTAGTCAGTTATGTAGCGTTGGATTCATTTTTTTCAAAATTTCTTCTTGTCTTATTTGCGTTTTCCTAACTATTTCTTTAACGAGATTGTATTCACTGATTCGTGAATTGTATTTTTAATTTAGATCAATTTTATTAAACAAATTTGATTTTTGATGCTTTTATCGCGCAATTGGGGCGTGCATTTTATACAAGATTGTTGGTGAATGGTATTAAATGTCACTTTTAGGAATATTTTAACATTAAAATTGTATAGAGAAACTTTGCTTTCTTTACATAAATTAACACAGCCGTAAGGCTGTCATGGCGCAGTGGCACAGCGTATACACAATGGTTGCGAGTTCGACTCCGACTCGAGGAATCGAATTATTTCCATATCGGTAAGAAGGCAAGGCGCGGCGTAGTGTTCCACCATTTGGGTGAAAAATTTGGTGTTGCGTGGGTAACGGAGCGTCTTAACACTTGAACCTCTGTCCCCCGTTAGCGGGATACAGCGGGATAAATTTCATTTGCCAACAAAACAAAAACTAAAAATAGATCAAAATAAAACGACCAAGATTAGTTATAATAATAGTTTCCACAATCAACCCGACAATTCGACCATTCCACCAAAAGTAATTTACGGCATTCTATTAAACGTCACCACAGTAAAAAACCGGGTGGATAGTAACTTCCTCTAATTAAGTCAGTCGGTGGTTCACTAAACATGAGTCATTTCGACTTTTTGCGGAACCCGCAAAGGGCTGCTCTGGCTCTCTAATTGTTCCATCGGGATTTCAAAGATACTTTTAATAATTTGGGGACGAGAATCTGCTTTTATGTTTGATTTATTACTTCATATGAGCTTTTTGGGAGTCAATTATTGAAAATTTAAGAGCGTTTTGCTAATGTTTCTACAGTTTTAGTGGAGTTTAAGCTTGGTTATTTAATTAAACTTTTTTTTTTCAGTTTTACGCCGTATTCTGTACATAGCATAGGGTAGGAAGAGGAAATATAGTGTTAAGTCACTCCGTTCCCCTTTTTCGGCGTAAATATGGAGTTATTGCGTGTTAAGTGGCGGATTTCAACGCCGCGCTTTTGTCTCGACACCAGCGAAGAACTGAAAATATAAAAAAAATATTAAGTAAATATTTCATTTCCTCAAGTAGAGATCGAAGCCATATCCAGTCGTGTTAACAGTCTATTGTGCCCCTACGCCACGACTGGCTTCAAATTATAGTAATTATAGTCATCTTTTCTATATATTCTGTATCATTTTACGTGTTCTTTTTCAGCTTCACTCTGTACTCCGCACATAGCATGGTAAGCAGAGGGAACCTGGGAACCTAGTGTTAAGACACCACCCACTTTCTACCGTATATGTCGCGTTTATAGTTGATACAGCGTGAAGCTAAAATTAATCAATAAACAACTTACAATTTTATGGCCACTCGACATTTCGATATTTAGTACCTACCTGTATATAATTATGTAAAAAAGTATTATAATAGAGTTGTAAAATCGTTAATGTTTCGGTGTCTTTTGTACTACTACTTAGTTTTATCTAAAGTGGCAATTATAGGAATATAATTTTAGTTGTATATTTACGAATATATTTTTGCATAAATGTTTATTTAAGATCTTTATTTATAACATCAGATTTTTTTTTATATCATAATTTTAATACCAAGGCCAGTTGTGTCTTAACAGGTTCCCAGGTTCCCTTAGCCCACAACCATCATATGAAGATACACGATTCAACTACTTCAATAAGAACTCTCCAAAAATTATATAAAAATATGTATATATAGGTATATATATAATTAAAGACTATATGAAATTTCATTGGTTTCGAGTAGGTACTTTTATTCTCAGATATTATAGCGATACTACGAAATAGCTTTGAAAGATAAAAAAATTAGAAAAGTAACTCACTTTTAGCTTTTATTTCTAATAAACGGAATCTGGAGTGGAGACCATTCCTCAGCAAGCGAAGTGTAGGATATCCTCAAGTTAAATGGGGTCCTATGGATAGTTAGCTGAAGTTAGATGCAAAGATCCAAAGCTAAGATAGCTGGTTAGCTGATGGTTTCAGCTGGCTGCTGGACCTAGTACTGGGCGTCCAGCAGTGAACGGAGACAGGATGATGATAATAATAGACTATACGTAGTGTCTTAACACTAGTAAGAAGTACCACCTAACCTGCTGAAAAAGGTGAAAAAAGGTGTAAAAGTGTATTTTATAATAATTACAATTTACTTACATATCTACATGACGGTTTTGCTTCTACCTGTAACAAGCAAATCACTGATATAATATTTCTTAACCAATTGAGATCGTAGTGGTGCAGTGGCACAGCATCTTACTAAAAACGCGAAGGTTGTGGGTTCGACTCCCACTTGCCCAGGACACAAGTCAAATCGCGGTGTTGGACACCGCCACTCAACATACAATGTCTCAAAAAATTAGGTAAGCAGAACGAAGTATCTTGAAACTAAAAAAAAGGTCTGTTGAGTGTTAGAGCTCAACGCCGCGTTATTCCTTACCAGACGAAGAAAAAAAATACAATAGAACCCAATTTATCATTTATATGATACATTAGATATTATTATATTTTGGCTAAAACTCATTGTGTATATAGAATGGACTAAATAAAAACAGACACTCTAAAACTACACTAGCACTATCAATCATTCGAATTTCTATCGAATGCAAATCTGACAGTCGAATCAATGGCGATTTAAAATCGATATTTTGTGGAATTGCAGAATATTCCGATTTTATCATACATATTCAAACAGAGTGTGTATTGTTCATAAATTGAAGCTACGAGACTGTTAATAGAGAAAGCGTATTATTATACATACATGTGTGTATATGTATGTATGTACATCAGAGGGTTTGACTATAAACACGATGGTTACAAGTTTGATTCTTATGCAAAGCAATAATTATATTTAAATTATTAAATTCTTACGATGTTAAATTTAACCCGAGTTACTGTAAAGTTTAAATAACAGTGTAGAAATTCAGCAGTTTCATTTTTTTTTTGCTGTACGTTGGCAGAGGGAACCTAGTGCCCATAGAGTCCCCACTCACCGCCTAATTTTTTTTTTGCTGTACGTTGGCAGAGGGAACCTAGTGCCCATAGAGTCCCCACTCACCGCCTAATTTTTTAGACATTACTCGTACGTGTTTTTGGACCAATAACATTGCGTGTTGTAATTCAACGCCGAGCTTTATACTTTACAGTATTAACGGCGACGTCAAAATATCGAATGATTTTTTGTAGCAATGTACCTAATTGGGTCAAATGGCATTTAATATTTATATACTTATATTTCCTCGCTCTGGTAAGGAGGCAAATCATTTGTTAAAAAACCGGTCAAGCGCGAGTCAGGCTCTCCCATCGAGGGTTTCGTACAAAAATTGGAAGTCTCGGGATTTTTTTGACATTCACGCTTAGCTTAGCCAGAGCCTTTTCATCTGATAATTTACTTTAATTAGCTAATAAAATAAAATTGGCCTTCTTTTAGGACTATTATTTTTTAGGATTTCCTAAACTAGCACTGCCTGTAGAGCTAGTTGACAAACTTCATAATTCTAGGTTAACTGGAAGTACCATATTTAATTTGATTCTCTTTATAGTGGCGAAATACGCGTTTTTTGTTATATAAACGGTCATATCTTTTTTAAAATAAAGTAGATCCGTATCCGTAGATCTAGGTATGTATATAGTTTGAAATTCAATATCTTTGATATCTCCAAGCGTTCCTGAGATAAAGGCTCTTGACAGACAGACAACAAAGTGATCTTATAAGGATTCGTTTTTTCCTAAATAATGAAGAAAGAATCAAATCAAAATCAGCTTCACGCTGTATTCCGCACTAAAAATACAATTCATTCCCATTACATAATCTATATCAAGCGAGAACCAAACCCACGACCTTTGGCATTCTACATAAACACAACAATCACATAAAACATTCAGTATTCAAAGTAAGCAAGATATTATTTGCTTAAGTCGTTGTGAGCTCATGAATAGAAACATAATTCTGAAAGTTAAATTGTTTTCTTTTCAATTTTCTTCTCGATTGTATGTTTAAGCCCGCTTTTGAGTATCTGTTATATTCTGAATAAGTTCTTAAAAAAATATATTTAGATATTGAACCTAGTAATATGGTAAATTCAAGTAACCTATCGTTACTAAGCCGTCGGGGTGCAGTAGGATGGTACTCAGGGTACGTCTCGTACTCGTATCATTTTTATATGGACAAGACTGGCCTTTATAATATCTTAGTAAGGTTAAAATATTACAGAAACACAAAGTGTGACTGTAAACACGAATGGTTGTGGGTTTGATCCCCACTCAAGGAAATTTTTTTTTATTTAAATTTAAATTTCTGTTTCTTCACTCTGGTATCGAGGCAAAGAGCCTGCGAGCCAGAATTCGGCGGAAAGTGGAAAACGGAGTATCTTACCTCTAGATTTCCTCTGCCTATTAATAGCTTGAAGCTGTTGTAATTTGGTTTAAGATATAGCAAAGCTCGCTCAAACTCATAATATAATACGAATTCGTACAGAAACTAAACAACAGAATGTGGTAAGAGGCGATTTCCGCTTTAAGTAAGAATACAAGACGCGGCGTTGAAATCCGTCTTTCAACTCGCAATGTTTCGAAAAATAAGCGGAAAGCAAATAACATATTGGAATGTCCATAAGTTTAAAAAAAGTCTTTTGATATAAAACATGAAGTTTTAATGTAACCTAACATAATATTATTCTGCTACCGATAATAAGCCCAAACCAAAAGAAAGGTTATGTTTTTAACGCATTCCTTCATTCCGTTCCTTTGTTCCACTGTATCTCTCAAACTAGTGAATTGATTATGAGAAATAAGAAAGTCCTCCTGCTTTATAAGTAACTTTCCTTTAGTATTATCGATACTGTATTTTAAAGGTCAACCGAGGTCTTCTCTTATTATATTTTAAGAAGTTTTTGTCTTTATTAATATATACAAAAACTAAATTAATTAAGTTGCAGAAAAAAATATATTGTGGAAAAAGAAAAAATATATATCAAGAAAAAGAAAAAAATGTATCAAGAAAATATAAAGAAACATTAACGAAATAAGTAAACAAAAAGTCTATTTCATATTAAAAAAATCTTTACAAATTCTAAATGTTCTTCTGGGGAGCTATTTTCACGTACAAAAACGACTACTAAATATTATTTATTTCAAAAGCATTTTAATTAAATCTTAGCCTACGTGAAGGTAACTTTATTAATTTTTATTATTTGTACGTTTGTATACAAAATGTATATAATTATATTTTATAAACTATAAGGAGGAGTAGTAGCTATATTTTTAATTAATATTTTTTTTTCTTTTCTTGAGTGGAGTGGAGGAACACAACACTGCGCTTTTGCCTCGTTACCAGAGCGAGGAAACTATAATATTAAATATTTTATTACTTCTAGTGGGAACCATACTCGCGTTTACACACACTCATGCTTGTGCTCCTGCACCACTACTGGCCTAAATAAGAATCTTTTCGTTATAAAAAAAAATTGCTTCACGCTGTATCCCGCACACAGCAGTGTAGGCAAAGGGAACCTAGTGTTGTGACACACCGTTCTCAATTTCCGTCGAGTTCTGGAGGGATTGCGTGTTGACTGGCGGAACTCAACGTCTAAATAGTATAGTTATATTGGTGTATATTTATTAAACAAAACTGAAGCCATTAAATTATTAATTAGTAACCAGAACCATAAAGTGCAACGTTGTCCCGATACTCAACACGCATTATTTTGAAAATTGGGCGATGCGTGAAAAACGGAGTGTATTGCCACTAAGTTCCCTTTGACCAGCTATATGCAGAGTGAAAATAAAAAATATGTAATTGTATTAAAAAGTTTCTTTTATAGTCTTGTTAAGCAAACTCATTTCTAAATCCACTATTAATATGGAGTACGGAGTGACTTAACACCAAATTGACTCTACCTAACCTGAAAAAGAAAATAAGTATAATAAACAAATCCAAGCATTTCATCTAAATTCATCAAGAACGTCTTAAAACATTCACGTTTTGTGGTCTTACTTAATTTTCAACAGCTAATTTGAACGATAACTCGACTCGACTCGCTTTTACAGTACTTGCTTATTCTTGGGGCATAGCGCCAAGTTTCGCTCAGTGAGTACACTGTTTTGAATATCATTGTAAATATTATTATTTGTTAGAAGATTTTCGATTGAGGCCAGTCGAGGAGGAGAGCAAATGTATGGCTGTTTTGTGGGTTCGATCCTCATTAGAGGGAATGAAATATTTGTTGAAATTTATACAAAGCGACAAAGGGCGGCGTTAGATTCAGCTACTTAATACCCGGAATTCGTCGTTCGGAAATAAATTCGGAAAAAACTTCGAAAGTCCTCAGAATTCGGCGGAAAATGTGTCTTAACACCAGGTATCTCTGCTTACCCTGTTATGTGAGGGATACAGCGTGAAGCAAATTTTTAGAAGATTTTTTTTTATAAAAAAAAATCATTCATTTCTGAAACAATTTTTTTTATGTTATAAGTCTAATATAAGTTCGGTACCAGAATCTGGCAGAATGTGGGAAACAGATGTATCATAATGGGAACAGAGTGTCTTAACACTGGGTTCTCAGGTTCACTTCTCGGAGATTTTTGAACAGAAAAAAGTATGTTTAAAATAGTCTGAAATTAAGACATTATTGAGTTCTTTTGATGTAAATTCCATAGGTGTGAACTATATAATTTATATATACACTTTTACATATACATTAAATAGACGACACACCGCGGCGTTAAGTTACACCATTTAAACAGTTTAACATGAGGAACGGAATGACTTAACACTAGATGCCCTTTGATTAGCCTAACCTAATCTAGTATATCTGAAATTTATCTAAGTCAAATAAAAAAAAATGTTAAAGCAAAAACGTATGAAAATTAAATAAAATCCAAACAATATAATAATCTAATATTAAAGCAAGTGTATTACAAAATAAATTACCAATAATTTTTGAAGCTATAATTGAGTTTTCTAGTATATTATTCTGCAGATACCATCGCTTTTAATTGTTGTTATTGAAATGTAAACATACGCTTCCGTATTGTTCCATATACCAAACTGGTTACTTACAAACGCTGGTATTTTAGTTATATAAAGAACAGAGTACGTTATATTACGAAAAGATTCACGCTTCTCCTCCTCGTCACTTCGTATAGCAAAGTAGGCAGAGGAAGGTGGGAGGTAGGATCTAGTGTTAAAACACTCCGTCCGCCACTTTTCTCTGATACCGCATTTTATCTTGTTACCGGACTAGGGAAATGAAAATAATTTATTTCCTCCGAGTGGTAAACGAACCTTTAAATGTTGTGTTTACTGACATAGCTGTACCGCTACGCCACAACGCCCAATTTTACTTGATGAGCTATGCTTATAGCCATTAAATAAAGATACATTTTAATACTAAATGTTACTTATCTTCTAAGTAATTTTACTGTGACCAGTCGTGGCGCAGGGGCACAAGCATACCACAATAAACGCGACAGATTGTCGGTTCGATTTCCTCTCGAGGAAAATAAATATTTAATCTTTCACCCAAATATAATTTTTGCAACTCGAGAGTTCGGAAGCAATTGGAAAACTGAAGTACCTTAATGGAAACACAGTTTCTTAACGTTAGGTTCTTAGGTTACATTTACCTACCCCGCTATGTGCGGAATACAGCGAGAAACTAAAAAAAATACTATATTATAATATAAAAGAACAATTTATTTAAGTTATTTCTTATAAATAAATATACACAAATAAGAGAAAATCACCACGTACCGTTTCCAAAACAACTGCGTGTGGTCACGATCGTATCGCCCGATTAGAATCAGCCCACCCGATAATCTGTTAGAAGAATTATACGGAAGCCTATCTCTTATAATTTATAGATTATTAACAGTACTCTTACTGTTATCTGATGTTATTTTATGTTATTTTTAGTTATTTGTTGTCATAAAATTGACACTTGTTTTTTGTTATTTCAAATAACTGCTTAAAATTAAAGATTTTTTTAGAACTTCCGTTCCCCATTTTAAGTTTCCAAGTTCCCCGCAAAGTTTTAGACGGAATTGCATATTGAGTGGCGGAATTGAACTCCGAAGCTTGCCTCGCTCCAGAAAGAGGAAATGTAAATATTAAATATTTCATTTTATTGAGTGGAAATCAAACCTATAACTTAGCCTCAATGAATGAATGTGTTGATTGTATGTTATTTATTTACTTGTTGTTTTTTTGACATCATATGTTATTCTTTATCTATATGCGGTCACTCAGTCACTATAAAGTCACTGCTATAGTGACTCCAGAATTAGGCAGAAAGTGAAGAACGGAAGTGTGATAATGGGGAGTGTCTTTATATTAGGTTCCCAGATTCCCTCTGGTTGATCTGCTATACATATGTGAAATACAGCGTAAAGATTAAAAAAAGGACATTCGTCTATGGCATAAAAAAACAACATCCCTAATCTCTTAACAAAACCAACTAAAACAATCTCAATCCAATAAAGAAATAAAAAAGCAAATCACATTACGTTTTTACATATTTTCAAAGGCAACATCGAGACCGCTACATTATGTAGATAATAAAACCTTCAAAATCTTGACATATTTATATAATAAAAAAATGGGTAGATTTGGCAGACCGTATAAAAGTTACGACTTGGATACTCTTGATCAAAGCATTTTTTACCCTAAAATTGTAGCTTTGGATGTGTTGAGATAAAGAAAATATTGTTTTTTTTATTTTATGAATTATTGAGGCGTCGTGGCTCACAGGCACAAGATTGTGACTGTAACGTGACTGTTGTAAGTTCAATCCCCACTCGGAGAATAAATTAATATTTATTAATATTTTCATTTCTTCGCTCTGACGCCAAGGCAGAAGCCTGGTGATGAGTTCCGTCACTTAACACGCAATGCCTCGAAGTCGAAGGAAAGTAAGGAATTTAATCTCTTAACACTAGGTTCCCTTACCCTATCCTGCTGTGTGCGGGATATAGCACAAAGTTGATTTTTTTTTCTTTAAATAAAAAAAAATGGGGGGATTTTTATCACTTTTTTTATTGATTATCTTACCACTAGGTTCTTAGGTTCCCTCTATCTACCCAGCCATATATAGTATAAAGGGCTGATCTCAGAAAGTGGTTCTATTTGATCACGTTGACGATCCCTCATCGATAAAAGCTAATTTCTAAAAGCATCCCACAGTGGGCATCAAACCCACTAACACCGCAGTCAATCAGATTCTTGGTTAACCGCAATTTTGTCAATTAGTTATGTTATTTTTCAAGGTAAACTCCGAATTTTTCTAACTAAAACTTGCTTAAGTAATAGATGTCGTTGACGTGGAAATTGGGCCATAAGTTGTGGACACCTGCGTCTCGTAAACTTTGTTTGTAGGATTACATGTGAGTGTACGCTTATAGGAAATTTTTGATAGATTCAGAATAATATGTTTATTTCTTTTGGTAAATTTCAATATTTGGTTAAAGTATGATATAAGGCTGTTAAAAATTAAATAAAAGTTTTAAGATGCAATTAAAGGTTTTTTGGAGGAGCGGTAAAACTTAGTAGGCTTAAGATGGAGTTTCCTACTTCCCGCTCTATTTTTGAGACGAGATGACATGCGGAACATAACGCCGCGATTAACAGAGAAAGAAATTTCATAACTACAAGTGGGATTTAACCTACAACCGCGGTGTTCACAGATATATAAAAAATATATCGTCATGGAGCGTCCCAAACTCGGGTGCAAAACGGAGAATGTACCTCCATTCTCCGTTTTGCACCCGAGTTATATTAATATACCTCTATGTTAGTACTAAAAACATTTAATTTAGCACAAGATAATAGCAAAATAAGTAAAATAAATAAAAACTTTATATAAACTATAAAACATATATTAAACCGGTTTTATTAGTTCGAGCACTAACTAGTAAGGTAACTATGTATTAAAATCTACGAATTTAAATTACACGCACTTCTTATTGTTGCGTCTTATAACATGAAACTTGGCAATTATATGTAGATTAGATGACAATATAATATTATAGTACCATCGAGCTGGTCTGATGATGGAATTGGAAGATGGTTCATGGAACCTTGGACTACCTACTAGTAGAAATATGAAGTTTGAACTAATTACATTTGTCTTATAAATGGTTTCAATTTAAAAAAATCGTGTTTTTAGTTTTTTTAAATGATTGGTTATTTTTAAACTTACATACATAGAACATAAAATTAAAAATAATCTCTCTTCACTCCATATACGTATAACCAGAACCTAGAACAGTAAAAAAAGCATAATTTTTTTCGTATCCACATCCACCACATGTTATCAGGCGGAACTCAACGCCGCGCTTTCGCCTTGGTAACAGAGTGAAGAAATTAAAAAAGCAAAATAACATTTCATTCCTCCGAGTGAGCATCGAACTCACAACCGCCGCGTTACAATCACACACTTGCCCCCACGCCGCGACGGCCTCAACTAAATAAGAAAAAAAAAAAATAAATCAGCTTCACACTGTATCCCGCACACAGCAGGGTAGGCAGAGGGAACCTAGTGTTAAGACATACCGTTCCACACTTTCTGCCGAATTCTGGAGACATTGCGTGTTGATTGGCAGAACTCAACGCCGCGCTTTGCCTCGACACCAGAGCGAAGAAATGGAAATATAAATTTAAGTAAATATTTCATCTCTTCGAGTGGGGATCGAAGCCACAACCAGTCGGTTTTACAGTCACACTTTGTGCTGCTGCACCACGACTTGCCTCAAGCAACACATTTACTATAATATATCAAATAAAAAAAATCCTATTTCGTTATTCAACTGTAAACCTCACCTGTAATCGCTCATCATAAAAACGCTATAAAACCATAGTTTTATTGTTTCATTCGTTCTTTACGACGGGCCGCGGTTAACTATGGAATGTGAATTGTGTTACATTTTACCAAAACCTTGACTACTGAGTAAATTACGCAGTTTCATACTACGCATCTCGTGTATAGTGTATAGGATAGACTGAGGGAACGTAGTTCTAGTGTTAAGACACTCCGTTCTTCAATTTTTGGCCCTATCTTAGTGATATTCTATGTTAAAAAGAAGATGTAAATGCCGCGCTTTGTCCATCAAACTACTTCAAATATAATGAAATATTTAATATAATGGTAAGGCAAAAGCGCGGCGTTAAGTTGCCTTACAACATACAATGCCTTGCAAGCGGCGAAAACTAAGAAAACGGAGTGTTTTACCACTAGATTCTCTCTGTTTACTCTAGTAAATGCTTGTTTTGCTCTAGTAACTGCTTGGCTTGTCAATTTAGTAGCCACGCTATCAAAACCTTTAGGGTAACGCTATCAAAACCTTTAGGGTGCAAAAATTGAGAACTTACAGTAAAAGATACATATTTTATTTCATAAAGTTCGTATATTTTTTTATTGCTCTTATCGTTAATCGAAGAATTAAAAATATAGATAATAATAATAATCATTCATTCCCCCGAGTGGGGATAGAACCCACAACCGTCACATTACGGCCATACCTTTGTGCCCCTGCGCCACGACGGCCTCGCTTGAAGCTTGTACTTCTTTTAGAAAATAACTTAGATTCCATCCGATCGGTCGATCACGTTTTCTTTTGTTAAGAAATGAAACGTTTTAAAAGCGAACAAAAAGTTTATTAAAGTTTCACGCTAATTATTCTATTCGAGTATCGGTTGGTGGTCTATGATCTATAATAGATTATGTAAAATACAGTTAAGTTACAATAAGGCAGTCGTGGCGCAGTGGTAAAAGCGTGTGACTGTAAACGCGACAGTTGTGGGTTCAATCTTTACTCAGGGGGAATTCATTAATATTTTCGTTTCTTCGCTTTGGTAACAAGGAAAGGCGCGGTGTCGAGCTCCGTAAATCGGTGAAAACTGGGAAACGACGTGTCTTAACGCTAGGTTCCCTCCGCCTACCCTGATATATGCGGAATACGTGTGAAGCTAAAAAAAAAGAAAAAAGAATTATCAGTTGTCTAAGACTGGCTTTCACCAGTGGTTTTTTTGATTTCACTTTCCTCAGTGTGAATTTCATTTTAGTTTAATTACGCTTCACGCTGCATCCCGCACTCAGCAGAGTAGGCAGAGAGAATATGGGATGAGATTCCGTTCCGATTAAGACACTTCCGTTGCCCACAATCCGCCGAATTCAAGACTTATTGAAAATTGAGTGTCGGAACTCAACGCCTTCTTCTATGCCTTACTACCAGAGCGAGGAAATAAAAAATATTTAATAATGAACTACCCACAGTGCAAATCAAACCCGAAATCACTTATGCCAATACGCCACAACTGATCTCTTTAACTTTTGTATTGTTTTTTAAGTGTAAAACACAATTTCTAAAAGTAAAAAATATTCAATTTACATATTCTTACATTTTAGTATCAAATAATAATGGTGAAACGTGAGAGACGTGGGCAAGTAAAAATGTTATATCTAATTTCTCTTTTCCTTTATAAAATATCTAATTTCAATGTCGGTACGGCACTACCTTGACTGACTCTTAAAAGGCTTACGATGTTAACAAGCGAATATTTTTCTTTCCTTAGTGTGAATAACATTCAATAGAATATTAAAATATTTTTTCCTTATAATATTATTTATTTAAGTAGTAAAAATATGATGATACACCATTTCATTTTACACTCTCTATTCATTTAGATAGAACTTTAAGATATAAAAATTTGGGTCGCGTAACCTAACACCGCTTTTTGTTCAACCAAACTACGATAACATTTTCTATGTTTCTGTAAATACATTTTAAAGCTGAAGAATTTGTTTGGTTGAATGTACTAATCTCAGTAACTAAAAAATACTAGTTTTTTTAAGCTTCACACTATATATTGCACATAGCATGGTAGGTAGAAGGAACCTACGAACAGTCAACGCATAGGAGCACGTAAGCGTACGACTATAAGCTCGCCAGGTCGTGGGTTCAATTTCCACTCCAAGAAAATAAAATATTTAATATTTTCATATCCTCTGCTCTGTTATCGAGGCAAGCCGCGGCGTTAATTTACGCCACTCAACACGCAACTCTGGACAATTGGAAAGAAAAGTATCTTAATGAAAAATAATGTCTTAACACTAGGTTCCCAGCTTCCCTATGCCTACCCTGTTATGTATAGCACACATACAAAGTAAAGCAAGAAATAAAAACATCATAAAATAAATTTATCTAAAGCAAAATATAAAAGATAATTATAGCATTTCGTTCATAAATTTGATAATTAAGAAACTTTTGTGAGCGTTGAGCGCATACTTTCAGGTAATACTTACACTGAAACATCCTGAGTTTTAGCTACCTGAATGGAGCGTAAAATTAAATTAAACTGTGTTCCCCTCTCGATTATATATAAAACCTCTTTTGAAAATGTAAAATGGAACGCAATTGGCGCAACCTTTCGCTATTTAGTGAAGTGAAGAAACTGTGTGTGCTTGAATAGGTGAAAATATTTTTATTTATTTTAAAAAATAACATTTTAGTCTCATATGTAGCGCGCCACACATAAGAACGTCGCGGCGTTCAGTTCCGCCACTCAAAATTGCCTCCAGAACTTGGCAGACTGCGGACAACGTAAATGGCTTAATAGGTACAAAATGTCTTAAAATTGGGTTCCTAGATTCCCACTGCGTACCCTGCTGCAGGGATACAGCGTAAAGCAAAAAAATAAATAATCTAACGTAAAAAAATACTAAATTTATTTTTTATTTCCCCTCTCTGGCAATGCAAATTCTGGCGTAGAGTTCTGCCACTCAGGATGTGATGTCCACATTTGGGCGGAAAGCGGTAAATGAAGAGTCCTAACACTATGTTATTGTTCAGTATAGGGAATTTCTTTCTCCTCGCTGTATGCGAGATACAGTTTAAAGTTAAAAATTACAATAATTGTGGCCAGTCGTGATGGAGTGGCACATGCGTGCGACTGTAAACGCGGCAGATTATAGGTTCGATTTCTACTTGGGGAAATGAAATATTTGCCTTGACTTGTTTATTTGACCTTGTGTCTTACAAGATACGTTGTTGACGGCCACTTCTTCCTACTGTATGTCATTATCTGTATCATTTCTTGATAATGCAAGGGGAACTCAACGCCGTATTTTGTCTTGTCTATGCGAGGAGGAACGATAACAAAACACAACAATTTCAATTAAAATTTGGTTGGAAATCGAACTTACACTCACTATTCATGCGGCAATCACTAATCCATAGCACACTTCCTAATTAATTAAATCTCAATCCATTTGAAAAAAAAAACAAACCAAGTAAATATGTATGTATGTTTGTCACTACAAACATATAAAACAGTTTACCAAGCCTACGTTGCGGCGAGGTCAAAGAGTTTATTATTATTTATTACAGTGCTAGTTAGGTGGGTTAGGGTCGAACTTTAAGGGTGTTTTCAACCTTCGCCAAGAAAGGGGTTGAAGAGTGACAGTAATAAGCTATAGATTTTTCAATGGCCCCAAACGATTTTTTTTGGTGTTCAATTTACAAAGGATCCTAACGTTAACCCTATTAAGGCCTTCACGCTACATCTCTTATAGTGAAGATACTTGAATTGCTTAGAGAACACTCGTGTATATTAAAAGTGATGCATATGAATAAGGTTGTTGTGGTACATTGATTCGTGTTTGATTGTAAATACTACGGTAGTGGATTCGATTACAATTTGGGGGGTGTGAATTCTTTTAATTTCCTCGCTTTTGTAAAAATTGAGGTAGTGTTAAGACACTCCATGTAGCGGAACTCCAAGCCACACTATGTCTTGTAACCAAAGCAAAGGAAATGAAAATAATTAACTTACTTTTAAAATATGCTGTCACTTTTAAAATCAGACGATATGCCGCTTCATCCAATGACTATAAAATAGTATCTATTAGTTAAATATAAGTATTTATATAAATATTTTTAATTTATTTATGTTGAGGCCGTTTTGGTACGTATGGGTTCGATTCCCAGTCGGAAGAATGAAATACTTAATATTCAAATTCTTGCTCGGTATCAACGGAAGGCGCGGCGATGAGTTGCGCCACTAAACACGCAATGTATCCAGAATTTGTCGGAAAATAGGAAACAGAAATGCCTTAATGGGAACGGATTGCTTTAACACTAGTTTCTCAGTTTTAAATAAAAACCTTATTTTTATAAGTCCACAACCATCGCACCTTTAGCCAGAAACTTGGCAACGACAAAATACAGAATACATGAATGTATAAAATTAAAAAGCCCTCTAAAATCATATTAACAGTTTTGTATGAGAAACCACTCAAAGCGGACCGGAAAACTATATATATGAATATTTATTATTCACCCCTACAGAGGGTGTGGGCTCAAATTAAATTGTTTACGGACAGAAAATATGCAAAACTACTAGAAATTACTTATAATTTTCGTATTTTAACATTGTTTAATGTAATCAGTTTAATATCTATATAGAAATAATAAAAACAGTCTGTATAAGGAAGATATATTAGGAAATCTATTATTATATTTTGGAGGGGTTTAGCAATGTAATTATTTTTATTTTTGTCTTTGTGTATGAGGCCAGTCGTGGCGCAGGGGATAAAGTGTGACTGTAAAACCGACTGGTTGTGGGTTCGATCCCCACTCGAGGAGATGAAATATTTATTAAAATGTATATTTTCATTTCTTCGCTCTGGTGTCGAGGCAAAGCGCGGCTTTGAGTTCTGCCACTCAACACGCAATGTCTCCAGAATTCGGTAAGAAGTGGGGAACCTTTCCCATTCCCTCTGCCTACCCTGCTATGTGCGGGATACAGCGTGAAGCTGTCTTTGTGTATGTTTGTCTGTGCGTTTGTGCACGCTAAGTTCTAAACGGCTTAAATAGGTTAAATTATAAATAGGTTTAATTGCAAATTTCCTTAAGCATTCAGCTTTTTTTCTTATAATTAGATCAGTTCATATAATAATTGAAAAAATATATTAATATAAATATTTTCTTCCCACTTCCGTATAGAGGTTATCATTTCGACTATATTTTTTTAATGTATTACCTCAGAACTTTTGACTGAGTGAACCTATTTTGATGATTCTTTTTTTTTATTTAAAAGCTGGTGCGTCCCGTGTAGTCCCATTTTATTGATTGATCCATTTCTGACAATGTTAACAATAAGAAAATCACAGATGTCTTAAATTTGCTAAAAGTATGTGCGCGACATATGGACGAATAACTAAATATCACATCAACCGATTTTCGTTGATTCTTCTTTTATTGGAAATTATATTTCTGGGGTAGTTTGATGAAAGTTTGGTTGGGTTCTGATTATGGAATCCGGTGAGTCTTTTTTAGTTTTAAGTTTTCAATGTATGGATATTGACATTAAAATTATGATATTATTAGGAAAGTAATTCAGATGAGAAAAATGAGTGACACCGGGAGTAGATCGCCAGTAATAAATTTGTTAAGTTCTACACTTTTTGGCCAATTTATCGAAAATTGATTAAGAAATACGGGAAAAAAGGCAGCGCTTTGTCTTGTTATCTGAGAGAGTAAATTATCATAATTAATTCTCGCGAAGAAATCGAACCAGTCACGCTTACTGTTAGATGTTGTGCTACTGTACCACGACGGCTTTAAAAATATTTTTTAAAGATATGTATTTTAGTTTAGTTGGTCTCACTTGAAAACGTGTTGGTTTTAACATTATTCACTGCATAAATGTTTGTTTTGGACTGAAATTGAATCTGCATCTGGTATATTTTAAGCATTTCCCAAATTAGTATGTTTCCTTTTCATGCTTTTCTTATTTACTACATTAAAAAGACAGATAAAAAGTAAACGCGAATTGTTGTGGGTCGATCCCCACAAGAGAAAGTTAGATATTTATTTAAAAGAGAAGCAAAGCGCAGCGTTATGTGCCGCTACTCAACACGCAATGCCACCAGAATTCGGCGGAAAATGGGAAACAGAGTGTCTTAATATTATATTCTCTCTGCCTTCCTTGCTGTGTGCAGAATGCAGAGTGAACCTGATTTGTACCTAATATTGTTAGAGTTGGAGACTTGAGTATGATGACGTAATTAGACTTTAGAGCAAGTTTATCTGTATACGTATACTCACGTCAGAAGAGTCACGTCGAAATACTTCTCTATGATTTAAATCAGGTTACAACTTCAACAATTTCAGTCTAAGTCAGTTATGCAATTAAGCGATTACATTAAAATGCAAATAGTCACAGGTTCAAATTTTCATAACATTTTTTCGTTGCGAAAATTCTCTATTTATTTTTTATTTTTTTCACAAAAAAAACCTTAAACTAAACACCATATTCTCCACTCTCCACCCAACCGGGTCTCTAATCTATGTTTACACTGGTACCAATTAACAAACACTAATGTCGGGTGCCACGCGACCCCATGTTGATACAACGATAATTTCACAGATAGGGAGCGCGAATTCCATAGAAATGCCATACTATAACGTATCTTGTAATTACGTATTGACGTATTGACGTAATTGCTTTGGAAAATGTTCATATTTTGTGTTATATTATTTACTGGTTTAGTGTAGCACAAGCAATTTTGAATTTGTGACGAAATGGAAACAGCTGTAAGTTGTATATTTTTTGGTTTAATAGGTGTAAGGCTGCTAGCCTATTAGGTGAATTTTCAGAAGAGACAAGAAACGTTTTTAAAAATTTTAAATATTACGTATATTATCAAGTTTTTTCGTGCTATATCTAGCAGAGAGAACATAGTGTTAAGACACTCCTTGCCCCACTTTTCACCCAACTTTCCAGGCATTCCATGTTGAGTACTCAATGCCACAAAAGTTTTTACAATTTCCAATATTGATTTGTATTGTGAACAATATGATATGAGAATAAAGGTTGATCTTGATTTTCTTTTTCACTTAGCATAAAAACAAAAACTCTAATTCTAAGTGCCAGAATTAACTTTGAGTATAATATATTCACTGGGTTACATTGATATATTTAACACGCGTGTTCAATGTTCCTCAACATGCGTGTTGAATGGCGGAACTCAACGCCACGCCAACACTACATCATAGATAAAAATATTAAATATTTACTCCCCCGAATAGGAAATAAACCCACAACCAGTCACGTTATCAGACGCAAGCTTGTGCCACTGCGCCATGACTGGCCTCTCAATTTTAAATATTCTCTATTTCACCTTCACGTTGTATCCCGTATATAGGAATGTAGACAGAACTTAATCCATTCACCCGAATGCCAATTGAACCCACAACCGTTGCGTTTACAGTAATAGTTTACTACTATGCTAGGTTGGTCTCATATTTTTTTACAATAAATAAATTTCATATTTCATATATGCATTGACCACACCACCACAGGCCATTAAACCGACGTAAAGTAATCACGTTATTTACTCTCATTTTACTTTACGTACGTAGCAAGCCAAATAGAAAGTTTTACTTTGACAAATATATAGTCGTGGAATGAAAAGTCAGTATATTAGTATAATGTAAATTAAAAAGATAGAGTTTCTTTAGTATTTTTTAATACATTTCTTTTTGTATTTTTTTCAATAATAAAAAATATTGGGGCTTAAGGTCGTCGTGCCACAGCGAGTGTATGTAAACGGCTGTGGATTTGATTCCCACTCAGAGAAATTAATTATTTATTATTGTTTCAATTTCTTCGCAATGCCCCTAGAATAAGGCGGAAAATAATATCATAGAGTCTGTCTTAGATATAACTAACTCTATTTTACTAATATTTTTATCCAAATTCCGATGCGAAATCGAAGCCGTAACTCATATATTTCATCATAAAAATATAGAGAATTCAAATTATTTTTTTTCAACTTCACACTGTATTCCGCATGAAGCAGAGGGAGCCTACTGCTAAAACACTCTGCTCTCCTTTCTACCGAATCCTGGAGGCATTACCTGTTAAGTAGTAACTCAACACCATATTTTACCCCGACACCAGAGCGAACAAACGAAAATATTACATATTTAATTTCTTCAATTGGAAATCGAACTCGCAACCTGTCGCTATTTACAGTCACACAAATGATATATGAAAAATATAAGTAAGCACACACGCAGCTAACCTTAAAAGGCAGACGGTGAGATCAAAGACACAGCACAAACGAATCGAAATTTACGAGAAAGCCCCCGTCAAAGTTCCCTCTGAGCTTTTATTTGGGGTAAAAAAATTTCGCCATATCAGTGTTGAATCAGAAATGGTGCGATTGATGACAAATCATTTTTTCCGAATGTCGATTCGGAAGACAGAAATATCGTGTTTTGTTCGCAGTTGTATGGAAGTTTTTTTTTTATTTTGATTGTTGCTATATATAGAATGAAAGGTAAATCCTTTCATAAAATTTCTTGAAACCAGCAAAAAGTAATATTCCTTTATAGTGTGCAAGTGTATACAAACTAGATTGTGACTGTGGCTTATCATACATCGGTCAAACAAAGAGAAGCATCAGTGTTAGGGTGAAGGAACACATCTCCGATTGAAGTCTCAAACCCACCATACCAGAGGGCAAGATACTATCAGCTTATTCTGCAGGAATCCAGGGTATTATATACATAATACTTATGATATAATAATTATGTCAACTGACAGACGAATGCCAAAATGGTCAGTCTACCCGTGACCACGGACTTCTGCAAAGTGTTCGAAACGTCGGGTTTCTAAAATGTGTAATCCCAAATATACGCAATTAAAATAGTTTCATTAAAAAGAATAAAACCTAACTTAAATCTTATCTAGTTTATTTTAAAGAGAAGAAAAAAAATTAATGAACGGATTAGTTCTAACTAGAGATAGATAGAGGTGCAGTGTATCACTGTAAAAGCGATGATTGTGGGTTCAATTCCCACTTGAGAATTAATTATAGTCAACTATTTTAACTTCTTTCTTTTACGAAGACTTAGCGCATTGCTTAGTTCCGCTACTTAACATTAAAAGGCTATACGCGGACATATACAAGGAGCGACACTCTGTAGGTTCTATTCTCATTAGAGGAAACTAAATATTTCCATTTCTTCGGTTTGGTGTGAGGCAAAAACGGGAACGGGGTTGAGCACCGCCACTTAATACGCAATGCTGCCAGCATTCTGCGGAAAGCGTAACACATGGCTCACTCTGTCTACTCTGCTGTATGCGGAATACAGTTGAAAAAAAAGATATATTCACCCAAATACGAGACATTGTATCTTGAATGGTTTATTTCAACGCCACACTTGAAACAAATTAACTTTGAACAATATCACTTTGAACCATAATTCTATAATTTTTAAGTTCAATTAATTGGATTACAACTTGACTTCTGACAGAGCTTTGTCGCAGAAGCTTTAATGTATCGAGAACAATCACAGAAAGCCCAGTTTTGTTCAAATAATAAATAATCAAATAATAGTTAATTAGCGTCTTTGAAATATGCTTTTTAATATAAAATATATATTTTTTTATTCTCATTAACTTCTGCCTAACAATGGAATGTATGACAATATTATGATGGATGTAAAATGATTTATGTAAAAAATTATATAATATATTCTATTCTTTTATTTCTATACATTTATATTCTCTTACGCGTTGAATAAGAAAGACCTAGTAGTTGACAGAGAAACAGTTAAATATTTTTAAGATTCCGTACCTTTTGAGGAAAAAAGGAACCCTTAAAAGATCACTTTATTGTCCGTCTGTCTGTCTTTCTGTCTGTCAAGAGGTTTTATCTCAGGTACGCTTGGGTGTGACGAGTTGAAATTCAAATCATATATCTACGGCTACTAAAAATGTATTTCTATATTTACTTAAAAAATATATATATCCATTTATATAGCAAAAAATGTGTATTATACTATAAAGGGAATCGAAATTAATAGGCTACGTCCGGCTAACCTAGAATTATGAAATTTGACATCTAGTATCTACAGGTAATAATAGCTAAGGAAAAAAATCTGAAAACATTTGTGGTTAAATCATAAAAAATAATATCCTTAAAGGGACAAAATTTGGTAATAAAGCCGCTAGTTCATGTGTCATGTGAGGTATCAGATGAAGGAGCTTTGGCTAAGCTAAGCTTGAATTTCTGAAAAATCTCGAGACCTCCAATTTTGGAACGGAACCCTCGGTTGGCGAGCTCGAATGGCGCTTCCCCGTTTTTTTTATGAAGGAGTTTTAAATATCCATTACAATTGAGGCCAATCGTGACGCAGTGGCACAAGCGTGTGACTGTAAACGTGACTGGTAGTGACTTCGATTTCCACGCCAGGAAATGAAATATTTAATATTTTCATTTCTTCGCTCTGGTGCTGCGGTAAAGCGTGGCGTTGAGTTCCGCCACTAAACAAACAATGCCTGCAGAACTCAGCGGGTAGGATTGTGTCTTAACTACTACGATACTCTACCCTCCTGATGCGCGGGAAAATGCGGGAAAGTGTAAAGCGTGAAAAATATCTCTAAACACCTCCTCCCTATAATATAGCAGGCCTAGACGATAAGAGGCCATACCATAAAGAAATTCCTCGTAAAAGGTTGCGAATGAATAATAGCCCACAAAATGTCGTATTAATGTCTACATTAGAATTTTTTCGTGGACTCTGAAGATAGTGTCCAGCGTTAAAATATATTAAAAAAGTATACGGCCAAATTGATTTATGTTTCTTCTAAATCACATCTTTACCTGTAATTAGATACTATTATAGATAATATATTATTTGAGACCGTTGCGGTGCAGCGTTGATTGGAAATGCGACTGTTATGGGTTCAATTTCTTAACTTAATAACATGACAGAGCGTGACATTGAGTTTCGCCACTCAACACGCAATGTCTCGATTCGTATGAAAACGAAAAACCCAAGTGTACCATCACTGGGTTCTCGCCGCCTCCCTTGCGCTTCAGCAAAAAAAGAAGAAAATGATAACGCATTTGAATATCTAATTAAGTGCGGATTCATGTATAAAGTTCATTGCCCGAATGGGAATCGAACCAGCAACTATTGTGTTTACAGTCAGATGATCACCCACTGCACCATCCATTGTCTCAATAACGATAATACTATTTAATAAAATGTATTTACATAGAGAAGATATCCTGATCCAGCGTTTAGAGGTCGTTAACTTCCTTAAATTAAATTATCTTAAGTAACGTCTTCAGGTCGCGATTAGTTTCCTTAGAACATGAAGCTCTTTGACCCGTTCAACGGTATAAGTCCAGGTTCAAATCCCGCCGAGGATGGACTACTCTCTAATAGGTAAACAATTTTAACTATAAAAAAAAACTTGATAAAAACGAAACCTATAAATACCGTTTCCATCCACACTATAATCAATTCAACCATTTCACACATCACTTTTCAATAACATGAAATTTGAAAATCATAAAAGCCGACACACCATCAATTATTTCGCACGACGAACATACAACCTAGCATTTAGTTTCGGCCGATATATCCAAACTGAATTCTGGAAAAACAGCTTTAAAATTTCAGGAATTGAGTTCATAATCGCTTGAGCTTTAACTGTATGTATGTATGGATAGCTACACATATAGTCTAAACAAGATCATTAACATTGGTACGCACGTTGTCACTAATTTGTACCGGTTGACTGACAGACAGACAAACCGGCTGATTGACGGGCATTCATTAATGAATGTATATACTTTATTTGCTTAGTCCACTGTCCTTGTAGTGAGAGATGAGAGATATATAGATAGATAGATAGATAAATGCAAGTTGTGGATGGTGATTGTTGGGATGAATCCGGTTTTGGAGTCTATTTAAGTTTTGTGGTTTTGGGTTTTGGTACTATTTGAATCGGGGTAAGGGGTTTGATTTTTTATATTGGGTAATTATGTATAGGTAGGTAATTGGTCATTGCTCAGGGGTACAAGGGTGTGACTGTAGCGTGACGGTTCGATCCCCATTCGAGGAAATTAAATATTTCCATTTCTTCGCTCGTGTCGAGGCAAAGAGTGGCGTTGAGTTCCGCCACTCGACAGTCAATGTCTCCAAAATTCGGCGGAAAGTGGGGAAGTCTGCCTACCCAGTTGTGTGCGAGATATAGCGTGAAGCTAAAGAAAAGAATACTACTAAAACGAAAAATATTTTTTCCTACCAAAACGACGAATTAAAATCATTTACTCGAGCGTAGATTGGATCCATAATCGTGATATTTATACTCGTACGCTGTCCTATAATTGCACCACGACGGCTACTACTATTTTTACAAAGTGAAATATAGTTTTGTTGAGGCCAGTCGTGGTACTGAGGCGCAAACATGCGATTGTAAACGCGACAGGCAGTGGGTTTGATTCCCACTTGAGGAAATGAAATATTTAATGTTTTCATTCGCTCGCTCAGGTAACGAGGGACAGTGCGGCAATGAGTTCTGCCACTAATTTAGCAGTAAGTGGGGAGTGGAAGTGTCCTAATGGGGAAAGGAGGACCTTAACACTAGATTCCCACGTCCCCTATGCCTACCTTCCTATGTGAGAGACAAAAAATAATAGAAAATCAATAATTTCAAGTCTCAAACGCTAAATGCAATCAATTTGCCTTTTATAATATTACTACGGGAATCAATTTTCTATGCACTTAGTGAGTAACGTATTTACAGTGCATATTACGGAGTATTGATTTGGCTGGTTAAGTAGAGTGCATTGGGTTCCGCTATTAGCCTCCTAATTTATAATATCTATATATAAAGGGGGACTCACATTATAGTGAAGATCACGATTCGTTGTCGGTCGGATCTCATATTGGGCCGAAATAATAGTTTGAATGTTCACATTATTTTTCATATAAGAATATTTTCAATAGACTGAGATCGAATAAAAAACATAGAGTGTATGTATAATAGACAATGCACAGCCGGAATTGTGTGGCGTAGAACGCTGAATTTTTCGTGTATAAGAAGTAGAGGAAACCTCATAGAGAGGATTTCCTGAAATTATTAAGGGAAAAATATAGCACGTGATATCGCAATTTATATAAACGTATGTAAATATATATGTACATTAGTTAGATAATAAAGACCATACCCTGCTTTTTGTACAGCGTGTATCTAAAAAAGAGACTGTCGAACCCTTTTTCACTCTGTATTATTTCTAAAATAAAGAAAAATAAACATTCGATTTCTTTTTCAGCTTCACTGTATCCCGCACACAGCAAGGTAGGCAGAGGGAACCTAGTATTAAAACACTCTGTTACCCACTTTCTGCCGAATTCTGGAGGCATTGCGTGTTGAGTGGCAAAACTCAACGCCGCGCTTAACCTCGACACCAGAGCGAAGTAAAAGAAATATAAATTTAAGTAAATATTTCATCTCCTCGAGTAGGAATCGGACACACCACAGTCGATTTACAGGCCCCCTTTGCCCCTGCGCCTCGGTTACGGAACATTAGATATAACATTCAAATTTAAAACAATCGATAGCATAATACTAATAAGCTGTTAAAATGTTGAATTAATGAATTCAAATAGTTTAAACGTTGAATATCAAACATCTAAAATGGTATCTAATCGTGTCCAAAGTTTTCTTGTTAAGATTAAACAATCTGAAAAGTTATTTCATTTCTCACAGTTTCTAACGGAATTTACGAAGTAAGAATGATTTTTGTTTACAAGAATACAACAATTAAAGTCGAGCTATTCTAGTTGCGTCTGGAAAAAAGTTTTATTCATATTCTTCAGATTTAACAGACAGGCAAAAATAGAAACGTTTTACTTTAAGACAAGTGTTGAGCTATTTCTTATTTTTTTGTGAGTAGATTTTTTTTATTATTTAAAATATTCGACTATTAATTAGTTAAATAGTGTATTGGGTAAGTTCCCTTCCTTAAGTATTTGTCATACCACCATTATCATAACATCCTCCGTTATTCTCCGGTACTGTACAAGCAGATATGGATGGATTGAAGAGGTACTCAAAGAAAAAGAATTAACATTTGGCAAAAAGAATCTTCTTCACGTTGTATCCAGCACATAGCAGGGTAAGCAGATGGAATCTAATGTTAAAATAATCCGTTTCCTATATTCCACAATTTTTTTCCAGATATTGGGTGTTAAGTGGCGGAACTCCACGCCAGACTTTTACCTTCGTGCCAGAGAGAATGTGTTCTCTTCTGTTGTACTTCTTCTTCAGTTGAGCACTAATCACTTTGCCAATGTCACTTTGCATACAGAACACACAAAGAAGATAATAGAAAAGAGAAAACGTAACACAACAGGAGAATGCATGTCAAAAAGAGATCCATTTAAAAATGTTTAAATATTTTATATGGTACAAACAGACCACCGTCCATCCAACGCAGGTATAGGGGTACGGTGGACACAAACAAACTTGATTGACGTCGGGTGATTAGCGAGCGAATGGGGCGAGTGAAGTTGGTACATACGTTTCAATTTGTTTAGAAATCAATTTGTGCTTATGGGAATCGGTTTCATCTTGCATCCCGCACTCAGCAGGTTAAGCAGAGGGAAGCTAGTGTTAAGGCTCTCCGTGTTGAGTGGCGAAACTCAACGCCGCGATAGAACCCGGAGTCAATCGCGATTACAGTCACTCACTTGTGCCCCTGCGGCATGACTGGCCTCAAGTAAGATATGAATTTTTGTTTATTAATATACCCATATTCTAATATGGTGATAGTTTGTGTTAATTCTGTTTGAATTTATCTATTTTTTCTAGGATTTTCGGTAAAATATAGGGTAAATTTTAAATATTTAAATAAAATATTTCGTAACTTAAAAGTGTAGACTGAATAAAATATTTTTTAGTTTATTAAATGAAATAAAAGCGATTATTGAAATAACTAGACATCGACAGAAAGCAACATTGTTTCATATTATTCTTCAATTGAATTGTTATTAGCTACCGTACCTTTTATGGTACAAAAAAATATTTCCTATATATTTAATAGCACTACAAAGCATAATTTTTTAATATAGAAAAAATATATATATTTAAAATAAAATATTTTTTATAATAAAATGACCCTGACTAATCACTCTCATAATTTCATATTTCATACATAAGTAATAAGGACATAAAATAGTCTAATAGTATAATATACGCTCCATTGGGTTCTGCTACTCAACACGAATGCCACGATTGTTTGTTGAAAAATGGAGAACGGAGTTACTTAACACTAGGTTCCCTCCGCCTACACTACTATATGCATATGCGGGATACAGCGTAAAACTGTGACTCCAACAAGAACTTCACACCCCACTCAGATATAATATGTCTAATTTACAATATAAACAAATCTAAGTAAAACGCGTAGGCAGTGCTATGTCTGTAATAAAGTCATATTTACAAAGATCTAACAAATTAGAAATTTTCAAAGTCAAAATTGCTGGCGAGGTTTCAGGCCGTTTAATTTTGTTTGCCGTCTGAGAGTTTATATAATTCTTGGCAATAAAGAAATTGTATTCCAAGGTGGAATACCGTAAATGGTTCATAGAATTATTATGAGAATTTCTGTGAATTATGATTAAAAATATTAAAATTTGCGGCCAGTCGTGGCGCAGGGGCACATAGTGTGGCTGTAAAATCGACTGGTTGTGAGTTCGATCCCCACTCGAGGATATGAAATATTTATTTAAATTCATATTTTCATTTTTTCGCTCTAGTGTCGAAACAAAGCGCGGCGTTGAGTTCCGCCACTCAACACGCAATGCCTCCAGAACTCAGCGGAAAGTGGGGAAGGGAGTTTCTTAACACTAGCTACATCAGTACTTTGCCTACTCTGCTTTGTGCGGGATAAGCGTGAAGCTGATTTATTTTATTTATTTTAATATCCAAATTTTCACAGAGGCCGTCGTGGCACAGTGGTATAACGTGTTACGGTAAGCATGATGGTTCTGGATTGAATTCTCACTAGTTGGAATGTATTTATTTTATTATCCACACTCGGATAAGAAGAGTAAACGAACTAAAGTAGAAAATTAGGCGATATGTGGGGAACGTATTATTTTAACACTAAACTTCTTCCTCCTACTTTACGCATACGGGAAAAACCATGAAGCTGCTTTTAAAAATGCCCTAATCAAGTGATTTAAGCTAAGACAAAAGGCAAAATCTAGTATTGGCATGATAAATAAAAACGAACTTAAAAAAATAAAATGACTTTTTATTTATGTAAAAAAGTTTTAGAAAAGATTATACAAGTGCATTGCTATTGGAAGATTATAACAATATATAGAAATTAGTAAAATTATTGTAGTAGTTACTATATATAAATATCGACGTAATTAATTTACTTGGACACGGAAAGTTGAACTTCGGTTCAAAAAATATGAACCTAAGCCTCTTTAACTAGTTAGATTCGATTTTTTCTTCATTCTTATATAAAAATTTAATATTTTAATGATTTTTTAAGTATATAAATTGATTCTTAATAATTCACTACCGTAGTAGTCTGAACTATTATGCTAATTTTAAAATCACCTGAAGCTATTATGGCGCGGTGGCATAGTGTCGAGCCCGGATCGGGTGAGTAATTTATTTTTTATTTCCGGCTCTATAAATAAAATAAAAAAGTAAAAAAAAGTTGAGTAAAAAAAGATAACGGAGTGTCTTGATAGTTGACACCATTCTCCCTTTGCTTACACTGTTATATCATATTTCATACTAATTTTTATAAATGTAAGTGTATGTTTGTATATTACGGCGTGAAACGCCAAAACTATTCAATCGATTGTCTTCGAACATTTTAAACATATTCTTCGAGGTATTAGGAAGAACATACACCACTTTTTATTAAAAAAAAATCAAATCAGCTTCACGCTGTATCCCGAATACAGCAGAGTAAACAGAGGGAACCTAGTGTTAAGGCACTCCGTTCCCCACTTTCTGCCGAATTCTGGAGGCATTGGGTGTTGAGTGGCAGAACTCAACGCCACGCTTTGCCTCAACATCAGAGCGAAGTAATGGAAATGTATATTTAAGTAAATATTTCATCTCCTCGAGTAAGGATCGAACCTACGACCAGTCGGTTTTACGGTCACACTTTCTACCCCTGCGCCACGATTGGCCTTACTATTATTTAAAAATATATATATTTTTTTAATAATAGTAAGTTTCTAAGTAAGTAGCTGCGTTGGAGTTGAACTTAAAATCTCTCACGATTTTAACATAAAAATTTAGGAAAAATCATCTCACATGTTAATAACGTCACGAATATTTAAATAATGTTATTTTAACTTGTGAAATTCGTAAGAAACCTTATAATATAACATAATTTACAATCTATTAAGTTAATCAAAGAGTTATTCTTGGAACTAAATTGCTTGTAACGTATAAATGTTGGAAATATGTTTTATATGGAGCACCGTTGTTTCTCAAGATTTCATATAAAATTAATATTATGAATATTTATTAATAAGAAATAATTATAGGGCTTTTTTCGTAAAAAAATTATGAAAGGAAAACTTTTTTTAATATAATAATATGTATGTAAAATGTTTTACAAGAAATGAAGTGAGACCTGTCGTGGGGTAGGAGTACAAGTATCCGACTCTAAATGTGAGAGGTCGTGGGTTCGATTCTCACTTAAAGAAATTAAATATTTAATATTTATTTCTTTTAGCAGAGCGAATACTAGGTTCCCTCTGCCTACACTGCAGTGTGCGGGATACAGCGTGAAGCTGAAGTAAATATTTCATCTCCTCGAGCGGGGATCAAACCCACAACCAGTCGGTTTTACAGTCACACGTCGGGCCGCTGCGCCACGACTGGCCTCACTATTAGTTTTATTTTTGTCAACATTTATTTCATTAAACATGTTAATATTTTAATCTAATTTCCAGTTTCTGATAAAATCTGGTGCTAAGACACTCCGTTCCTCACTTTCCGCCGACTAGTCGGGAGGATGTGTTAATGGGAACAGAACTACCTCTGTCTACCCTGCTATGTGCGGGATACAGCGTGAAAATAAAATAAAAAAAAACAATATAATAGTGAAAGCTATAAACCATAATTTTGATGCCAATTAACAGATATATGTCCACAATCTGTTAATGTTAGAGCGAGCGTTCAAAGGCAAATCAATATTAAGGGATCTATAAATGAAGATTACAAATCGGTTCATTAATATGGTGATTATCACTGCATTAATATTACTAATCTCAAACTGAACTATATTGCTTAGTAGATTGTGATAGCTTTTGTTGTATGGCAGTAGTTATGGTTGCAAGTTTGATTCCCATTTAGAAAGTATTTTTTAATTATTTTTTTTCTCACTTTTTTAATTCCATTTAACAAATGGATTGCACTAGAGCATATAAGTGGCGTTTAACCAACTATAACCTAATAAAACAGATTTTGTTTTGAGTAATGTAACTGACTCCCCACTCTATTCAATAAAATATTTAAATAAAATTATTTAAATCATAATTTTTATATTTTAGTATGGCTCGTGACACGTCTAATATAGTTAGAAACCTTCCGTAGTTATCGTAAGTAATCCAAGATCTTTTAGAGATTCAGAGGTAACAGTGTTAATATGAAATATACCATAAATTTAATATAAGTACAAATAAAATATATTATGATAAATAACATGTCATAGTCTGTTCGTTTTAATCTCCCGTGACATTTCTTAAATATATCGAAGACGTCCTATCTTCCTCACTACTATAAATGTGTAGAATCTTTAGTTATAATAAAAGGAAGAAAGAGTACGGGCACCGCTCCGGCCCTACATCGTGGATTCCTGACCTACCAGACCGTGGTTGCAGCAGTCTTTATTGCACTCTCCGGGACGTTTGTGTGATCTTTCTGAACGTACTGGTTACGCTTGTTTATATTAAAATTGTATTAGAACGGTGATTCGTGATGTTGATTGATTTGTGAGATTAATATAAGTCGATAGATCGAACGCACTACCGCAAGGCGGCCGATATGTTAAACAAACGCACGGCACCCACCTCACAGTCGTGTCTCATTTCTTCTATACATTAACAAGTTGTAAGACTCATAGGCGGACACTACTACATATACCAGAGTACCCTACTCATCATACAACGAGGTACAGAACAACTGAAGAAAACGTTATACATAGATGTATGTCCAATACCATACAAGCATCGCTTATGCATCGTAAGCGCACCAAGGGACAACGTCGATCGCGATATAACCATTAAATACCATAGCTATTTGTCTAGCCAAGCATATTAGCCATTATACCAGCGAAGCCAAGCGGCAGTCAGTTGTGACTACAATATCAGTTATTAGTATAACATAGGGTCAATGAACTCCGACAATAGTACAAATAGTTTATAATTCATATTTTGTTACTGTCTAATATCTTTATAATATTTAAATTAATATAAGGTAATCTGTCAATGTTTATTGTAGGACATTGAATAGACTCATATGATATAATATTTATAAATTGTAAATACGTATTTTGACATAATAGTTTTATATCATATTATAAATGATACTATTATATTTATACATATTTTATTTTACAGTAATATTTTTAATATTTACGAATATATATAAACATTAAATTAATATTTAAATATAATTTACCAAACCTATATAACTTTAATTTCACGATTCATTTATACACACGCGTCTAACAAAGATGGCGGCATTCATTTTACGTATTAAAAATATAATTTTACATACCTCTTAAAACATCGTTATGTATTTATTTCAACTTAATAATTAAATAATATTTATCTTTGTATATTAATGGCATTATGTGCATTAATACTATTCTTCTTTGTTTTAATAATAAACTATTAAAAACTTACCGACGAATATTCCAAAACGGACAATCGTAAATGGAGACAGCACTTATTTTCTTACCAGCTTCAAATACTTATATCACTATTATATTGACTAACTCACATGCTTTTTAGATATAAAATGTAACTAAATATATATTAATTATAAATTAAAACTTTTGTAAACTTTTTTGAATAACTATCATTCACTAGGCACGTCCGCCATCTTCCTTCTCTTTCTCTCCATTTCTTTGATTTTGACGTTGACAGTAGCTTATTCAGCCAACATGATATTTTACAATAATTAAAATAGTAATTATGTTATTATTTATTTTAAAATATAATACACAATGATTACTTATAATTATTAAATTATTTTTAATTTATATATTTTGTATCTGCGTGTTTTACCTATAGTATATTACGTCACTTTAATATTACTTTTGAACGGAACACGTACTTAAATAACTGGACTAAACTAGTGTTTATAGTTTTTATTTATCGTAAGCTATAAAAAAAATAATGTTATAAATTATATTTATACTTTTTTTATAAATTATATATTTTTTAATTAATTATATTATTTACCCACACATTCTAGTCCTGGTATGTCATTACAGTAAGTATCCCGTATATCGCGGTGGGTAAAGGGAACTTGAGTTAAGACTGTCTTAAATTTTGTTTTTAATTATCAACATAACTATCAACATGAACAATGTTTGAGACATATTGGTGGTGAAGTTACACGCCGTTCTTTATCTTAATACCAGAGCGAAGATATGAAAATAATCTTAACAAAATAAATAAAATCGGATTCTAATCAGCTTTTTTCCCGCATACAGCAGGGTAGGCAATGAAAACCCAGTGTTAAGACTCCCTTTCCCCTTTTCCCTAATTCCCGCCAAAATCCGGAAGTATTGCGTGTTGAGTGGTACAACTCAACTCCGCCCTTTGCTTGCACACTAGAGCGAACAAATGAAAATATAAATTTAAATAAATATTTAATTTCCGCGAGTGAGAATCGAATCCACAACTAGTCAACTAGTTGTCACACTTTGTGCCACTGCGCCACGACCGCCTCAAATTATACATATATATCTCTACCATTAAAGATTTTTAAATAAAAACCCAAACATTTTTATGTATACGCATAATTTTTACGCAGCGTCGCATCTCGCCACCCAGTGCGCGATATATTTAAAGTGGGCGGTGATTTTCACGCATATTTTCTATCTTGCAGAGTAGGCACATTTGTTTCATACTATTTACATAATATTCATTTATTCATTTCAGAGGACAGAATATTTTTTGTATGTACAAACAGTGTCCTCTTAGCGTAGCAGAAATAAAATAAACTAAATGAAACGGTTGTGGGTTTGATCCCCGAATCAGATGATTTTATAAAAAATCAAAATCAAATCAGCTGCACGCTGTATCCCGAACACAGCAGGGTAGGCAGAGGGAACCTAGTGTTAGGACACTCCACACCAGAGCGAAGAAATGAAAATATAAATGTAAATAATTATTTAACTTCCTAGGGTAAGGATCGAACCCACAATCAGTCGCGTTCCTAGTCACACTTTGTGTCACTGCGCTACCACTGGCCTCAAAATATGGCCTGTTTATATAAGTATATAAATATTTTCATTACAGTCTATTTTCTTATGTACAAATAGTATGTTTTCGGAACAACAGGTTTGTAGGTGTAAGTTCGATTCCCAATTACGTGTTGAATGTTGGTGAACAGCTTAACGCCACACTTTGCCTCGTTGTTAACGCTAGGAAATGAAAATGTTAAATATCATTCCTCCAAGCGAGAAATGAAAATGTTAAGTATCATTCCAAGCGAGAATCGAACTCACAACCGTCACTTTTAATAATTTAATATTTTTTAAATATTTTATAAATAGATATATTACTATTCTGTATACAAAATAATACAAAACACAGATTATCTATACGAATAATATTAATTTTTGACACCACACGACGATATTAGAAAATTGAATTTCACCCATTTAATTATACACCTTTCTGTCAAATACTCCACGTGAAAGTAGGCGAAGCTTTACTTTACTCAGAAGGAACCTTTGAAACTTCCAAATCAAAATTTTGTTATAACAACGACTTCTTCATTAATTATTAGTATCGATTGATTGCCTTAATAATTTAAATCTCATTTGAAGGTTCTTAATTATTTCTATGAAACTTTCAGAATAATAAAGCTCATTATTTTTGTCCTTTGACATAAAACTTGGAAATCAAATTTTAATTATAATCGCTATGTTTACCGTCCAATGTTGTCAGGTAATTAAGACGTATTGGATGGTTTTTTTAGCTTCACGCTGTATCCCGCTATTGGTAAGGGGAACCTAGTGTTAAGACACTCCATCCCCCATTTTCGTGGGAACAGTGCGACAGGTCTGACTTTAAGCGCGACAGTTATGGGTTCGCTCTCAGGGGATTTTCTTTATGGAAAAAAAGACAAGAGAGTGAGGTCTCCTGATGGTAAGTGATCACCGCAGGACTCTGTGTCGCGACAGAGAACATTCAAATTTAGTTCTAATTTAATTATATGTAGTATATTTTAGTAACTTAACTTGAGAGCGAAGATATAAAAATATTAAATATTTAATTTCATCGAGTGGGAATCGAATACACAACCAGTAACGTTTACAATCACACGCTTGGGCTCTAGGACTGGTCTTAATTGTCGCTTTCATTGGAATTAACATAAAAAACCGGACAAACACGGCTCGCCCACAGAGGGTTCTGTATGAAAAGTTTCGAGCTTTTTCTAAAATGGAAGCTTAGGTTAACCAGAGCCTTTTTTACCTGATATTAAAGGTCATGTCTTTTTTTAAGTAAATGTAAAAATACCTTTTTTTATAAAAAATCAAGAGAACGAACGAACGAAGTGATTTTATAAGTGATTCCTTTTTTCCTTAAAATGTGCGGTACCCTAAAAAGGTCGTACTAAACTATGTATATACTGACTACTTCACAGAGCAAAAAGTAAATCACTCGGTGTATAGTGGAAATCGAAACAACGCATTATTTGTCGCTTAACACATAATAAAATGATAATGAGGCGGTTGCTGTTTGCATATCGTTTTATGTTGCTGAGTGTATTTTAATTTGATCTCTATTAAGTGACCGTATAATAGAATTGGACAGGATATAATTAAACAAAATCAGCTGCACGCTGTATCCCGCACACAACAGGGTAGGGAGAGAGAACTTAGTGTTAAGACACCCCGTTCCCCACTTTCTGCCGAGTTCTGGAGGTATTGCGTGTTAAGTGGCGGAACTCAACGCCGCGCTTTGCCTCGACACCAGAGAGAAATGAAAATATAAAGTTAAGTAAATATTTGATGAAATATTTACTTAAATTTATATTTTCATTTCTTTGCTCTGAGATGATTGATTGACGATGATTCCGGTTAGGAGATGTCCTCAAGTGGGGATCGAACCCACAACCAGTCGATTTTACAGTCATACTCCGTACCGCTGCGCCACGACTGGCCTCTATGTAATAGAATTGGACAGAATATCATTTGTTGTATAAAAATAATAAATATGGGATTTTTTAGCTTCACGGTATATCCTGAAATTAGCAGAAGAAGAAGAATAGGCAGCGGGAACAAAGTTGCTAATATTTTTATTTCCTGGCAATGACTCTTGATTTCGGTAGAAAAGTAGGAAACGGAATTAATTAGAACGGCACTAAACTCCCACTAGCACTTTACACTTCTTACCACTAGGTTCCTAGTATCCCTTTGCCTACCCTGTTAGGTTATATAGACGGGATATACCATCCAACTATACAAAATCATTCATATCAGAATCAAACCCACAACCAACCAACACACTAAACGACATTTATTAATTAAAAACAAGCAGGTACTTAAACTAAAAGCATATTATTAAAATAGTTTTTCCGCCATCTATTTTATTCGCTTCCAAATGATTATTATGTAGTAAGTAACAGTAAATGTTGAAGCCAGTCGTGGCGCAGCGGCACAAAGTGTGACTGTAAAACCGAGTGGTTGTGGGTTCGATCCCCACTCGAGGAGATGAAATATTTACTTAAATTTATATTTCCATTTCTTCGCTCTGGTGTCGAGGCTAAGCGCGGCGTTGAGTTCTGCCACTGAACACGCATTGCCTCTAGAATTCGGCAGAAAGTGGGGAACGGAGTGTATTAAACTGGGTTCCCTCTGCCTACCCTGCTGTGTGCGGGATACAGCGTGAAGCTGACTTTTTTTTTAAAGTAACATTTAAAAAAAACTGGCAACACCAGTTTCAGAACCAGTATATTTATTCTTATCAATGAAAGTGATCGATATGATCGATTTAATTATTAATCTTCTGTTTATTAGTTGTCATAAATTTATTTGAGATGTTTTTATGTTAATGGTTTAGAAACCTGTCATGGCCGTTTAGACTCAGAGGCACAGCGTCGGATTGTAATCGCGTTAGGCTATGGGTTCGATTTCTCGTTGGAGGAATTAATTATTTTTATTTCTTTGAAGAGGCGCAGGACAAGGCGTGGTGTTACATTCCACCATTTACCATGCAAATTGGGGGAAAAATGTGGAATATCTGAATGTCTTAACATTTTTCTTTGCCTACCCTGCTATTTACGTGACACAGGGTGAACTTATAATTTATTATAAAAGTATTCAAGTTGTATATTTTTATTACTAAACAAGTTGGAGGAAAACGCAGTGTTGAGTACCGCCAATATACACGCATTATTTCCAGAAATCGATGAAAAGTAGCGAACGGTAGTGCAAAGCTACAAAAAATGTGAAGTTAAATAATTTTTAACAAAAAAAAAACATTTCTAACAGTGAATTTAAAAGAAAAGAAATAAACTATTAACTTATACAAAAACCATCAAATATTTATTGTTTTTTTTTTTTATTGTCGGTGCCAAGAAAAATAATAAAGCTTAGTATTTTCTTATTATAGTAAGGTTGTTGTAGCATTAGCTTGACACCTTCTTGGTTCTCTCCTATAAAAATATTCTTCCATTTGTCATACATACATATTGCAAATTTAAAATTTATATGCTTTTCTAAAAGAGAGCATCGCGGAACTAGACCAAATTAGAATATAAGCACACGGAAAGCACCAGAGCTCAAATAAAAAAAAAATCATCAACATCGATTCACCCAGTCGAAAGTTAAACATAAAAAACTGGAAAAATTGAGAACCTCCTCCTTATATAGAAAACGGTTAAAAAAATAACTAGAAAATTAACAGTAGCAAAAACTCGTTTAATATTTATCAATATTTAACCTTTCCCCTTTGAGTTTAACTCGTTATTTTATATAATCATTATCTAATGCAAATGTTCGAAGAAACACGTAAATACACACTCATATATCATAATTTTATGTTTAACACATATAATATTCATAAAAAAAATCTATACGGGTTTTATAAAGATGAGTTTCGTTTGGTTGAACCGTACTAATCTCAGAAACTACTGGTTCAATTTGAGATTTCGAAGAAATGCATACCTCTCATAGCAGGGTAGGCGGAGGAAAACCCGGAATCTAGTATAAAGGTACTCCGTTTAAGACTTCCGTTTTCTATTCCGCTGAGTTGACGAGACATTGCGTGTTGATTGGCGGAACTAAACGCCGCGCTTTGCCTGGTTACCAGAGCGAGAAAAATGGAAATATTAAGATATCATTCCGCTAATGGAAATCGAACTCACTACGTTAATTTTTTCGAAATAATCCACTATACCTGCGGTCAAAGTTACCTTGGGTAGGTACTTATAATATCTTATGTCTCGTATAGAACCCTCAATAAAGTCAATTTCCATTTGAATATGGAAACGAATCCACATATAAAAGCTAGTAAACCATAAGAGATAAATTATAAAAGTAAGTTCAAAATTGTTTATGTTTTTTTTATAGAAAACCTGTTTTAAAGTAGATATGTTTATATAACTATTATCGATTTATTCATGTATTATGTTTATATGACCCTTAGTTACCTTAAGCGTTAATATTGAAATTCATTATAATATTCTATTAAATAGGTCCGATTAAATTGAAGGGTTCTTTTTATTTTAAAGCGCGGCGTTGAACTCCGCCACTCAATACGTACGTAATATATATAAGAAATTATATATATTGCATATAGCAAAATTCGCAGAAAGTACCCTGTATTACAACACTCTGTTCCCCACCTTCCACTTTTCGAAACATTTTAGATTCGGAAGCGAAACTCAACGCCGCGTGTACACCCACACATTGTGCCGCTGCGCCACGACGTCCTAAATCTATTCTCATAAAAAAAACCAATTCACAAAACGAGATCACCATGTATAAGCAGGAATAACCATAAACAACAATTTACAAAGATATCTCTAATCAAATGCTTCTACCTTTTTATAATACTTGACGCGTATTTTTTAATCGGACCAATAAAATACAATTAGATCGGTTGATACAAAATAAAAACTTTTATAATTTTATCTAATCTGTTTTATTTACGAGAGTTCCCGAGTAATGGGTGATATGGAAACAGGTTAAATTTTTGAATACACTTTTGTGTAAAGAACTAAGGGCCTAAAGCAGTGGTTCCCAACCAGTGGTCCGCGGACCACCTGTGGTCCGCAGAAGCCTAAAAATGGTCCGCGAACGATTTTAATTTTATGACTGAGGATGGTAAGGCGAAGTTTCTGTTTAATAATTACAGTTATTTTTTACTGTACCTACATACCTACATGCATAGTGGTCCCTGCTACCAAGAATGATATAAAAGTGGTCCTTGATCAAGAAAAGGCTGGGAACCCCTGGCCTAAAGTGACCTCTTATCGGAACAATAAAGGTATATACAGTGAAGTCATTAATTTGTCAATTTGATAAGGAATGAAATGTAACAGCTATTTATTATGGCGCAGTGGTATAGTTTCTGATTCTGATTTCTGACGCGGTGCTCGTAGGTTGGATTTACAATGTTAGAAAACATTATTTTTGAATTATTTTTATTTCCGTAATCTCAATGTGTGATAAAATTAGAATTCCCTCTGCCTACACTGCTATGATGGCCATTTTTTGAGACATTGCGTATTAAATAACATAATTCTACTCTGCGCTATGCCTTGTCACTACTAGTATTCACCTAGGCGGCACTGAAAACCAGTGTATTTGTTTGTATTATTGCTCATAAGCCAACATCTATGTCGATTATTTATTGTATTTTAATTTATTCTTAGTCAGTATATAGTACCAGTCAGTAGTTAATATATAGTGAGGCCAGTCGTGGCGCAGTGGCACAAAATGTGACTGTAAAACCGACTGGTTGTGGGTTCGATCCCCACTCGAGGAGATGAAATATTTACTTAAATTTATATTTTCATTTCTTCGCTCTGGTTTCGAGTGTGGCGTTGAGTTCTGCCACTCAACACGCAATACCTCCAGAATTCGGCACAAATTGGGGAACGGAGTGTCTTATAACACAAGGTTCCCTCTGCCTACCCTGCTGTGTGTGGAATACAGCGTGAAGCTGATTTTTTTTATATAGTATTTAGTAACATTATTTGCTATTGTTCGTCGTTGTTCTTTTTTTTATCTGTACGGCAGTTGCTCTTGTTAAAATAAAATAAATAAATAATAGTGCGCGAAAAGTAAAATATGTTACTCAAATGAAACGAACCCATTTCCATCGCACTTACAATCAAATACTACCACAGTGCCACGATGTCTTTCGCCGAAAACGGTGCTTGGCACAATCCACATCAACTCTTATAAAATCTAATTCATATTCATGTAGAACATTTTATTATGAACGTAAGCCTATCATGTCAGGGCTTCCCTCATATAAAGCAAACGTTATCAGTTCAAGTAATACGTACACGGTCTGGTTTATACAGGTCTACTTTATCGGAGATCTCTGCATTGATAAAAGTGTCCACACGCTATGGAAATATATTGATTTGGTTCTGTATTGTTTAATTTTTTATATCTCGGATGAAATTTGTGGACACTGCGTTCTCCGCTTTCAAATAATTTTGGAAATGTTTTATTTACTGGATGGTGTAACTCAACGCCGCATTATTTCTAATGAACAAGAGTGCAAGCATTTGTTACACAATTATCTAGTAGGTTGTAGGTACGATCAGACTCTTAAAAACTCCACCACTTTAGTCTCATCATCTGTCCCACGTAGCAGTATGGAAAAATATAGTGTCTAAATACTCCACCCTACGCCTGCACCGACGCGTCCCCTGTCCGACTAACAAATCATTTATTTACTAATCTAAATTACTTTCGTATTCTTATAAAATTACTATTTTAAAGACAATATTCATGCAATGCATTGTAACATTTTTTTATTGACGTTATTTTTTTTATTTATAAGCTGACTTAAATAAAACAAGCAATATACCTATTAACGGAGCTTGCCAAAATATGAAAACGGAAACTGCATTTAAATATCTGAGATAAGCATATACAAGTATAGGAATGGTTCTATTACATCGAAAAATACTCCCAATAATAGATTTTCTCATATAACTTCCATGTATTTTATTATATATACGTAAAGATAAATAACTGATAAATTGATTAGATAAAAAGAAGAAAAAAAATTGTCATTCAGATGAGAAAATTCTCAACTGCTAAACCACAAATAGATTTCAATACACGAACTCTCTCACAAACACTATACGAATCTAAATTATTTAGAATGTAATCTACGATACGGGCCAGATGGTCCCGATATTAGATTTTCGACCCCTAAAATTGCATATAAACGAGAGACATCGCGTGTTTTGCAAATCTGATTATTTGTTTATTCATTGATATTTATCATAAATTTTTATTTACATTAGGTTTACTTTTTATGTATGAGTATAAAATATGTACTATATGTATTGCATATAAAGTACTTAAGGTATTAGTAATATGTTTTTTTTTTAAATTATAGTAGTTTTAAGTTTCACGTTCTATCAGGGTAAGTAGAGGGAACCTAATCGCAACACACTCCTTTTCCACTTCCCATCAAATTTTCATGACCGCGTTTCGTAAACCAAAGGAGAGAAATGAAGATAAAATTAATGTTATTCTTACCCTAAAATGAGAATTGAATTCAGACCGTCATGTTCACAGTCAGACACTGTACCATTGCGCCACAACGGCATCAATAATAAAAAAAACTAAAAATTATTTAGGCAGAATGTTCGATAACGTATATTTGTATATACATCTTCAACAAATACGAATGTAGAGTAGCGGACAAACATTGCTGTTTCAATTCAAAAAGCCCTGTTTTTTAATGTCCACGTATTTTTTTTTTGCATGTACTCTTTGCTTAGAAAGATAGTCAGAGGGAACCTGGGAACCTAGTATTTAACATAAAAAAGAAATATAGAAATTGAGGTGTTCGTAGCACAGCGGCACACCATCAAATTGGTAAAACAATTGTAGGTAAGGTCACATTCGGAAGACTGAATTATTTTGAGCTCCTTGCTCTGATAACAAGACGAAGCGCGCCGTTGAGTTTTGTTACTCAACACGAATTATCTAGAAAATTGGGAAGTACGTGGGGGACGGTGTCTTAAGAACGAACTAATGAGACGAGACTTAATATTCAACTCATTTAATATATATTAAATTTGGTATATACAAAGTGTTTTTGTCATCATCACTTTAAATGAAACCACAGTTTTAAGCACTGTATAAAAATCTACAAAATACAATTAAAACAAAGGAGATTTTTCCAAAACTGAAAATGTGATTTATTCATACAAAATAATTAATAAAATTATCATTGTAAAATAAAACGCCATTTATCAAGAATAATGCACACCTAATGATAGAAATCCCTTTCTCTTTCTAGTATTTTTTTTGAGAATAAAAAGTGAAAGATCGGCAACGCTTAGTACTATTTTTGTAGTAGTAGGTGTTTACGTTATTGGAATCTATTCGTAACTGCGTGACACGAAATACAGTATGAATAAGCATCGTGAAATGAAAAAAAGGTATCTTGATCCTTTAATTTTTTTATTGATTTCTTTATGTATGGGTTTGAAATATTTTACCCTTCATGTAGTTCCCGTAAAAGGAGCGTTGACGCTTCCACCCTGTACAGTTCTCAAAACTATAACTAAAACTGATTGCAAAACGTCACACTAGCCATTTAATTTAGTACACTTACATTGCATGCTTACAAATGTATTAATACAAAATAATAATAATACAGCTTCACGCTGTATCCCGCACACTGTAGGGTAGGCAGAGGGAACCTAGTGTTAAGACACTCCGTTCCCCACTTTCTGCCGAATTCTGGAGGCATTGCGTATTGAGTGGCAGAACTTAACGCCGCGGTTTTCCTCGACACCAGAGCGTAGAAATGGAAATATACATTTAAATAAATATTATTTATCTCCTAATGGGGATCGAACCCACAACCAGTCGGTTTTAGTCACACTTTGTGCCCCTGCGCCACGACTGGCCTCATACTAATATTTATGATTATTGTGCTATACTCCTACACTCATTAAACTGTTTATTTGGTCACGCTTGTTATATACACAAGACGTCAAATAATTAAAAAAAAGTGGATATTAGACCACGGAGATATATATCACTAAATTATTTTGCCTTATTTCTCACATCCCAGGATAGGTTATATCGGTAACCATTCAAGATCCAAGAACAAATGAGGCGTTGCATTTTATATACCTTATAGAACTAGTATTTAATGTAGTAGAAAATTGATACTTAACTATAAAAAGAACAGACATGCTTTCTCTAGAACTGAAGAGTGTTTTAAATGCAATAGAGGAAGAATAAAATAAAATTTATATTTGATTTGAGAGTTTTCTCCCTTTGTTCCGTTCTTCATTTTTCTTCTTTATAAAGGTTTCTTTTTCTTAAAACGTTTTTATTTTTCTATTACTATCAAGATAAAAAAAATATTCTGGTATTACTATAATAGAGCGAGGAAATAATATATATTAAATAATTATATATAACATTCTTCCTGTGGTAGGTGGAATTCATGGCCATTTACAGTCATACTCATGTTAGTTTCGCAGTATACTGTACATAGTAATGTAGGCAAAGGGAACCTGGGAACCTAGTGTTAAGCCGCTGAATTCTGAAGCATTACACATTGAGTAGTGGAACCTAACGCTGCGATTTGCCGAGGCGAGCGAGACATATTTATAAAAATATTAAATATTTAATTCCCCAGAATAGAAATCGAACCACATATACAGTCACACGCTCATACCAACTATACACTCACACAAACCAATTCACAAAAGCTAGATCTAAAAAGAAAGAGTAAAAGTAAAAGTAAAGCTAAAAGAACCTAACATTGAATATTTCAGTTCGGCAAGTAGAATTCTAATGATAAATTCAAATCTTACCCCCATAGGGAATTAGGCAATCAGACCGTAGGAGCTGGAGGCAAATGTACGCTTGGTAGTACACTCACTTCTATATCAACTTGCTGTTGTAGTTTAGTTGAATAGAATTACTTGTTTATACTGTTGTTATTGTATTTACAATGATATTGTAGTATAAACTGTTGTTTAAGAAATTATTGTGTTGTATTATTTTTTGTGGTTTAATATTTTTCTGTTTGTTTTTTTTTTCACTTATCTTAGTCTATCAGTTTTATAATACATATAATATTATATTTGTAATTATGGAACCTTTCTTATGAGGTACGTTGTATCCCACACATACAGGACAGGCAGATGGAATTTGGGAACCTAGTATTAAGACACTTAGTTCCCATTAAAGCACTTCCGTTCCCCACTTTCAGCCGAAAATAAAGTTTTTATTGAAGCACAACAAAGAATGATCTTTAAAAATATATTACTCAATCCAATAAATAACTAGCTAACAGTTAACTTTAGCACCATTTTTGATAAATGTTTAACGTCTAAGTTCATAAGGTTAACTGCAAGAAAAATATATTGGTACCCATTAAAAAATTTGTTCTCCTGTCAATCTTTCACACCTACACCCTAATTTTGATTGACCTTCGTCGTAAATTGATTTGATCTTTCGTTAAAAATGTGATCAAATTTCAAGTTATCGCAGTTTAAATGAAATGCTTGTTATAAATCTTAAATTGTTAATAGAATTTGGTGGTTATTTAATAAATTGAGTGTCTGATTGAATGTGCGGTAGGTGTTTGTGTGTGGGTTTGAATTATTATTTTTTTATAGCTTCAAGCTGTATCTGACGTTGCAGGGTGGGCAGATGAAATCTCCGTTCCCATTAAGACACTTCCGTTCCCCACTTTCTACCGAATTCTGAAGCCTTTGTGTGTTGAGTGGCGTAACTGAACGCCGCACTCCAACTCGTTACCAGAGCGAAGAAAAGAAAATATTAAATATTTCATTATTTTCTTCGGGTGAGAATTGAACCCACAGCCGATCCGTTTTTAGACGTACGCTTGTGTCCCTGCATCATGGCTTTAACAACTTTTGATTTATTTTAAAATACAACTTTTTTGGCTATTCATTTTCGAAAACGAAGCCAAAAAAATGCATTTAAAAGTACCTTACTATATTAGAATACAGCAAACAAAACTAGTATTAAAACACTCCGTTATACACTGGCGCAGGGGCACAAAGTGTGACTTTAAAATCGACCGATTGTGGGTTCGATCTCCACTCGAGGAAAAAATATTTATTTACATTTATATTTTCATTTCTTCGCTTTGGTGTCGAGGCAAAGCGCGGCGATGAGTTACACTACTAAACACGCAATGCCTCCAGAACTCGGCGTAAAGTGGGAAACGGAGTATCTTAACACTAGGTTCCCTTTGCCTACCCTGCTGTGTGCGGGATACAGCGTGAAACTGAATTCTATTCATATGGGTACATACAGTAACATTGTATTTAGTATTTATAAGTATTTACATTTGGGATTTGCAATGATAAAATTACAATTATAATTGCTGTAAACGAAAAAAAAAAATGAATTATTATCACAAATTTAGGTGTAATTAAACCTGCGTTGACTAATTTGTTAAATGAACGTAAAATTGTGTAAATGACGTTTGGTACAAAATATAAAAAAAGTGTTTTGTTTTTACAGCTTTTAGTTATATCTACACGTATGTATATAAACGAAATTATTGGATTTAGAATGTTGAAATTTATCAACTAAGTAGAGTTTGTAGGGAACTAAGAAGAGATATTTCAAAATTCTCGCGAAAAAAAATATAATTTTTCATTTTACATGTTAAAATTGAAAAGAGCAAAGTTGCTGATAGGGACTTGTCAAGTTTAAAGTAGGAAGGCAGAAGGAACCTAATCTTGTAATACTTGATACAAACAAGTGTTACTACGTGTCAAGCTTAAACTTAAAACGTCACGCTTTCCTTCGAGAGACCGGAGAGAATGTAAATGAATACATAATTAGCTGGATTTCTTTTTAAAATGTACAAGTATTCTTTTTGACTACAACCTCCTTCCCTCCATACAACGTGATATTAGCGAAGCGATTTGTGTGTCAACTAATTTGTTCGGAATGCCATAATCAAAGAAGAGGACATTAAATACCTCTTTTTCAGCTTTACACTGTATCTCACATAGCTTTTATCCGAATTTTTGAGTCATTGTATGTAGAGTGGCGGAGCTCAACGCCGCACTTTGCCTTTTTACCAGAGCACAGAAATGAAAATATTAATAAATAATAATTCTTCAGGCTTCAATACGTATCTAATAATTATATTATAAAACTCGCTATCTCTTATACATTGAAGTACAAAGAGTCTTGGGAAACATTATACAGGGGCGTTTCTGGTCCCTGACCTTTGCAAAGGAAATGTGAAACAGTCTGATTAAAATATAAAATATAAGATTTTTGAATGGAATTGTCCCGAAATGTTGCAAACCAATTAGCGAAATAACCTTTTGTTATAGCAATGGATATTTATTGATCCCAATAGATTTTTATGCTTTCTTGCTTAATTTGTGCTGGAGTTCAATTTTATTTTTGATTTTGCTGTGATATATTTTTTTACCAACATAGCTCTCAAAATCTGCAAGCTGAAGTGGCAATGGCCAGGCTATATTGTCAGGAGGAGCGATAACCGATGGGGAAGAAAGGAATGGCGTCTCGGCAAAAGGAGTACAGGCTGCTCTCCAACCAGGTAGATCGACGACCTAAGGAAGACAGCGGGAATCCGCTGGATTAAAAGGGCGCAGGACTGGACGGAGTGGCGACCATTAGGGGAGGCCTATGTCCAGCAGTGGACTTCGAAAGGCTGATGGATGGATGGATGATATTTTTTATGGCAGAATAAGAAATGTTGCAGATGTTTTTGGTAATCTTCTTTGTTTTGTTAAAAAAAATGTGACCATATGCTATAACTTATTTTTAACATTTTTAAAATGTTATTTCACATTCAGGAAAGAAAAATACTTATTTAAAATTTGAACGTAGCGGGATCAGGAGGCGCGAGTCCGAGTCCCGCTATGTTCAAATTTTTGCACGTTTTCTATATTATTATTATTATAAATAATAATATAATCGAATGAAATTAACTTTAATATATATAATGTATATATATAAAAGGACTTGTGCTGACTGACTGAGGTAAGACGCACGCAGAGCCGTAACCGCTGATGGTAGAAACGTGAAATTTGGGCAGATGTTTATTTTCATATTCTGGACATCCACTAAGAAGGGAATTTGACAAATTTTAACCCTAAAGGGATGAAATAGGGGTTGAAAGTTTGTATGGAAAAAATTTTTTATCTTTACCGATTTTTATAAAATTTGAAATTCAGACTCTTAAAAATATTTCATTGAACACGTATTTCATGGTTTTTAAGAATTCACCTCCTAAGGGTTCAAATAAGGGGTTGAAAGTTCATATGGAAAAATCTTTAAATCGCCACCGATTTTTATAAAAATTTAAATTCAGACTGTTAAAAATATTTTATTGAACACGTGTTTCGTGGTTTTTTTAGAATTCACTCCTAATAAGCGGGCGAAGCCGCGCGCGCCCTCTAGTATATAATAACTTTATTTACTTTATTGACACTTGCAATCCTACTTTTAAAATTATTGATGGAAACTGGTAAGAAGTGTAAAAGATTAACACTTAAAATGCACATGTAAGCATGATGATCATGGGTTTAATTATTTGTAGGGGAGTCCGAGTACAAAAGTTACAGGGGCTCGAAAATAAAAAGAGTCTGGGTAAGCAAAAGAAGCTTAATGTTAAGACACTCCTATATCTATTTTTTATGAAATTTTAGAGGCTTGCCTGTTGAATGGCGTAACTGAACGCCGTGTTTTGCCTCTATACTAGAACATATATTCCGTTTCCTCGAGTGGGGATCAATCCCACAATCTGTCGTGCTTTCTAATAATTATTATTATTAGTTAATATTGATTGTTTGTTTATAGTTTACTCGCCCGCACTTTGGATATTAGATAGTACTACACAACGTAAGTAACTTTTTAGATCTATTTTATCACAATTTAAACCATGTTGTATTTAAAATACAGTTTTTTTTGTTTTTTAAGTAAAAAAGTTGTGTTTTGCGTTGAGGTTTATTTAAACCTCAACTTTACTTTTTATTACTTAGTTAATGATTTTATAAATGACAAATAGAGACAATGATATTTTGCTTTAAAGAAATCGGAGTTCTGCACTGAATTGCAATTTCAAAAGTATCGTTGTTACTGTGAATCTGTAAATCGTTAAACTGTACACTTAAAAAACATTAGTCTCGCTCAACTTCTTGCGCCGGTGCTTTTTAAGTCTGATGCGCTAACTTTAATGAACTGGTAAAAATATTTTGACGTTGAAAAAACAAGACATAATGTAAATTCGTATTTTCAATAAAAAAATATTTGCATTTCACTCTGAGCTACTGTTAGTAATGTCCCCGGCCTCCTTTATCAATAATAAAGAAGAAACATACATGTCTCCAAATGAAATTCGGACCCCCATGTTAACTTAAAGTAAGTAATTACAACACACGTTAAACTTATGAACCGTTTATTTTTAATTAACGCCCAGTTCGAGGCCAGTCGTGGCGCATGGGCACAAGGTGTGACTGAAAAACCGACTGGTTGTGAGTTCGAGCCCCACTCGAGGAGACGAAATATTTACTCAAATTTATATTTTCATTTCTTCACTGTGGTGTCGAGGCAAAGCGAAGCGTTGAGATCTGCCACTCAACACGCAATGCCTCCAGAATTCGGCAGAAAGTGGAGAACGGAGTGTCTTAACACTTGGTTCCCTCTGCCAATCCTGCTTTGTGCGGGATACAGCGTGCAACTGATTTATTTGATTTATTATTAATTAGATCATCTAATTGGGCAAGAACGATGTTTGGAAAGGAAAAGCCGATTAATTATTTCGAAAGTCACGCTTAATTCTTTCCGAAAGTACCTGATAAGTTTTGTTTCCATACAAATTTAAGCCTAAATCTTCAGGTATACGGTTCAAAATTTGTTGTAAAACTTTTTCATATTTTGTTATTTTCACAGAAGAATTGATTAGGTGGTTTTTATTAGGTTATTTTGTCACGGTGTTCTCTATGGGATCCTTGGGTGGCACTCGAATATGGGCCGGCTCTAATATGGTTATGAGTCAATTTTATGTTTTCTAATTGTCTTTAATGTTTTATAATGAAGCCATTATGGTTTGTATGTGGGTTTTCATTGTTGTATTTTTTATTGTGTTTGTTTTTTGTTTTTATTTTGTAAAAGGAAAGGAATAGAAAGTAAGTATTGGGAGAAATAATCAATTTTTACCCATATTACTTATGATTACATATATGTATTGAGGACGTTGTGACGCAGCGTAAAGCGTTTGACTGTGGGTTCTATGCCCATTCGGGTCAGTGGTTATATTTAATTTTTATTTTATTTTACGCTCTGGTAAGTAAAGCGGTATTGAGTTCCTCCATTCAATTTGTCAAATTCAAACGCAATGTATCGAAAATCTAACTCTAGATTCTCTCCTTCTACATCAAATAGTCAAATTAAAATTAGTTTAGGAACTTACATATCTTCAGGCAGCTCATATGTCTGAAACAAAGATTTTTTTTTAGTTTTTATTTTAAAAAATGAACCGAGATGTACAGTCTAGTTTTAAAAGTAATTTATGTGAGTTCATAATTTTTTACTACTCAAAAATTATTTTTCTAATTAGAAAAATATTGTCCGAAACCTTTCTCATCTAGCCATTCAACTCGATCGATTACACCACTTCGATTCGGGCGTAAAGTATTAATAGATTGTTTTTATACTAAGGTATCTTTGTCTATCTTACTATTCGGGATAAAGCGTGAAACTGAAATAAAGTATTAAATGGATTATTATATATATCAAGCCTTACCACATAGAGGTCTATAAAGAATATTATCTAGGTAAAGGCGAACCCTCTGCTAGAAATCTAATGTCAGTTATTTGAATTATATGTCTCAACTCTCTCTCTCTCTCTGTATAGTGATAGTAATATACATACTTATCTATAGTTTATTTTACACATAATCGATGAGACCTAAATATTTATCCATTTTACCTTTCTTTAATTAATATAATAATAGTATGTTCTTTAATTTTCAGTGTTGCAGGAAATATTTAAAAACTGTGACTTTTTGAATAAAAATCGGATTTGAAGATTTGTCCTTGCGCTCATAATATAATTTTTACTTAGTACAATAACAGTAGGTAGTTAGTATAAGCAATAATATAAAATGTCGTCACATTACTACTGGTCTCACAGACCAATCCTCATGATATCGGGTTAAATAAATATGCTCTTTTGTTATATTCCAACTATGTTTGATGATAAACATTACAAAAACTGAGTAAGCAATAAAAAAAAATATGAAGTCGATAATTTACCTTATAGCCATAGATAGCCAATTATAATTTAAAAAAATTACGTACTTTGAAAAATACTTAAAAAAAATTCCAATATAATTTGAATCTACCACCATCTTATAAAACTTTACATATCATACATAAGAACGAAATGGAAATCACAAAAATTCAATACACAAAGCTATAAAATACAAAATCAACACACACACCATATTGGCCCTATACCCTATTGTATTTCTTAAGTCCCACTTACCCATACTTTACTTTAAGCTGTCCAAAGCACGCCCACCTGATGTAGCGCAAGGATAAGACCTTAAAGCGTGCCCGAACATAATCCCACATCAAAGGCCCATAATATTAAAGAACCACTATACTATGGACTAATCTACTCTTATCTCCGAAACGTACACCCTGTATAAATGGTGAAAACATTATCTTCTCCCAACGGCCCTACACTGAAGACGCTGAAAACCGGGTCTATTATGTAAATTGTGGCGGTTATATTTTTTTTTATGTAATATTTCGTAACGTGATATTTTAATAGAAAGCCTTTTCTCCTTTCACGTCTCTTTCATCCTGGTTGATGCAAATTGTTTAATGGGTAATTTCTTAGTATATTTCACTTTAATTCTTGGATGAGTTTTGCTTAGTAAATTTAAAATTGGATCGGATTTTGTTTTCTTTTAAGTCTTTTTTTTTGTTCGGTTAATTTTATTATTTCAGTTAAGATAGATAAATGTCTAAAAGAAATCTTGTTCGTAACAATATTGTTAAATATCATATCATAAATTACAATATTATCTTGTGGACAGCAACTTTATTTGCTAAAATTTTGAGTAGTAGAATGGACAATCCCCTTTTTCCCGTGAGAATTTTCGAAAAATATTCTCATAATCAAATGGGTGGGTTATGGACAGTAGGTGAGGTGTGCCCTATATACCACTTTCCAATACGCGAGTGAAGCCGTAGGTAAAAGCTGGTACTAGGATCACGCTAAAAATTCTATAGATAACGCAGCCGAAGTTGATTACAATAATTTAAGCTATTCGTGACGTAGAAGCACAAGTTTACGACTGTAAACACGACAGATTGTGGGTTCGATTTTCACTCGAGGCAATTAAATATTTAATGTGATCATCAAAATAATTGTGATCAATCAAATCAGCTTCGCGCTGTATCCCGTACATAGCAGGGTAAGCAACCTAATGTTAAGACACTCCGTTCCCCACTTTCTGCCGAATTCTGGATATATTGCGTGTTGAGTGGCAGAACTCAACGCCGCGCTTAACCTCGACACCAGAGCGAAGAAAATGGAAATATAAATTTAAGTAAATATTTCATCTCCTCGAGTGGGGATCGAACCCACAATCAGTCGGTTTTACAGTCACACTTCGTGCCGCTGCGCCACGACTGGCCATAACTGTGATAGCTATAGAACAATATCGATTTCACGAAATTCTATATAAATTATCAATCATTTACTGTAATTCACATTAGGCTAATGGTGTCGCGATATAAAATTTATTACATTCATATAATTAAAACTCGTTCGTGTAAAATGAACTCGTGAAGCAAATTAACACAGGTTGGTTGAAAATGAGTCGCAGAAATTATGATATTTACTTTTTACGCTTGAGTTAATATCATGAAAAATCATTCTCTTTTTAAAAATTACAATTTTTTTTTAATAAATTGAAATCTGGCAAGGTCAATATTGTTGTTAATCTAAAATGGCCGACGTAACAAAATGGCGGATTAAAAATTTTTACATAACCCACCCAATGGAAGAGTTTGATTTGTAAAATACTATACACAATGAAAAAAGTATATAAGGCTTGTTATTAGAATAGTTTTTTTATTAATATTTTATGTTATTATTTATTTATGAGCCATAGTGACTCTCTCAGTAAACGTGAGTTACTGAGTATAAACTTGAGGGTTAAGTATATGAGTCACATAAGAGATTGCTTTATTAACATTTCTTGTTCTGACGGCAAGAAGTTCAGCCATTAAGCAGTGTTTAATTTGGAAAAGGTAAAGGTAAAGTCAACTGAAATACTACACATTAGAGTATCTCAATCAACGTGCTTTGTTTGATAAAGCGTGAAGCTGGGAAAAAATATGATTAAGAGAAAGCATTTATCATTCTCTTTATTATGAAACGAAACTTTGTATATTATTTATAAATTAAAATCAGCTTCACGCTGCAATCCCGCACACAGCAGGGTATACAGAGGGAACCTAGTGTTAAGACACTCCATTCCCCACTTTCCGCCGAGTTCTGGAGGCATTGCGTGTTGAGTGGCGGAACTCTAGCGCCGCGCTTTGCCTCGGCTCCAGAGCGAAGAAATGAAAATTAATAAATATTTCATCACCTCGAGCGGAGATCGAACTCACAACCAGTCGATTTTACAGTCACACTTTGCACCTCTGCGCCACGACTGGCCTCAATTACTGGCCTTATTTATTTACATAACTTTTATATATAATACTAGCGTATTTAACTCTTAATACAATACTCAATAGTCTATTTTCTGATTTGTTGAAAGATTTTTTAAAATCTATTTCTTTTTTTTAATTGCTTGAGTTTTCAATTTTACGGTTTACGGCTTTTACACATTGCATTTCATATTAATCATCGTTTTTTAGCCCCGATTGTTCCATTTTCTACTGTAAATAACTACATATTTTTAAAAACTTCATTTCTATACATATTCATAGGTTCTATCGTCAACATACATCAAATTAGATAAATAAAGCCCAATACGGTGTTAGTTCTAAGTAATCTTCAAATCGATCTAATCGATGGCTATAAATTTACTTCGGCCTATATTACAGTATTTTCCACATTCAGGCAAACAACCCATCTATCTAAAGAGGTAAATATCAAAGTGCTATAAGACACATAAGTGTATTCTATATAGGTTATATATCAAAAAGCGTAAAAAAATTTACAACAGGAACTACGTCCAATTTTTTTTATTCGAAGTCTTATATTGGGTTTTGATATTTTTTAAATATAAACTGTTTTATTAGAATTAAACTCATAATGAATACTTGTAAGGTCAAACACAATTCCACTATACCATGATATCGTCTATCTATTATATTTATGAGGCCAGTCGTGGCGCAGGGGCACAAAGTGTGACTGTAAAACCAACTGGTTATGGGTTCGATCCCCAGTCGAGGAGATGAAATATTTACTTAAATTTATATTTCCATTTCTTCGCTCTGGTGTCGAGGACAACCGCGGCGTTGAGTTCTGCCACTCAACACGCAATGCCTTCAGAATTCGGCAGAAAGTGGGGATCGGAGTGTCTTAACACTAGGTTCCCTCTGCCTACCCTGCAGTGCACCGGATACAGCGTGAAGCTGATTTTTTTTTATTATATTTATCTATAGTTTATCTATTTATACCAAAACGCGGCGCTGAGTTCCGCCACTCAACACGCAATGCCTCCAGAATTCGGCGGAAAGTGGCGAACAAAAGTGTCTTAACACTAGACTCCCAGACTTCCCTCTGCCGACCCTGCTATATAGGATAAGGCGTGAAGCTAAAAAATATTCCAATTTACAAAGAAAATCAGAGATTTTTTGGATCTCTTGTCTATTTACGCAATACGTCTTCAACGAGAGGGCAAGCCTTTCATCCGAAGGGGTCTGCTTGTTACCAACAATATATGGAGGGTTTAACGTTAGAAATTCCACTACGCCGCTCTGTTAAATGTTTATACACTCACTATTATATGGAAAACGGATAATCCCACTTTGAAACAAGATACACAAAAGGTGCCCATCAAAATTCTGATGCTGTCGGATCTCATATTTATCATTTTACCAAAATTTTCACACGAAACGCTGTATTAGTGGATGCGAATCTTATTTTATTACTTAACGTTATAAACGATATTAATTTTAATTAATCTTTGGTTAAAGGTAGAAATGTTGTGGATAAATCAGTGAGAACTTGACAAAATCATTTTTTTTATAGCTTCACGCTGTATCCCGCACACAGCAGGATAGGCAGAGGGAATCTTGTGTTAAGACATTCCGTTCCCCACTTTCTGCCGAATTCTAGAGGTATTGCGCGTTGAATGGCAGAACTCAACGCCGTACTTTGCCTCGACACCAGAGCGAAGAAATGGAAATACAAATTTAAGTAAATGTTTCATCTCCTCGAGTGGGGATCGAACCCACAACCTGTCGGTTTTACAGTCACACTTTGTGCCGCTGCGCCACGACTGGCCTCAAATCAAATCAAATTGTTTATATTTTATTTTAAAATATATATATTTTTATCTTCAATCTTTATATCGTATATAGCACGTACACTCAGCTCATCGTTTTTTCCCGACTGCTAAGGAAGGGTTATGTTTTTCGCGCGTATCTTGTATGTATGTAATATTCTTTATTACCTGGTATCTCCAGAACCGCTGAACGGATTTACATATTTGAGGTATCGTTAGATTCGTATTAGTAGCCCAAGTGTTCTTAAGATAGGTGACTTTAATAAAAAATAATCATGGCGGCTGTGGTACGCCATTGGACTTAGTGAATTTTTTTTTTTCGTTTCGAAAACCACAATATGGGTATCAAATTCAAGAACTCAATTTCAGGATTTCAAAAAAGTATATCATGATTATCATTACCATAATAAATTCTAACAAAAAAATGTAAAATAAAAACATATTTGTAAAAACAAAAACCCCGACTGCATCAAGCTAAAAAGAAAATAAACAAGCCCAATAGTTTATTAGGATTAACAGTCGGGACCTATAAGTAATTATTCATTCAATAAAATCTTTACCAGGAACCCCGCACAATTTAAAGAGGTTGTTCGGGGTTTTTGTTTTTACAAATATTTTTTTTCTATATTATGATAAATATTCTCATCAATCAAAAATATAAAACGTCATTTTATGGATTTGTGGTGGGGAACAGAGTATCTTTCCAGAGAAAACCAACTCTGTGTATTATATACTGGAAAAAACGTTAAGATGACTTTTTAAATATTATATTATACGCCCATAAGATTATCAACTGTTAGTAGTTTACACCTAAAATATTTGAGTATCAAATCTCATTCTTTCAAACAAAACTCAAACCCACACCCATCTCAATCATCCATCTACATAATAAATCCGAAATGCAATCTAAAACAGTCTTATAAAACGCTTACATCTTGTCTAGATAAAACCATCCATCCAAACCCTTGTCCAGCTCTCAGCTAAGTAAAAAAAAAATTAAAAATGCCTTCTAAAAAAAGACTCTACCTAACCACATTCTATGTAGAGCCATCGCACAGCAAACACGTATCTTATAGCTCGTTAAGGGCTCTTTTCTTGCACCCTGTATCGTATCTCATGTGTCAACCATTGATATTTTACGCCTTAAGACAAGCCTTTGAGCCTCAAAACACATTCACCGTACAGGGGTATACAACTCATGGTGAATTTAGATTAGTATCCGTAATGTCATATTGTAGAGGTTTAGTTGTAGAGTGTGATGTGACGGTTGTGGGTTCGATTATAATTTGAGGGTATGAATTATTTTAACTTTCTCTCTGTAGTAACAAGATGTAGCGCAGCGTTAAAATTATGAGGAATTTAGATAGCAGTCTTCGCAGTATTTTCACCATGGCTTATTCAGCTTTAAGCATGTGTAATACAGCATGTGTAATACAGCAGGAAGCTTTTTTTTGCTTTATCCCACATATCGCAGGGTAGGCAGAGGGAACTTGAGAACCTGATGTTAAGACACTCTGTTTCCTACTTCCGTCTTATTCTGGAGGCATTGCATATTGAGTGACGGAACTCTACACATCGTTTAGCCTCGTTTCCAGGGCGAGAAAAATAAAATTTAAATGCTTTAAGTCAAAGAGTGGGAATAGAATCTACAACCCGTCTCGTTTACAGTCGCTTGCTTGTGCCTCTACGCCAAAATTGGCCTTAATTATTAAAATTTCAATTGAAAGAATTATCACTTTACACATCACCTCTTCTAAAAATAAAACTCTCTACTTTCCACTTCTTCTATATAATATAATATAAATTATATAAACTTTTATTATATTTATATACATACAAAGTTTCATTGTGCAGCGAGTGTGAATGAAATTTTGTATCATATATTTTATACTAAACCAGCATTCACTACTCAACCGCTACACCATACAAAACAGAATACAATGGCGAAAGCAAAAAGTAAAATAAAAATACACTCTACCAAGAGATGGTCGGCTAATGGTCGTTAGAGTCCAGTTTATTTGGACATTTGAAAAACATCCAGGAAGGTTTCAATTAGTGATCTCTAGGTTGACATATTGTCTTATATTTCCTTTGTAGTGGGTAGTATTAGGGAAGTTCCTTTGTGTTACGTATTTTTGTTTCGATGGGATGAATTGTGAGAGGAAATTTAGTGTTAAATCACTCTGTGGATAGTGAATAAGTGATGTAAGTACTGAAATAAGCTTTAAGAATAACTATGATATGAGAACGTTACGGCGTAGGGGTTCACGCGTGTAACTGTAAACGTATAGGTTATGGGATCGATTTTCACTGGGGAGAAGTTAATATTTAATACTTTCAATTCTAGCTCTGGTAACTAAGCAAAGCGTGGTGTTGAGTTTCGCCACTTGAAACGCAATATTTTAAGAAATTAAAGATCATTCTTTAGAACAGAGAATCTTATCATTAAGTTCCCTCTACCTATCCTGCTATGTACGTAAAAACCGCGTTTAACCCCGATGGCTGTGAGTTTGATTTCCATCTCAGTAATCAATAGTTCCTTATAATTATTAACATTTTAAAGCGGCGTTGAGTCCCGCCAGTTACCTACCAATTTCTCGACATTTCTCTCTACATACCCTGCTCAGAACATCCTCAGTTATCTTATTAGATCAATAAACTAAAAAAAATTGTAAATTATTCTAGTGGGATTGAACTTACAACTATATCATAAGCATCACTATCTAATATCTTTAGTTTTGTACTTAAAAGGAATAAGTATAAGACATAGCGTGATGTGTGGCGGAACTCAACACCGAGCCATAACTAACTACAGCAGGAAAATAAAAAAAACACCTCCCTTCAAATGAAGATCGTCAACTCCACATTCATTAAAAACAAAAACCTATGACAAAGCCCCGATGACTCAAACAAGTTATTCTTTGAAAAACCTATAGATTGTTATCGACGATAATGAATGCGACAATCGACAATTCAAATAATGCTATGTGAAGTTTAATATTTTTTGTGTTTTTTTTTTGCAGTTATTGCTTATAGATAATAAATTGTTCATTAATGACGCCTCGAAAATGGATAGAAATTGCGATATAGGTACTTGGAAAATTACTGACAGTAAATGTCATTATTCTATAATAATGACATTTACTGTCAGTCATTTTCCAAGTATATCGCAATTTGTATCCATTTTTGAGGTCCATGACTAGGGGCCCTAATAAAAAATATTAAACTATATATAGATTGAAGTATGCTTTTGATATTTGGCTGTTCCAGGAGAAGTAGAGACAACGTAGTGTCAAAACACTAATTTTTCGGCCCAATCCATATTGCATTTACATACACTGTTTTTCTGATTAATTTAATTTAACTATATTGTAAAATGAGAAACAGAAATGCAATGTTTGGGATACAGTGTGAAGCCAATAGTCACATGTATTTTATGAATATGATGTATAAAATGAGATAATGCTTTATTTTTTTTTAGGCTTTGCGTGTTGAGTGGCTGAACTCAACGACGCGCCCCGACACCAGAGAAATGATAATATAAATTTAAATAAATACTTCATCTCCTCGAGTGGGGGTCGAACCTACAACCAGTTGTTTTTACAGTTACACTTTAATAAAATAATATTATAAGAAACTAAATACAAGCAACACTGCTTCCTTTTAAGCAATTTTTTTCATGGCAAAACTTAGCAATCTACTCTACCATTTACTAATTAATATCTCTGAAAAGACATCATTTTTAATAGTTTTTTAGGTTCACTCTCAATCTCATATAGCAAGGTCGACAGAAAATTCAATGTTAAGACACTCCTGGCGGCTGGTGGCGTAACTCAACGCTACGCTTTGTTTTGTTAGAAGAACGAGAAATCGGAAATACAGAAAAAAAATCCCAAGTGAGAATCTAACCGCCTCTATCAGCCTCGGCCTCATATTTTTTTTTGGTTTAATAACAAAAGGTATATAGCGTGTAAGCTTTTATAATAATAAAATAATTATTATAAAATAGAAAAATCTTAAGTGCATCCAAAGGAAAAAGTATGAAGAATTGCATAATATCGATAGTGCTTTAAGCTCGGGTACAAGATAAATGCATATGTAGCAGTTCAACGGTGCCCGCCTTTGAAACAAAGGTGCTTGGCCCTTTCAACTCTATGCGGAGACGAAAGTGATGTGATTATATGTAATTTTATTTAACATATTACATTTCTTTCTCATTTTTTTTCCAGCTTCACGCTGTATCTCGCACACAGCAGGGTAGGCAGAGGGAACCTAGTGTTAAGACACTTCGTTCCCCACTTTCTGCCGAATTCTGGAGGTATTGCGTGTTGAGTGACAGAACTCAACGCCGCGCTTAACCTCGACACTAGAGGGAAGAAAAGGAAATATAAATTTAAGTAAATATTTCATCTCCTCGAGTGGGGATCGAACCCACAACCAGTCGGTTTTACAGTCACACTTCGTGCCACTGCGCCACGACTGGCCTCAAGGCCTCATAATATTTATAAAAAATGCATGAAGTGAAAAATGGGGTTAAAATATTTAGAAGTGATACATTTTTTTGCAGTGAACGTCATGATTATAAGGACAATCCGCACTTGGAAGACGGAGTAATTTATATATCTCTTTTTCGGTACGACAAAGCGTGGCGTTAAATTTCGCAACTTAACACTCACCACATTATATAATTAAATTAAAACAATTAACAACAACAATCTTATCTGGTTTGTAAAGCGTAATCTTACTTTAAAAATAAAATCAGCATCACATTTTTTTTCGCATAACAGAGTATTCCCCACATTTAAATATATAGTTTAAAATAAATATTTATCCAGATAATGCATTGCGCCACTCAAGACGCAAAGCCTCCATGATAACGCGGAAGGTGGAGAACGGAAGTGTTTTACTTCTGCCCTGGTGGAAGCAGGATACAGAGTGAAGCTTAAAAGAAAAAAAAGCATATTTAATACTGAAAATAGATCTAACCACTGCGCCACAATGGCCTTAAATTTAAAATATATTCTCTAATATCCCTTTCTTCGTCTATAGACGTTCCAAAGGCTCGTGATTAGAATATCAATAAAGTAATTTAATTTTATTATGTCGAGAAATGCAAATATTATTCTTGTTTTTATGGACTTTAAAATTAAAATCGTTTGATCTGTAGACTTTAAGTGATTTTAATAAATGTTACATTTAAAATGTAAATAAGAGATACATGGAATTGTGATGGAATAACTTTTCTTTTAAGCTTCACGCTGTACAACGCTCATAGCAAGATAGGCAGAGATAATCTAGGCACCTAGTGTTAAGACACTCCTTTCCCATTTCCAATTCCGTTCTCCACTTTCTGCCAAATTTCGGAAGCATTGAGTATTGAGTGGCGAAACCCAACGTCGCGCTTTGTCCTCGTTACCAGGCCGAGGAAATGAAAATACCACTAACTATGTAGGTAGGGAAGGCAGAGAAGAATATTCTAATTTGCCATCTCTGCAGTATTTATTCTTCTCCTTATAGGGAAAGGTTGAACAAAATCTAAATTAGGTTATGTTCAAACTTTCCCTATTATTATTTTGAAGGACTAAATACAGATACTTACATAAATCTATTCCTTCAAAATATTAATGACGCCTAAAATCTAATACGGAATGTACAATTTATAATAGTGAATAGCTTCACACTGTATTTCACATATCGCATGGTAGGTATTCCTACCGGAGTTCTACAGAGTGTCTTGACACTAGGTTCTTTCAAAATACTACTATTGAGTGGCGGAGATAAACACTGCACTTTTAAGTAATAGTTCAAAACTTAGAATCCCCTAATCATATTTCATTTATTTCATGATGGTTCATCTATTCAAAGTTTTCAAAAGTTGTTCCTGTGAAGTAAGGAATTTTGAGTGTAAGCTTACGCCTATACTGTATGGTATTACCAAATTTCAAGTTCGCTAACTTTGTAGTTCCCGAATTTGTGTTTAGACAACGAGTGTAACGGGTGTATAGAGTTTATGTGTAAATAACTGACTGACAGGCAAACTGAGAGCTGGATTACCAGCTGGAGGTTTGAAATTCGAGGAAAGTAAACTTGTGTTGAGCTACTTTGAATATTTAATAGTTTTTTTTTAGATCACGCTGTATCCCGCTCGTAAGAGGGTAACCAGAGATAACCTAGAGTTAAGACACTTTAGTTCCATTAAGTTATTTTCGCTCCACACTTTCCGGTAAATTCGATTCAAAATCCGCAATATTTTTTTTTACTGTTCATAATAATATATATTATAAATTTATTTCAAAGTGCCTCATATATTGCTATAAATGTAAATTACTTTATTTATTTCATTATTGGACGGCGGAACTCAACACCATTAGATGTCTATTTTTTTATTACCTCACCTGTAAAATAGATCTTCACTTAAAAATACGCTTAAAAAAGCTTTTAAAGTACACAATAAACGACTGGGCCGAAGCACGACGATGATTTCAAAGTTTCAAAATTCCTCCAAAATTCAGCGAAAAGTGGGGAACCGAAATATCTTAGTGGGAATGAATTCACAACACTAGATTCCCAGGTTCCCTTTGCCTACCCTGCTATGCTATATACAAAAAAAACAATTTACTTCCTACATACAAAATCTTACCAATTTATACCATATACCTACCTGTATATAGTCTGTATTAATTACTAAAGGTAGCGATTAAAAGGTAATGGGAAGGTTTAACCAAGGGTTAGATTGACGTCCCAACACCGTCGTTAGATAAGCGCCGAATTAAGATTATGTACTAAATGAAACTGTTGATTCGCTTAATGTGAATGGCGAATGTGGTATATTGTAAGTAATGTCAGTAATGTCAGTTTATGCCTATATCTATAAGAATTAAGTGGGTGGATGGTAATTATTTATTTTCTAAATGGTAACAAATAAGCTGATTTTTGATTAAGGCCAGTTGTGGCGCAAGGGTGGGGCGCAAGGGTGACTGTAAAATCGACTGGTTGTGGGTTCGATCCCCGCTCGAGGAAGTGAAATATTTATTTATATTTCTATTATCATTTCTTTGTTCTTGTGTCGAGTTAAGTTCCGCTACTCAACTCGCAATACCTCCAGAAATCGGCGGAAAGTGGGCAACGGAGGGTCTTAACACTAGGCTTCCTCTGCTTACCCTGCTGTGTGCGGGATACAGCGTGAAGCTGATTTAATTTTATTGATTAAATGTCAAAAATGAATTTGCCTTGTAGTCGGAAAGGAAATCTATGTAGTAATTGGAAACAGGAAAGGGAATCTATTGTAAGGGATCAAAGTAAGTATTTGTATTTTAGATGGCATTTGTCAAATTAAATTGACTGGTATTTATTATACCAAATCTGACTTTCCAACAGTGCTACAATATCATTTAAAATAATTGTGTTTAATTGAACTTGAAATTCTAGTGCTTAAACATTCCGTTTCCTTCTTACCGCCAAATTCTGAGGCATTGCGTGTTGAGTGGCAATATTTTCACTTTCTTCGCTCTGATAACGAGACAAAGCGCAGCGTTGAGTTCTACCATAAAACAGCAATGCTTTAGGAATGGGGTTGAAAGTAAACGACTTTCGTTCCCCACTCTCCGCCTTAGCTTAACGGGGAGCAGCGTGTCTCAACACTAGGTTCCCGGGTTCTCTCTGCCTATCCTGCTATGTGAGAGTTACAGCGTGAAACTTAATAAGTAATATGCAAGATTCAGACATTAAGTGAACTTATGAAGAGTGTAACAGTATATACCTTGAGTATAAGTAAAAAATAAATAAATAAATAAAATAAAATATGCATGGCAATGCACATAAATAACATAGTTAATTATGAATAATACAAACTATATATTTTGAATATCATATTAATCGAGACGCGTTCGTGTATTCTCGTCCCGAGTGTCGCGACCGTCGTTTCGTATATATAGGTGGTGGTGATGCTCGGAAGGCAGCGGTCGAGTCGAACTCTTAAGTACTACGGTACTAATAAATATGATGCACATAAAGACTCGTACCAAGTATATTATAAATATACTATAATAATTCGAAGTCTATGATGGCACGATCTTTTAGGATCGAATTTCTTATAAAGGCAATATATGTGTAGGGGCGACACATATTGTGGATCCAAGTGATCTTTGACCAATATTATGATATTGAATGTAGCTTGACGTCGCGGAAGCTGACGTGATGGGCTTATGCGAACTGTTGTAGCGACATTAACTATGTCGTGGCTGATGCCGTCTCGCAGTACGCTCGCGATACGTAAGCTATGCTTGTATGGCGTTGGTCATTGATATTTTATATACCACTTCTAAGACTTGGTATACCACTAGTAGGTGTGTGGTGCTGTTATGTCCCAGCTCCGGTGTATGTAGTAGTGTCCGCCTGTCTCATACGGGTGTGTGGTGCTATTTTATGTCCTGGAACTCTGGTGCATGTAGTAGTGTCCGCCTACGGTTCGAGACAAGACTGTGGGGTGTGTGCCGTGCGTTTATTTAACATATCGGCCGCCTTGCGGTAGTGCGTTCGTTCCAACGACTTATATTGATCTCACAAATCAATCAACATCACGAATCACCATTCTAATACAATCTTAATATAAACAAGCGTAACAAGTACCTTCGGAAAGATCACACACAAACGTCCCGGAGGGTTCAACGATGACTGTAAAGCCACGGTCTGGTCGGAACTCACGGTGTAGGGCGGGGCGGGGCCCGTACTCTTTCTTCCTTTTATTATAACTAGTTCGCAGTTATAGTGGAGGGGAAGATAGGACGCGCTCTTGGCTTATCTTCGGACGAGCTTCGAGTTATGACAATGTTATATTGTCGAGTCTACAGTTATCTAAATAACTGACACAAGAACAACTTCTGATGGCAAATATCTTATTAAAGCGATACCTTCTAATGGCATAATATGAAATTCTTAACACTGTTTCCTCTGAATCTCTAAAAGATTTTGGGTTCTTCACGATCACAACTATAAAGAGTTCTAACCACTAGACACATCACGAGCCAAGGCATTATTTATTAAATAATATTTTAAAAGGTGTTTGGGATATCAGTTACAAGAGCACGATGTCTATATAAAGAGCACTGAGCTACTAATATCACTAAATAACCTATATATATATAGTACTAATATCACAAAAGTTGAACTTATATTAAGTTCAAGTTAGCTTATATAGTACTAAGCTTTTATATAAGAGCTCTTATTTCTCTATATTTTTTCTTATTTCAGTTTCTGTCTTTATATTTTTTCTCCAGGAAAATCCTACGGAAAAGTAAAACTTTGTCCCTTGTTAAGTAGGTACTAGTTTTCAAGTGTAATAGTGGTTCTACTACTATATTTTTCATCTGTGCTATTTGGATTATAAAATTCTCTTCGAAACTGCCTGTGCAGGTATAAAAAACTAAATTTTCATATTTTAAGACTATGTAACTATACAATGTAAATATTACAATAAAAAAATCTGTCAAACAAATGTTTTATACGATAGAAGTAGACGTTCCGTTTCATTCTGATAATTTAATCGACTCTCCCGAATGGGACTCAAACCCGCGACCTCCTGCTTGCAATTATACTTTGTGCCACTCGACCACAACGGTCTAAGGTAAGGTAAGGTACATTTATAAGGATACGTATACCATAAGTAATACCATTTTAATATTTAATAATTTCCAAATAATACTTAAAAAAAATTATAATATTTTCTCAAATTTCATTTTCGAATCCACTACCACCGCAGTACATAGAACTGGCTGCACTATCACAAAAAGAATAAAAAAAAGCATTACAGTATTACATAAAACAACACTAAATATGTCACAGCAAATTACAACGACACACATCTTATATCACTTTCACTCGAATTAATTTTTTTAAACTATTCTCAACGCGAGAATTTAAATCTTATCCACTTTAGAATAGAGATTAAATTCGTTTATTTTTATTAGTGTGACTTTGAACTAATACTTTGATAATGGTTATGTCGCTTCTAATACAAGGCCTCTTGACATTTGACTTTGGCTCCAGTAAGAGGAAATTGACTAAGGCGTAATGAGAAAAAAAATGTGTTGCGTCATTGTTTCCTAATGTTGGTTTGGATGTATGATTTATTATGATTAAAGAAGTTACTAGGTTGAGGCCAGTCGTGGCGTAGCGGCACAAAGTGTGACTGTAAAGCGACTGGCTGTGGGTTCGATCCCCATTCGAGTAGATGAAATATTTACTTAAATTTATATTTCCATTTCTTCGCTCTGGTGTCGAGGCAAAGGGCGGCGTTGAGTTCCGCCACTCAACACGCAATGCCTTCAGGATTCGGCTGAAAGTGGGAAACAGAGTGTCTTAACACTAGGTTTCCTCTGCCTACCCTGCTGTTTGCGGGATACAGCGTGAAGCTGATTTATTTGTGAAGTTACTAGTATTATAATATATTGTATTGTATGTAGATTATAGGCTATAGTTTTAATCTAGAAAGTCTATAGTCGTCCTCTATAAATAAGATGCCAGTCGTAGCGCAGGGGTACAAAGTGTGACTTTAAAATAGACTGGTTGTGGGTTCGATCCCCACTCGAGGAAATGAAATATTTATTTACATTCATATTTTTATTTCTTCAATCTAGTGTCGAGGCAAGGTGAGGCGTTGAGTTCCGCCACTCAACACCCAATGCCTCCAGAACTCGGCGGAAAGTGGGGAACGGAGTGTCTTAACACTACTCCCTCCGCCTACCCTGCCGTGTGCGCGATACAGCGTGAAGCTGATTTAATTTAATTTATAAATAAGATATTCAACACAAAAGGATTTTTCAATTTGAACTAACACTGGCGGATGGGCAGGACTGTAAACGCAAGGGTTGTGGGTTCTATTCCCAATCAGGGAGACGAAATATTCAATATTTTCATTTCCTCGCTCTGGTAACATGATAAAGTACGTTATGTTCTGCTATTCAGTGCGTAATGCTTCACAAATTCAGTAGAAATTAGGGAACGAAAGTGTCTTAATGAGGTAGATAGTGTCTTAACACTAGGTTCCACTGGGAAGTGAAAATATTAAATATTTTACGAAAAAACAATTTTTATAAGTACTATTACAACTAATATACTCATAATATGTTTAAATAAAAAGCTATAATATAGCCTCGGATAATATTCAATATAAATTTTAAATTCTAAATCTAAAACTAATTTTCCGAAGCTCAATCTCAACTATGTACTTTTCCTTCCATTAAACAATATTTTATATAGAACTCTCAAGAAGATAAATATTTCATTTTGGTTTTGTTTACAAATTTTGATCGTGTTTGTATAAGAAAATAACTTTGGAAGCTTAAATTCTTTGGTCGTAGTATGCTAGAGTAAAATCCGCAACGTGAAAACGTAGTTTAAAACACTCAGCGGGATTAATTATAATTTTAGTAAGCTCTTTTACATGGAAAAGTGCAAAATAAGGGCACTTACAAACTTGTGTTTTGTGCTAATTAGTTATTAAGTATTATAATATTATTATGATTTTGTGTATGTTTGTTTTTTTTTGAGCATGTGAAAAATATTATTTTAGAATTATGGGTTTCTTGGTTTTATTTTACTACAAATCCGTTTTCCACTTTCAGCTCAATTTTTCTACAGATTGCGTGTTGAGTTTTGTAACTCAACACAGCGCATTTTATTGGTGGACATGAAAACCTGGTCATGTAGCGTTCGCTATCCGTTTTAATATTTTGTCCAAAGGTTTCAAGACTGAATACTATTTTCCGGAGTTGAATGTAAATATGCAACAGTTGTGTCAGCGATCTATGATAATGGCGTCAAAATATTTTATTTAACGATAAATCGTTGAATTAAAATTATAATAATATGATTGCAATTTAAAAATCATGTACAAAATTGAAACAATTACATCTATAGCTTCAAGATTTTAAACAGACTGTAAACGTGATGATTAAGATTTCGGTTTCACTCGGAGAATTGAATTATTTCAATTTCTTCTCTTTGGTAACAAGACAAAATACAGCGTTTAAATCCGCCACAGAACACTCCGCCACTAGTTTGAAATTGAAAAATGCTATATTAAAATCACGACAAAAACCAACAACAACAATTACAACAATAAAACCAACGAACACCACTTATCTTTACTTTCGTATGAGATAGCCCTAAACCTAGCAAGATTATAGCATTACCGTACATCGTATAGGATAACAAACGCAGTTAAGTAGATTTAAAGTTGTTCCATTATACATTTGCTGGCCGGAAATTATTTGGAATGAGCATGAAATATTTGGACCCTGAATTAGCATAATCCTTTGGGTAAGAACGTTTATACAGCACTCAGAACTTTTATATCCTCGTGCTTTTTGCTTGTTCGGAGTTAAACGACACTTGGTTATGGTTGGGATGAGTTTTTTCTTTTCGTCTTTAATTATGGGAAATGTTAAACGATTTTTCTTTTTTTTTAGCTTCATGCTGGTTTCTGATATAGCAAGGTATGTAGAGGAAATGTTGGAACCTAGAATTAAGACCCTTCTGTTCTCCACTTTCACCGAATTCAGAGAAATAAAATATTAAATATTTAATTTCTTCGAGTGGAAATCCAATCTATAACCTGTTATATTTACAGTTTTATTTTAATTAGTTCATATAAAAAAAACTGATTTATTCAATTACCTTCATTATTATTTTTCGATGTATCTTTAAAACGATAATGTCGTAACATGAAAGTAATTCAGACTGGCAAATAAATAATCATGTAGTTCAAGCCGGCGATGCCGCTGGCGGCTCTCTCGTACCAAATATACGCGATTAATCCGGTTTAAGAGTTTCATTTGAAATATTCGAATATAACATGCTTATTTTATCTCATTTCCTATACTCTTGAAAAATAATATGGCATCGCATTCAGCCAGATTCCCTCGACTTGGCATATAAAGTAAACGAAAAAAAGGTTAAGTCAGGGTCGGACGTAGGGTCATCCGTCAATATTTGCATAGAGCTCGGTAATTCCCCTGTTTGCTTTGTATTTTCGTATCCTCCGTACCATGAAGATTTCTGAAGGGATCCGAAATTCTTCTACGCTGCGTTTTATTTAACTTTCCGAATTCCCGTTCCGTATGTTTTTCTTTAGTTACGCTCGTGGAAGTTGAGGTTTGTGTTTTAAAACTTAAATTTTAATTAAAAATTTTTGAACGTCTTTTTTTTTGATTTTCAGCCTGTTAAGATAACAGATATGCGTTATTAACGAGAATAACTTCTTTAGTCGTAATAATTTTAATTACCTTTTTCTAGATATCGTTGTTTATATTTCTCATAAAATAGACGAGGTATTTTCATTTTAACAGGATCGTTTGTCTCAATTGGACTCAGCGCTTGGACGGTTTTATTACGATCAAAAGACGCGAATTCCAATCCAAATGCGTTCAAATTTGTGTACCTAACTTAACTTAACTGTCTTAATTGCATAATTAGTACTTCAAAAGTATCTACAAAAGTTACTATTTAGAAATTTTGAAAGTAAAATTGTGAAAGTATTTAAGCAGCTTCACGCTGTATCCCGCACACAGCAGGATAAGCAGAGTAAACCTGCTGTTAAGATACTCCATTCCCCACTTTTCGTCAAAATCTGGAGCTATTGCGTGTTGAGTGGCTTAATTTACGCCGCGCCACATAAAATATAAATTTAAATAAATATTTCATGTCCTCGAGTGGGGATCGAACCCACAACCAATCGATTTTGCAGTCACACTTTGTGCCTCTGCGCCACGACTGGCAAGCAATTAAGATAAATAGCTTAAAAGGTTTTTCATCGAAAAATCGATAAACACAATTATCTGCTTTAAAAAGTATATATTAATTAGACAAAGGATCAAAAAAATTGCAATAAAATTTTCAGAATTCCTGATAAACGCTGAAAATCAGACGAATCTTGTTGAAACAATATTGAATTGAGAACGAATAACCTATTTAAACTGCAGCCTCTCGGTAACTAGGCCAGTGTTGTGTTTTTTCATGAATTCTCCATAAGATAGATCATTTGAGCCGATAGTAGATAACAATAGCTCGACTTATTTCAGACGTTGTAAAGCTCGACTTTCGAAAAGCTTCAAAAATTTTGTAAATTCAATTCGGAATTTCATTTTTCTGATCCTTTAATATAATTCTTGTGATGATTTTATTAAGGGACTAGTGTTCGATGCCAGGTTTTTCCCACAAGGTCTACACTATCTCTTAGTTACACGCTGTATACCTAGCAGGGTAGCCAGGGGTACCGGGGTGCCAAATCCGGGACGGTTCTCATGCTTTTTTCGTGACATCTTTCCAGTATCATTAATATTATATCTTGTTGGGGCTTTTCTTGCGGAATTCTGTTTAAGGTATCGTACAGTATACTAACATTAGAATTTTGATATTTTTAGCTTTACTATGACACAACTCTCATTCGTTTGTGTTTTTCAGTGGAAACGACTGGTTCTGGACTCGATCCCTACTCCAGGAAATGAAATAATTATTTAAATTTATATTTCCATTTCTTCGCTCTGGTTTCGGGGCAAAGCGCAGCGTTTAGTTCCGCCACTTAACACGCAATACCTCCAATATTCGGCAAAAAGTGGGGAACGGAGTGTCTTAACACTAGGTTCCTTCAGCCTACCCTGCTATTTACGGGATACAGCGTGAAGTTGATTTATTTTTAAATTCATTGTGTAACTGGAAATATTGAAAAATACCTACGTATTAATAAATTTTGCGTGGTACTAAGTAAATAAATTAATGCTTTTGAATTTAAATCCTAGAATTAATCGTTTATATTCCACATTCCCGTAGTAATATTTTACAAATTTCTCTCACTTTACAAGACTAGATAAAGAGAAATAGGATAAATATAAATAATAGATGAATAGAATGAAAAAAGAGGTTTCCGTTTATAATTTTCATTATTTATACTGCAAACACAAAGGATAACTACTATTACACGAAAGAGAAATATTAATAATGTTTATTTTAAGCTAAAGACGGATTGCTTTGGCTCTCTTTCTCTCTACTTTACTATATGCGGGATCGGGCGTGAAGCTAAAGTGTTAATATTATTATATCTTATTATAAAATTAATGTTGTCGAGGCCCTCGTGGCCCAGGATCACAAGGGTGTGACTGTAACGAGACAATTGTATGTTCGATCCCAACTTGAAGTAATGATGTAGGGAACTATTATTTATATTTATAGTTTATTTAATATGTGTCTTTTATGTATTTCAATATTGTAATTTATTTATTTATCATTTATATACATAAATACATTTAATATAATTTATATATTTTGTAGTGAGTATTCGTATTTAGTTTATTTATATCAAAGCGCTCGCTGCTGTCGACTCAATCGGTAAGGTGCCGTAATATTTACGCCTACCCCCTCGTCGACGGCATATTTAATAATCACAGTCGTTGCTTGCCACTCGATGCGCTTTCCATACGTTCCTTTGTTTTATATAGTATTTTATTCTAAATCCGTATATATATATATATATATATATATATATATATAACAGAACACGAAAGATACGGATTTAGAATAAAATACTATATAAAATACTATATAAAACATATGTTTGTGGTTAACTTTCTTACATACTGTACAGTGTTTAATTGTGATTTTTCCATTTGTGTTATCACTGTATGTACATTTAAAGTGGTGTTGATTAAACTCAGTGATAAACGTGAGTAGATGGCGTTGAGTTACACTCAACACGCAATGTCTTAAAAAAATTGGGCGGAAAGTGAGGAACGAACTGTCTTAACACAAGGTTCCCTCTGCCTATCCTGCTATGTGCGGGATACAGCGTGAAGCTCCTAAAATAGGAGTAATGTAAACTAATAAAAGCCGAAGATTTCCTAATGAAACTTGGGCTGTATTAAATTAACCGCGATCGATGGTTTTAATTATCTAATAACTATAGACACCAATTAATTGGATAATGAGATTGCTTATGATTGACTTGTTATGTTCGTGAGGAACGAAAACCACCCATATTATAAATACTTAAGATTGAAATTCCTTTGAAAGCTATAAAATTAGGGCATCTATGGTTTACATCAGCCAGTTGAGTTCTTAAGCTTTTTATCGATTATTAATAAGTGTAACTAAGCATTAGCTAGACAAAACGCGGCGTTGAGTTACGCCACTTAACATATAGTGTGTTGAATTCGGGTGGTAGGTAGTGTTCTAACATTACACACTCTCTGTCTACTTTGACATGTGAGATAAAGTGTAAAAATGAGTATATATTTAAAAAGAAATGACAGTGAGTGTGGGCGTAGAGGCAATAGGGCGACACTGTTAATGCGACAGGTGTGGGTTCGATTCCCTCAATAATAAATAAATAATGTTAAATAATTCGTCGCTCTGATAATGAGGCAAAGCGCGTCGTTGAATGCCGCCACTCAACACGCAATGCCACCAGAATTCGGCGGAAAGAGGGGGAACGGAAGTGTCCCAATGGCAACGTAGTGTCTAAACTAGGTTCCCCTACCCTATTATGTGCGAGATAAACGTGAACCTAATAAACAAAAAGAAAAAAAAAAGAAAAATCTCGCAATTTTCTATACAATTATAACAAAAACATAAGTATAGCCTCTACATAGCGTAGAGCCCCGTAATTATTCATTGGATTTTTTCAAGACCATTAGAAGTTGAGTGTTCATTTTCCTTCTCAATGATCTCTCAACAACTTTTGACAGTTGCGTTCCTTAATTATAAGATTTTACATCGAAATTGATTTCTCTAGAACAAAATAAACATAAGAAAATATGAATTTTCATTTGAAACAAGATTTTTCCAACTTCGATCTTAATTAAGTTTTTTTCTTCTGTTTCAAGTAGTACTTTCTTGTTTGAAATCATTCTATTCCAATCTATTGTACTACAGACAATTAAGAATTTATTTAGATAATGACGTACGTTTACATATTATAGGAATCAGTATCACAATTACAGCGGTAGCGGGTTCGATACCCACCCTTGCTTTGTTAATAAGCTAAAGAACAGCGTTGGTTTACCACTCAGTGGTACATAGGGAACGAGAGAGGCTATATTTCTTCTATCTACTCTACTACATATATATTTTACGAAAAGGCATGGCTATAGTATAGTTGTTATTACAGTAGTTCGATCTGTATGAAAATATAGTCCAGTTTCTTACTGTTTCTTCTTTCTCTTGCTAGTTTCAATGTTTGGACTGTTCAAAATGAGTTTTGCCAGTGTTTAACCACGATAACCGCTCAACCACAATGCCTTATCAGTTGAAATCATGAAATCGTCATACAAATAGGTAAGGTTGGAGGTAGGAAAGTAAGTATGCCATGATTTGTGGCCCATAGTTCAGCTATAGTTTTTGTATAGATATTGACGAACTCGCTTATATTATTCATAGTAGAGTAGGCAGAGGAAACCTGAGATCATAGTGTTAAGATACTTTTCTCTACTTTCCGCCGAATTATGGATTCTTTGCTTCGTTACTAGAGTTATATTAGATAGGTTGTGATAGGAGAGCAAGTGTGCCATGGTTTGTGGGCCACAGTGCAGCTAAGTTTTATATTTTAAATTAATTATGGGATTTTGATTTTAACTTATAAGAAGTTATAAATATAAATTGAGAAGTTATGTTTAATTATAAACTATTTTATAAACGAACAAACAAAAAAAAATACTAAACAAAAATATAAAACAACAATCACAAAAAACATACAATCTCAATTTATTCACACTTTATATATAAAAAAAAATAAAAATAGTTTTTTTTAAAAAAAAAAAGAAGAAAACACTAACAATATTTCACTTCAAGTGGGGAAAGTTGTTTAAATGGCAACACTATATAACATCACCTGTCACTGTGTACTCGAGGCCGAGCCGTCATCGAGTTTAATTGGCCATTTGGGCCGTTCTCAACACGCGGTATTTAAAATTCATTAAAAAAAATAAAAGAAAAACAATATGCGCGAGAATGTTGTTGGTAATTGAAAATGCAGGTATGAAAAAAGTGTTTCAAATTTGTTTTTAGTGTAAAATAGAACCAACTTATAAAAAAAATATTTATTAAGGTTTCGCTTATTTGAGGCTATCGTGGCGTGGTGGGACAGAGTCTGTAAAAGTAATTGTTGTGAGTTATTATTTCCATTCATTTCGTCGAATTGGTAGACAAAACGCGGCGTTAAGTTCCGCCAGTCAACATATAATGTCTCGAAATTGAAACACAAAGTTGCCACTGTCTATCCTGCTATGCGAAATCATGTAAATTTGCTTTTCTTTCTGTAATTGCTAAATACGAATCGAACTCGTGAACCGCATATTGAATTATAAGTATACTGGTGTAAAACATAATTTAAATTGTAAAACCGCAAATAAACAAATTCATATTTAAATAAATAAAATATATTACCACATTTGTGGGGCTCCTTTTACCATTTTAATATAATTTTGTTAAATAATTATTTATATATTTTATTTTCAAGGGAAACCAATAGTAAAGTAAGTTATAAACTAGAAAAATGTATAAAAAAATTAAATCTCCATAGAAATGACAAAGATGAAATACCTTCCGAAACGAAATCGAATCCTCAACTGATGCACGGTCAGATATTGTGCCGCTGCGCCACAACCGACAGCTTCAAAAATTGTTTTTCTGATATAGTTCACATTTAAAATATACAGGAGCTAGTAATAATAGCTAAGACATAACGTGCCGATGGCGGAATTTAACGCCGTGAATTCTGATATAAGATAGTGAAAATAAAAACAAAATGATAGATTCCAAAGCCGCTTGTAGAATTCAACTTTTATCTTGATAGCAAAATAGTTGAACAGTTTTTTTATCACCCGAGGTCTTTAGATTCTTAAAATTACCTAACAAATACTTTTATTAAGCAGGAGTCGCAAGTTAGCAGCTTCGTTCGCGTGCGTCTATTATTCCCATTTTTGTATAATTTTGGGTAATTCTCTAGTTCCCCTACACTCCCTAACGCCGAAATTTGTAATGTAGTTTACATGACAAATTTCGGCGTTCTACGCCGCATAACCCTGACTGTTCGTTGTGAGTGAGTCGCTTAGTATCTAAAGAATTTTATACATTAATCTACAGAAAGATAGAGAGTAGCTACTAAGAAATCCTATAATAAGATTAAGAAATGAACACAAAGAATTGTTCGTTTGTTCAAAATTATTTTTTCATACCGATTCTGAAATTCAAAGCTTTAAATCCAAAAGGCGGCGTTATATAATGGATCTTAATATTTTAAGAAATAAAAGGCTTACGAGAACATGGTGGAAATTTTTGGTTATTTGAAGTAAGCTTAAGTCTAAATATCCTCATTTTTTTATTCAACACCACAGTGAAGCTACTTTTTGTATCTATATACAGCTTCACGCTGTATCCCGCACATAGCAGGGTAGGCAGATGGAACCTAGTGTTAAGACACTCCGTTCCCCACTTTCTGTCTGAAGGCATTGCGTGTTGAGTGGCAGAACTCAACGCCGCCCTTTGCCTCGACACCAGAGCGAAGAAATGGAAATATAAATTTTTAGTAAATATTTCATCTTCTCGAGTGGAGATCGAACCCACAACCAGTCGGTTTTACAGTCGCAACACATAGGTTTTTAGTATCTATAATTATGTTTATATCTTTATACATAAATATAATAATTATTTATGGTGGTTTAGTATATATTTTTTATTTATATGATAGTTATCAAATTCTTTATCGTTTTTTTTTTACTTAGTAAGCAGAGGGAATTTGGGGACCTAAAACACTTTGTTCGTATTAATACACTTCCGTTCCCCCACTTTACGTAGAATTCTGGGGAGATTAAGCGTCACGTTACCCCGGGACTCAACGCCGCGCTCTCTCTCGTTACCAGACCAAAGAAATAAAATTATTAAATATTTCGCTTCCTCGAGTAGGATAAATCTTCAATTACTAAAAGATTAACAGACGGAAATATTAGACTTAAAGAACCGGAATAGAGAAGAACACTAAGAAAAGAATTCTCAAAAAGGGAACAAACCAAGACATTCCGTTTATCCCAGACAAACAAAAGTACAGTGATGCAATCAAACGCGATCCCTCGAAAGACACCCTTGGATCCGAACCTGCATCCCATTTACTCCACGACTAACTATCATTCAGTGCTATATTTAGTAGTATCTGTAGTACATTCGAACTCATAAATCCCAGTCTAAGTGCTCAAGTCGTTACACACTAAGTACTTACATAAGGAGCTCCAAATACTTAGCGGTTTCAACTAATTGACGCGTCTTAATACGAGTGTATGTTACTTACATAGTGGCTCTATAGAAACTTGTTGTGACAATGGGATGCCACTTAATAGGGAAATCGATAATCTTGTTTAGTTTTCACGCTGTATCCCGCTTGTAGCGGGAACGATAGAGGGAACCTAATATACTCTTTCCACAAACCAAGTGAAACAAAGAGAACAGAGTCTCAAGAACTCAACGCCGCGCTTCATTACCCCGAGTGGAAATCGAACCTGCGATGTCGTGACGCAGGGGCACAAGGGTGTGATTATAGCGCAACAGACCGTGGGTTCAAAATCTACTGGAGAAAATAAAATATTTAATATTTTCATATCCTCACTCCGGTAGCGAAGCAAAAGTGCGACGTTGAGTTCCGCCACTCAACACGCAGTGCCAATTTGGTTGCATTGTCTAGCCTGCTAAATGCCGGATAAAGCAGAAAGCGCTAAATAAATAATAGAGATATTATTGGAGTAAATAAAATGAAAAGGCCAGTCGTGGCGCAGCGGAACGAGGTGTGACTGTAAAACCTATTGGTTGTGGATTCGATCCCCATTCGAGGAGATGAAATATTTACTTAAATTTGTATTTCCATTTCTTCGCTCTGGTGTCGAGGTTAAGCGCGGCGTTGAGTTCTGCCAGTCAACATGCAATGCCTATATATACAGCGGATACAGCGGATTTATTTGATTTATTTTATTGTTTTCTAAAACGAAAAGAAAATAAAGAACGGAGATTTTCAACACTACGTCCTATCTACATAAAAAAAGTAATAATAGAACACAAAAAAAATAAGATCTTTCAAACTATCGTCCAATAGCGCTACTTTGCCGTAATTAATAAAAAAGCCTCCCAGACACTAGCTCCACAAAAACGTCTGAATCATTTAGGTCCTGTTCTCGGAATATTTTTTGCCCACAATTTTTTTCTATCTCGGCTATTTTTTCTTGCAGCTGAATTAATTATTCTAAAGAGAACGGAAAACAACGGAACAGGTGAGTCATTTTGTTATTAAAAAAAAAACTATTTTTTTCTCTCAGTTTTACAGACAAATTACTCATCTTTTTCAATGGACTGTTTTGAGTGCTTGAATTTTTGTTTTTTTTTTCTTTTTGGTTTTTTCACAGTTAAGTAAAAGAAAAGATTAAAAATACTTAAAAGTACATTTATTTTTCAGCTTGTAATCTATAATGTTTAATCAGATCACTTTTATATGAGGTGCTGTTGTATGAATTAGGCATTGTTGAATGGCGGATTTAAACGCCGTTTTGTTACCACAGCAAGGAAATGGAAATAATAAGTTTTTCCGGGTGGAAATTACACCCAGATCCGTCGAATTAATAGTCAAATTCTTGAGTTAGAAAAAGATAAATAAATAAAATAAATCAGCTTCACGCTGTATCCCGTACACAGCAGAGTAGGAAACAGGAGCAGAGGGAACCTAATATTAAGTTATTCCGTTTCCCACTACTTAGACCACCCCATTAATATTTAATGATATACACTATATCATAGTTACTCTAATTTATGTCTACCACGTGATAGAGACATGTGATGAACTTTTTTAACATTTTTAAAGTGTTATTCTACACTTAGGACAGAAAAATACTTATTTTGAAAATGTAAACGTACATACGTTAAAAATTTGAACGTACCGGGATTCGAACACGCGCCTCCTGGAATCAGGCGCTCTGACCACTAAGCCATACGTTCTCAAATGTGAAATGTGATTAAGTTTTTTTAGTATTATTATGGTTTTACCAGCCAAATATGTATGTATATTTGAATCATACTTTAGCAGATCCTATTGTGGTGTAATTATTATATTATGACGCATAGTATAGATGACGGAAGCTATAATGTCATTCTCCTAAGTAATGCTGTGATTGTTGTAAAATATAAATAAATTTTGGTCAAAAAAGTACAAATAAATGTATAAAAAATACTTTAAATATAACTTAAAAATAAAAAAGGCTGCATGTTTTATCCCGCATATAGCAGGGTGGATAGAGGGAAACAAGTGTAAAGATATTGCATTTTACTACTTCTCGTAATTCCCACTCGAAGAAATGGAATATTTAATATTTTCATTTCTTCGCTCTGGTAGTGCGGCATTGAGTTCCACGGCTCAACACGTAATGCCTCCAGAATTCGGCGAAATCCGGGGAACGAAGTGTCCCAACATTAGGTTACCAGGTCCCCTCTATCTACTGCTTTATGTGGCCTACAGCCGTAAAGCAATAATTTTTTTAATAACTTATTTAATTTCAAGTGTCTACATATAAAGTAGTAACGTATAGTTTATTAAAATAAATGCTTAAACGCATTATCCAAGGGACGCGAATTCGAATCTGTTTTTAACCAATTTATAAAACATTTAAATCTTTCCTCGACCATTCTCATACTTTTAGGCAATATTCATTACAAAAAAACTAAATAGTCCAAAAGACATTGTTACTTTAATAACTAAATTATTGTATAGTTAAAATAACGTCAGGTTAGGCCATTGTGTTTTCCAACGTTACCTTGACCGACTAACTTAAAAAATATGTTGACTTCATTTCTAATGCTACAATTGAGATTTTGTCCTGAATAGAATTTGAAATTTTATATTTATTTATTTTTAAATTTTTAAAGTTAACATTTTAAATATGGAACAATTTTCACGTTTTCATTGAGGCCAGTCGTGGCGCAGGTGTTCAAGTGTGAGACTGTAAACGTGACAGGTTGTGAGTTCGATTGCCATTCAAGGAAATCAAATATTTAATATTTTTATATCCTCACGTCGTGACGAACAGAAGTGTCTTAACACTAGGTTCCCAAGTTCCCTTTATGTCTCTGCTACGTACCAGATGCAACGTGAAGCTAAAATGCATTTCTGTGTTCTTTAAGATAAAATACAGTACTGGGTCCTGCCACTCAACACCTAATATCTCGAATTCGGACAAAATGTTTAAAACGAAGCGTCTGGACTATAAGTATCCTTTGCGGATATAGGTTGAAGAAAACAAATATTTATTTTTAACATTTTTAAACTGTTATTCCACACTTAGGAAAGAAAAAAAGAAAAATACTTATTTAGAAAACGTATAAAAATTTGAACGTAGCGGGACTCGTATCCGCGTCTCCTAGAAACTGACCAGGTGTTGTGAGCACTAAGCCACACGTTCTCAAATACTAACAACGTGAACGCGGCTTCGACGTCTTAATGTTTTTGTTATATCATAACCAAATTATATATATATATATTTTATTACTGTAAATAGTCACGTAAAAAATGTTCAGCACTTATTGTGTCAAAGCCAAACATACATCCATCCTAACAAATGTTCACATTTTGTTTCTTTTTTTTTCGTAACTAGATTACGCACAATAAATTAAAAAGTTATGATTTACCTACTAAAAAAAACGAAGTTATTCACAATTTTTTCTTCAATTTTAAGTAGTTTTCAAAAGATTTTATACCAAATCCAATTATAAAAGTGTTTTTATAAGCTTGTTAGACACAAAATTACTTTCGATAGGTACAACCGACTTTAGTAGGTCAAAGCGAACTGTATTGGCGAACTAAAGATACATTGCAGCTATGTTTCAAAAATATTTAATTCTATTTTTTATATTAATTTGAGGCCAGTCGTGTCGTGTGGAAAAAAAATATGAGACTGTATATGCGACTGGTTGTGGGTTCGATTTTCAATAAAAAATGAAATATTCAATATTTTCATTTCTTTACTTCACGCTGCACTCTGAGTACAACAGTGTAGGTAGAGGGAACCTAGTGTTAAGAATAACATTATGGGGAACGGTGCCGTTCCCCATTAACTCTGGTGTTGAGACAAAGCGCAGCGTTGAATTCCGCCATTCAATACGTAATGCCTCTAGAATTAGGTAGAAAATAGGGAGCGTCTTGAGCGTCTTAACACTAGGGTTTTCTCTACCTAGCATGGTTATTGCGGGATACAGCGTGAAACTATAAAAAATAATTGTTTAGAGACTAGCTTAGTCTACTTTTCTTTTATTATGCATCAAGCAGTTTTAAAAAAATAATTATTATGAGATACATCTCTCTTTCTCTACATTTTTTCAATTTGTCTTTAAATAACGTGGGCTATTAACATTAAAATAAATATTTTAAATTATGCACAAATATTTTTTTTAATTATTTAGATACATAACAACTAAATACAAAAAAAATCAATCTCATAAGCAAATACTTCAAAAGTAGCCCAGTTGTGGGGAAAATTAATAGGCTCTTATACCGAATTTATGTTCAAAATTTAAGTTTTTAACTACCCTCCAGGTTAAAACTTTACAATAATAATTCACGGTATCAGGGAAAGTTGCGCGATACGAGTGATTAATAGTGAGGATTAAAAGTGGGAGTTCTTTGGGAGTTCAGGAATTTTTGGATAGAATCTAATCAGCATAGTTTCGTAGATATCTTTGTTCTATAGAAAACTAACTTTTTTTTGTAGAAATGCTGTTGGTTTGCTTTTATACTGGGTGTATGGAATTAGGAGTTTCACGCTCTATCACGCATAGCAGGATAGGATTTGGAGGTTCCCTCTAACTTAGTGTTAAAACACTATGTTTCCTTTAGGCCAATTTTTTGTGTATGTTGCTTATTGAGTAACAACACTTAACATCGTGTTTCCATAAGAGTAGGAGGAAAAGAAAATAAATAATTCCGGTTGAAAATTGAATCCACAGCCATCATTTACGTTTGTCAGACGATGTGCCACTACGCTACGAGGGCCTGAATATATTCTTAATGTATGTTATTCTTAATAGTTGCTTTATTTTTTATTTATAATTGCTGTTGGACTGATTTTTTCTTTGTTTGAAGCTTTTTAAGTGGAAACCTAACAAGGTAATGATATAATTATAAAATTTCAAAGTAAACTGTATAATAATATAATTTAGTTTTAAAATTAGTAGCATTTTTACTATTAAAAATATGTATAAACGCTTCCTAAGATAGAAATTGAACACACAACCATCGTTAGATCAAATAACTGACGAAAAACACAAATACGTTGTCAAGTACGTATTGTCACATGTATGATAAATACCTTTCTTTTTTACTAGCTTCACTCTTTATTCCGAAATATAGGAGAGTCATCAATGGGAACCTGGGAATCGTTTCACATTTCACCGAAATCTTGAGGCATTGTTGAGGCGGAGTTCAACGCCGCGGTTTGCCTATTTACCAGAGCAAATTAAAATATTATGACCACGACTGGCCTCACACATACATCACAAATACAAAATTAAATGAAAAAACTTGTATAATTAAGACCCGGAGCTAAATAAAAATATTTTTATTCCATTTTCCTCCATACAAAATAATACTAAAAGCGACGAAAGTCGGATTTAAGCTTAGAAAGCAATTTTTTCCTTGAAAATTAAAATGTTAATCATGAAATAGAAAACAATGAATGTATATTTGTGTTCTTTTCCCTTTGTAAGAATATATAGCTTTAGAATACCTATTTGTGAAATTTTAGTTCTGTGAAAGCACGCTTTGAAATACCGAAACATTATTAAAATTCCTTTTATAAATAAGTGAAAGAGTGCTTTTTCATGAAATCTTTATTTAAGAAGATTATTTAAGCTTGTTTTTAGCTTCACACTGTATCGCTACTCGCACATACCAGAGTATGCAAGGGGAAAATGGGAACCTAGTGTTAAGAAAGACACTTCCATTCTCCACTTTCCAGCGAAATCTGGCGGCATTGCGTGTTGAGGGGCGATGCTCAACGCCGCGCTATACCTCGTTACTAGAGCGAGGAAATTAATATATTACATATAATATATGTTACCCCAAATGGTCATCGAACCCATAACTTATCGCATATACACACTAGAGAACTAAGAGAAAATTGCTCAAAATTTCAGTAATCGGAATTTATGTTTTTTAAATCACGAAAACTATTTCTTAGAAAATAAAGTTCTAAAACGAAACCTTCTAAATAAATTAATAATTATTATAATTGTAAAGCGAAAATTATTCTTAAAAAAATACCAACCGAATTTAGAATCTTCTCATTTTTGAAGTTGGTTTAAAAATAAATATTCAATTTTATATTAAAAAATCAATTGTAATCACATTTTTTTAAGTTTATATAGTACCGTTATCAATTTAAATTAAATAAAATTATTTTTATTCAAAATTTTATATAATTGATGGTATATTTTATAATTGGTTCTGTCGACATTTTAAACACGATTTTTTCTTGTTAAAAATGGTAAAATATAATATTACTTATTTTTCTTATACTAAAAATATTAAATGAATGAACAACTGCTAATCTAAATTAATTTTTCGCATAAAATTAAAGTATATAACTGCTATATTTAAGTGATAATTCTAAAATATATGTTTATTTTAAAATTCAAAAATTTAAAACTATACAAAAAGTTCAATCGTGGTTTGGCATATATATTTACATATTTAAATTTGTAATTAAATATTATTATTATGAGTAATTAAAAACAAGTTATTATTATAAAATAAAACTATATCACACTTTTATATATATAATATAATTTTTAGATTTTAATTTTCATGTTATAAATATATCGCCAATGAATGATTAAAATAAAACGTAATTTACTAACAAAAAGCTGTTCATTATTATATAATTTTAACCACAATTAAATTAAACAACGTTAAATTAACCAAAAACTTACTTAGGCACCTCCCACACAAAGGAATACACAAGCACAACACAAAAACACGCACAGCACACACAATCTATCGTAAAATCTACTCAAAATCCACTCTACAAGCACAGTTTACGTAAAAATTGGATTTTTTTAAGGAAAAACGACACGTCCACTCACAGCGACGGCCTGACGTACACTGAACGCTGTACTGTACCTGCATAGACACGCCTACCAGCGCGCTCACACACACATACATGTATAAAGCTCCGTCTCCACGAGCTTTTTTCTTTTAACACTAATTTACACGCAGTGCAGTCTGATTTACTGCGGAACCCTAAAATTAAGATTGATGTGAATTATAGGAAGAAATGGCTAAGCCGATTTTGATTGAACTTTTTTTTTTTTAATTTTAGTTATTTGTTAATAATAAAAGTATTTTTTTTTGGTTTCATGTTTCATTCCTAGTAAGGTTGGGAAGAACACTATGCTCCCCACGTCCCATCCAGTTTTATTGTGGTTAGCTCCATCTAGTATATGTGGTTATTTACAGAAATCAACGCCGCACTTTGTCTTGTTACGAGGGCGAAAAAAAAATATTGTATTCGCCCGGGAATCAAACCCACAAACGCTAGTGCGCCAAGACTAGCCCCGAAGTTTTATTTATGTAGACAGATACTAACTCTGAAGAACGGAGTGTTTTAACACTACGTTACCTCTGCCTACCCTGTCGCGTGCGTGATACACTAAGAAGCTAATTTAATTTGATTTAAGATATGAACTTTTATACAGTATGCCCAAATATAAAGAAATCTAAAAAAAAATTTTAAGCAATTTCAAAAGACACATCGAAATGAAGGCGGAAGGAATGTATAAATTAGTTCACATTCTTTCATCTTTAATTTCGGGAACCATATCCATTGTTTACAATCGTCGTTCAATATTATTGTTGCCAGAATCGAACCATCTGTGAAAGATTAATAAGGAAACGTTTTAAAGGCCTTTAAACTTTTAAACGTTAAACCATTTTGAGACTAGTCGTGAAGCAATGGCTCACGCGTGTGATCGTATATGCGGTTGGTTGTGGGTTCGATCCCTGCTCGAGGCAAAGAAATATTTAATATTTACATTTCTTCGCTCTGATGTCGAGACAAAGGCGTAGAGTTCGATCACTTAACACGTAAAGCCTCCAGAATTTAGCGGAAAGTGGGGAACGGAGTGTCTTAACACTATCCCTCTTCCTACTCAGCAACATGGGGGTACAGAGTGTATCTGAAAATAAAACTAAAGACCACAGATTAGGAGGATGACAGGATATGATTTTAAGCTTAATGTTTGTGGTCACATTTCTTCATTCTGGTACACGGGCGGAAGTTGTAACGATCCATACCAGAACTAAATTATGTTGGTAAATAATATAATTAGTTTAAAAAAAAACATTTATAAAAAAATATTATAAATATAAATTATAATATTATTTAATTATAGCTTAAGATAAACACAATCTTATAAATAATAGTTTAGTTCAGTTATTTAATTACGCGTTCCGTTCACAAGTAATATTGAAGTGACGTAATATACCGTAGGTAAAATACTCAGATATAAAATATATTTATTAAAAATAATTTAATAATTATAATGAAACGTTATGTATTATAATTTAAAATAAATAATAACATAATTAATATTTTAATTATTGTAAAATATCATGTTGGCTGAATAAGCTACTGTCAACGTCAAAGTGAGGGAAAGAGAAAAGAAAGAGAAGGGAGATGGCGGACGCGTCTGAGGAAGGATGCATGTTTTAAATGTTTAGAGAAGTTTTAATTTATAATTAACATATATCTAGTTATATTTAGTGTATATAAAAAGCATGTGAGATTGTGTTTTCAATTGTGATATAAGTATTTGAGGTTGCTAAGATAAGTTATAAGTGCTTTCATTATTTACGATTGTTTGTATTGAAATACTTCGTCGGTAAGTTTTTAATAGATTATTATTAAAATAAAGAAGAGTGATATTAATGCATATAATGCCGTCAATATCCAGAGATAAATATTATTTATATAGTAAATGGAAATAAATACATGAAGATGTTTTCATGAGGTATATAAAATTACAATTATATTAATGTACGCAGAATGCCTGCCGCCATCTTCGTTAGATGCGTGTATGGGAATTGTGAAATGAAAGTTAAATAGGTTTGGTGAATTATAATAACTTATAAATGTAATTTCTATATATATTCATAAATATTTAACATGTTACTATAAAAGGAAATATAAATATAATAGTATAATTTATAATATGATATAAAACTATTATATCAAAATATATATTTACAATTTATAAATATTATATAAATATCAGTCTGTTTAATGTCCTACGATAAAAGTAATCTTTCAATATGTTTTATATATTACTTTAATTAAATACAATAGACATTAGACATTAACCAAATATTAATTATTTACGATTTATACGACTGTTAGAGTTCATTGACCCTTGTTTTAGTATATATTATATAAATATCATATAAATATGAGTCTGTTTAATGTCCTACAATAAAAGTAATCTTTCAATATTTTTTATATATTACTTTAATTAAATACAATAGACATTAGACATTAACCAAATATTAATTGTTTACGATTTATACGACTATTAGAGTTCATTGACCCTTGTTTTAGTATTAACTAATATTATAGTCAGAACCGACTGCTGCTTGGCTTCGTTGGTACTAATGTGCTTGGCTAAGTGAATTGCCGTGGCATTTAATTTTATATATATAATATTTAGATAGTTTCGCGGTGCCTTGCGGTGCGTCAACGTTAACACTTGGTGTATGATGGATAGGTGTGCGATGCTGCTTTATGTCCTGGTACTGGTGTATGTAGCAGTGTCCGCCTGTCTCGCACGGGTGTGTGGTGCCGTTTTATGTCCCAGCACTCTGGTGTACATATATAGTAGTGTCCGCTTGTTTGTCTAACATACTTATAATATATAGCCGGGCGTCACTGGTGCTGGCATATTTGGTATAAGCGAATTGCTTTGGTAGTGTTGGATTCTGCTGCTGAGTTTCTTCCGCCAGTTCTTCTCAGCACTGAGGTTCTTTACTGAACTGGTAGTAGAATCATGTCTACTTGGAGTCGCTGGCTGTCCTAGCGATAACTGAGTATTTTCAATTAATGATTTCTATATTACATTCCCACAACTCTGAGTCTAGTGTCAGTTCAGACAAACAGCTGCAGGGTGTGTGCTGTGCGTGTTATTCTACGACGGTTCTGTTTAAAAGAGGCGTTACAATAACAGTGAATATAAATTATATTAATATTGAAACTAGGGCACGAATATAATAAGAGCACGAAGTTAATAATTATAATACGAATTATACTATATTAACGAATTCATACGGAAATAAGAAACATTAAACACGTCACATTATACGTACAGAATTGAATATTATTAAGATACGATTAGTAAATATATAGTTATAAGAAAGATACACGAAAGTTAAATGGGTATATAAATGTAATGCCCTCTAAAGAAACAAACTGAAGTGGATTCACATGATCGGCCGCCTAGCGGTAGTGAGTTCGATCTGATATGTGAAGCAGAGAGTTATATGTTATATAATTATGGCTACGGCCTACATATAATAATCTCAACTCCATTGCAAGTATGTATATTAGACTTCGGTCTTTGAGTCAGTTATTTAATAATTGATCTTTCACAAAGGCATTATAAGAATCACAAATATTAACTATTCCGATCCGTCCCGGAGGGTTCAGAGCCGAACGGCCGGAATCCACGGTAAGTGGCGGGTGCGGGGCCACTCACTATCCCCCCTTAGTTATAACTATCAGTAATGATTGGGTTTAACAGAGAGGAGGATAGGACGTCTACGATATTCTTTAGAAATATCACGAGAGAATGAAACGGACAGACAATGACATTTTATTTATCATAATATCTTTTATTTGTATTTATATTAAACTTATTGTACATTTAATATTTATATTGTTACCTCTGAATCTCTAAAAGATCTCGGATTACTTACGATCACTACGAAAGAGTTCTAACTATATTAGACGTGTCACGAGCCATACTAAAATATTAAAATTATTATTTAAATATTTTATTGAGTGTAGGGTGGGATGTCAGTTACAAAGTGGAGAACGAAGATTCTTAATACGTGAAGCTGTTTTTTTTTTGGAGTGGAACAGTGTAAGCGTAAGCTAACTGTAAGCGTGCCAGGATCTGAATAGTGGAACTCTTCAGAAATTAATACTAAAACACACGAATTTTAGTTCATGCATTTAATATCTTTGAACACATTCTATATATACTTAAGCCTTAAGTATATATAGAACTATATATACTTAAGCTTCTATATATACTTAAGCTTATCCTGCACACAGCAGGGTAGGCAGAGGAAACTTAGTGTAAGACACTCCGTTCTCCTCTTACTGCCGAATTCTGGAGGCATTGCGTGTTAAGAGGCAGAACTCAACGCCGCGCTTTGCTTCGACACCAGAGCGAAGAAATGGAAATATAAATTTAAGTAAATATTTCATATCATTCCTCGAGTGGGGATCGAACCCACAACCAAGCGATTGACCTCAAAATTTAAGTATATAGCACACAATATAAAAAAGTGTGATTTTATTTAATTTTTTTTAAACTGTACAAGTATTTATAGTAAATACTAAACCTATAATTACCTGTCACGTTCCAGGTAACTTAATGGCTAAACTTAATGGCTAAACTTAATATATACTTAAGCTTCTATATATACTTAAGCTTATCCTGCACACAGAAGGGTAGGCAGAGGAAACTTAGTGTAAGACACTCCGTTCCCCTCTTACTGCCGAATTCTGGAGGCATTGCGTGTTAAGTGGCAGAACTCAACGCCGCGCTTTGCTTCGACACCAGAGCGAAGAAATGGAAATATAAATTTAAGTAAATATTTCATATCATTCCTCGAGTGGGGATCGAACCCACAACCAAGCGATTGACCTCAAAATTTAAGTATATAGCACACAATATAAAAAAGTGTGATTTTATTTAAATTATTTTAAACTGTACAAGTATTTACAGTAAATACTAAACCTATAATTACCTGTCACGTTCCAGGTAACTTAACGTCTATTGTAGTATGTACGTATAAAAAATAAAAAAGCAAACATTATTAGAGATTTTTAATTTCAAAGACGACAAGACCAAAAAAAAAAAATATTCTCACAGTAGAATCAAACCTACGCCCCTATCGATGTTCATATTTTTCTCAACTGCGCCATAGATATATAATAGTATTTCTTTTTACATTATACGAGTGAAACAAGCCATACTCACGATCTTGACATTTTACTTCCACGCTAACTAACGGTTTAAAACTAGTACCAAATTGCACTAGACGATATACTATAGTACTTAAATCAACGTCGATTAGATATTAACATTATTTAGATCTTAAAATCAGCTTCACGCTGTATCCCGCTCACAGCGGATAAGGCAGAGGGAACCTAGTGTTAAGACACTCCCTTCCCCATTTTCTGCCGAATTCTGGAGGCATTGCGTGTTGAGTGGCAGAACTCAACGCCGCGCTTAGCCTCGACACCAGAGCGAAGAAATGGAAATATAAATTAAATTAAATATGTATTTAGTCTACATTCTTCTATATCTTTAAAACTTCACTCTGTCATACAGCTGAATAGGCAAAGGGAACCTAATGTTAAGGCACTCTACTATTGTGTGTTGAGTAACGTAACTAAGCGCCGTACTTCGAATTATCACCGTAGTGTGTAAATAAATCAGCTTCACGCCGTATCCCGCACACAGCAGGGTAGGCAGAAGTTACCTAGTGTTAAGACACTTCGTTCCCCACTTTCTGCCAAATTCTGGAGGCATTGCGTGTTGAGTGGCAGAACTGAACGCCCCGCTTAACCTCGACACCAGAGCGAAGAAATGGAAATATAAATTTAAGTAAATATGTATTTAAATCTTCATACTTCTATATCTTTATAGCTTCACGCTGTCATACAGCTGAATAGGCAAAGGGAACCTAATGTTAAGGCAGTCTACTATTGTGTGTTGAGTAACGTAACTTAGCGGCGCACTTCGAATTATCACCGTAGTGATACAGAAAATAATTCAAATAAAACTAAAAAAAAATAATAAACATCAGCTTCACGCTGTATCCCGTACTCAGCAGGGTAGGCAGAGGGAACCTAGCGTTAAGAGACTCCCTTACCCATTTACTGCCGAATTCTGGAGGCATTGCGTGTTGAGTGGCAAAATGGAAATTTAAGTAAATGTTTCATCTCCTCGAGTCGGAAAACAATTCATTCCCCCGAATGGGAATCGAAACCACAACCCTCTCGCTTATAATCAGATAGACAAAACCACGACGGCCTCTTAACTAACAAATACAAATGCAATTAAAAAAAATTACAAAAAACAATATCAATATAATAAAAAAAAACGTAGAAAACGTTAGACCCTTTAATTTTTACGGTGCTATAATAAAATTTTAATCGCGGCAGTGTCGTGCTACGTTATAAAGTTATTAAGTACTCGACTCTAACCAAGCGTTTCGTTTGTCTCCAGCCATTTTATTTTATGTGATGCCTCGTATGTTTATAATTAAATGTGAAAATAGAGAAATATGATAAATAAATAATTATATTCACTAGGTTCCCTCTGCCTAGCGTGCTGTGTGCGGGATACAGCGTGAAGCTGATGTAATTTAAAATAATTATGTCAGGTAAATTGTGTTTATTATTCTATACTCTATACGTAATATTGTAAAAGTAGAGAGTTTGTTTGTGGCTTGTTCGCGCTAATCTCGGGAACTATTACTTGGGGCCAGTTGTAGCGCAGGGGCACAGGCATTCGAGTGTAAATTAGACAGTTTGTGAGTTCGATTCCCTTTCGAGAAAATTATATAAATAATATTTTCATTTTCTTGCTCTTGTAACGAGGCTAAGTTTTGATATTTGACGCGAAATATCTCGAGAATTTAGCGTAAAGTGGGGAACGGAAGTGTCTCAATGGGAATAGTGTCTTAACTAGTGTTAACTAGTTCCCAGGTTACCGTGCCTACTTTGGTAAGTGCGAGATACAGCGTGAAGATAAAAACATATAATAAATATAATTATATTATAATTTTTATAATTATATTATAAAAATTATAATATAATTATATTTTATTTTTTTAACGTAGCGGGACTCGAACCCGCGCCTCCTGGAAACCGATCTGGTCGGTTCGAGTAGTACGTACATAAATAAACAAGAATCTATAATAAAATGTTGGGTAGCACTTTTAAAGTTATTAAGAAAGCCATTGTAAAGTAAACTTACATCAACTTAAAACGTGTTCGGCCCTAAATAAATATTCATTGAGAGAACTGGTATAGAAATAATATTAGATGTCATTTGTGTTTGCGTAATTCTGTGTTGATAGTTTTTTTTTTATTTATATATCTCATGTTAAATAAATCAGCTTCACGCTGTATCCCGCACACAGCAGGGTCGGCAGAGGGAACCTAGTGTTAAGACACTCCGTTCCCCACTTTCTGTCGAAGGTATTGCGTGTTGATTGGCAGAACTCAATACCGTGCTTTGCCTCGACACCAGAGCGAAGAAATAGAAATATAAATTTAAGTAAATATTTCATCTTCTCGAGTTTACAGTCACACTTTGTGCCCTTGCGCCACGACTGGTCTCTATATCTCATGTTCTCGTCTTATAAGTGTAGGCAGAGGAATGTAGAGTGTAGACATAGGGAGCTTAGTGTTAAAACACTCCTTTCCTCGACTTCCGCCAAATTTTCAAGATGTTGAATAATTCTTATTATATAAGTAAATTTTGGGATTAAAATACAATGTGAACCTCAAGAAGATCTCTTGTGTAAAGGGTTTTTTAATTTTTTATCTTTAATTTTTTTAACAAAAAACTTTACGCCTATGGCTGTTTGCTATCTAAACCAGGGGTTCCCAATCTTTTCTTGATCAAGGACCACTTTTATAGAATTCTTGTTAGCAGGAACCACTTTGTAGGTATAATAAAAATAAATTATTAAGTAATTAAACAAAAAATTTAATTTCAAAGTCAAAAGTTTTAAAAAAAATCTGACATTTGGGATGATGGGGTGTGTGAATTTTTAAATAAATATTAAAAATCAATGAATTTCGAAGTTTATTAAAATTTAATTTCAAAATATTTTATTTTTTTGCTCAAACACCATAATTTTTAATCATTCGCGGACCATATTTTAGCTGCTGCGGACCACTGGTTGGGAACTATAATAAATAAGAATAAACAGATACATCATGCTTTATACAGCAGAAGCTAAAATCACTAATGTTTAGATATTCCATTTCAAATGCATGTCCTAATTTTAAAGATATATCTTGTTAAGTGGCGGTACTCATCTCCGCTCTTGGTCTCGGTTACCAGAGTGAGGTAAAGCGGGTAAAACAAAATAATTCCTTCCCCTGAATTGGAACCGAATCGATTACCGGTGTGCCACAGCACGACGACCTCAACATACACAAAATTTTTGAATAACATAACATAACAATAACCAACAAAATTAAATTACACAACCAACCAACAAAATTACACTTCGCTTCTGAAAGCGAAAGAAAAAAATTACAAAAAAGAAAAAAAAAGTTAAAATACTTAAACTTTTATTCATTTTCTTCCACACTAACCTAGTTTTAACGCAATAATACCTCTTCAAGTCAGATGAGGTGAGCTATAGAGCAAATGTGAAAACTGCATTGTGTTCATTTTGAATAAAGTCTACTACAGCAACTATATAAATGACTGTGAAAGTAAAAAGAAAAAATATTTAATAAGAAACCTAGAAAACCTTGGACTCACTTATGAAATGGGTTCATAATAACTGTTTCATTTTTTCCAGTTCAGTTCTGTTATTTTCTTATTTTATTTAGCTTGTTGTTTTTTTTATACTGTTGGTTGCGTTTCAGTTGCTTGAGGAAGCTATTTATAGTAGTGTATATAATTTCAGTGTATTGTATATAGCGGGAGAGGTAAGAAAAACATAGCGTTTAAACTCTCCGGTCTCTACTTTCCACAACAATTCAAGTTTTTGTGTTGACTGGTGGAACTCTACGCCACTCTTTTGTATAAGGTAGTAAGCTTAAATTTATGAAATATAACTCCTATAAGTTCTTCATCTCTTTCGCGATGCTTCCGGATTCAATATCCATCCAGGAATATTATTATATGTTATTTTTTTTAAATGTTATATTTAAAAAGAGTAATAGATAACAATAAGTTTGCCTTATTTTTTTATCGCGGCGTCGAGTTCCGCCACTCTACAAACAATATAAATATAAATAATTCCGCCACTCCATACTTCAAGAATTCAGCGAAAGTGGGGAACGGCAGTGTATTAATTAATGGGGACTGAATGTCTTAACATTAGTTTTCCAGGTTCCTTTTGCCTACCCTGCTATGTGTGGAATAGTGCGTAAAACTAAATAATAATAAATTTTCAATTAATTTTAGTAGCAGTTTTATAGATTTATAAATTACAAATCTTAGATCTCTCTTTCCTAAGCGTGGCGTTGAGTACTGCCACTCAACACGCAATGCCTCTAGAATTCGGCAGAAAGTGGGCAATGGAGTATCTTAACACTAGGTTCCCTCTGCCTACCCTGCTGTGTGCGGGATACAGCGTGAAGCTTATTTATTTATTTATTTTTGTTTAGATCTCTCTTTAGATTTCCACTTGGGATAGAGTTATTTTCTCTCTCTGATGACATGACAAAGCACGGCATTGAGTCTCTCCGCTCTTTTGGGCGAATAGTAGAACGGAATGTCTCAATTATATTTGGCGTCCATCAATTAGACTGCTAAAACTAAAAAAAAATATTGACATACAGTATAAAAGTATGAAACGAAATTTTTTATACTTAAAGGTCTTTGGCATCTTTAATGTAAATTTTCTATACAACTCATAACAAATTGTTGTGGGTTCGATCCCCACTTGAGGAGATGAAATATTTATTTAAAATTATATTTCCATTTCTTCGCTGTGGTGTCGAGACAAAGCGTGGCGTCGAGTTCTACCACTTAACTCAAAATGCCTCCAGAAATCGGCAGAAAGTGGGAAATGGAGTGTCTTAACACTAGGTTCCCTCTGCTTACCCTTCTGTGTGCAAGATACAGCGTGAAAGTGATTTTTTTCTCATAACAAATATAATTTTTATCGATTATTCCTATTCTGTAATGCAAAAATTTATAGCCATCTAATTATTTTATCATTCATGAACAATGTTCATTGTTTTACAATTGAATTTACAGGTTTTTTTTTAAATGGTTTACAATTTAAGCTTCCCACTGTATCCCATACGTATCCGGATAGGGAGGAGGAACTTGGGAACTTAGTATTAAAACACTCGTTCCCATTAAATGGGAATGGGAAACGGAGGTGCCGTTTCCCAGATTCCGCTGAATCCTGAAAGCATTGCGTGTTGAGTGGCGGAACTCAAGGCTGCGTCTTGCCTTGTTACCAAAGCGAGGCAATAGAAATAACCGGGCCTACAACCTACGCAGACTTCTGCCCTTGCGCCACGACTAGCTTTAATATTTTTCTGACTATTCTAAAGTTGCAAACGAATACAAATTTTAATTGTTTTAAAAATATATATCTACTGATTAAATGTCCATGCTACCATAAATATTTTTTTATTATTTCAGTAATAGATAATATTCAAACTACTGCAAAATAAATAACCACAAAATCTCTTAAATAAAATCTTCAAAAGTCGCCGCGTGTTATATTACACAAACACCCTCTATAACGTAACAATCGTCAATACAAACAAATAGAATAGAATGTATGGAAAATATTTTCTATACAGAAAAAAGTGAAAGAATCCTACCCAATAACAAACACAAGTAATAGAAAAGTTTCCCCCGCCATATTTACTTTCAAGTGTGCTTAAATGAAAGTCGAGCTTTGTGTGGTACAATATATATATTGGAGCGTTTTTGAGTAGAAAAAGATTAATAACAAAAAAAAAATAAATCAGCTTCACACTGCATCCCGCACACAGCAGGGTAGTTAGAGGGAACCTAGTGTTAAGACACTCTGTTCTCCACTTTCCGCTGAATTTTGGAGGCATTACTTTGAGTAGCAGAACTCAACGCCGCACTTTTGCCTGTACACCAGAGCGAAAAAATGGAAATATAAATTTAAATTAATATTTCATTTCATATTGGGGCTCGAACCCACAACCAGTCACGTTTACAGTTACACTTTGCACCCCTGCGCCCAAAGTAATAACAAAGTAAGATGGCTAAAATCTTAAATAAAAATAAAATGGTCATACCCAAATCCTAATTTTGAATTTAAAAAATGCTTAGATTTTCGCTCTAGTAAGAAGACTGAGTTCCACATCTCCATATTTTTGTTAGCTTCTCTTTTTATGTATGCCAATCCCAAAGCAAATAAGGCAGACGGAACCTGGAAATCTAGCTTTAAGAAACTTTTTCCCTATTAAGACTCCGTTTCCCATTTTCCATCATGTGCAGGGGCTGATGATGCAGGGGCGCCACGACGCCCTACCTGCCTGCCTCTTAACATGCAATGTCTCTAAGTTCGAGCGGAAAATGGGGGCACTATGTCTTAACAGTACTCTGCCTATCTTCCAATATATGAAATACAGTGTGAAACTAAAAAAAAAATCCTCCATTCTTTTAATTTGTACCAAACTAAAGTATCACCGGTGACAGCAAAATTCCTGCCCGCGGCGATCCATCAATGTCGACGGAAATTCCTTATAATCGATAACGACGAGAATTTCACTGATTACCAAATTATAACTCACAATGTTGTTGATGTAAGCTGCGGTTACGAAAGAAAATAATAACTTAACTTCACGTTTATCCCTAGCGGGATAGTCAGAGGGAACGGAGCGCCAAACGCTACGGTCTCTACATACCTCTTTCGCCTCGTTCACTGTCATCAACCTCTTCATACATGCAAGGGATCCTCATACTTTTTACGTGACTTTCCTCCAGAATTTTTGATACTGTGTTTTCGAAGGTCAATCGAGGAGGAATCTCTTACCACTAAAAGTGAGTGGTAAGAGATTCCTCCTCGATCCATCATAAATCTTTTTTGCCATTCTTTCATCAAATTGGGCTTCGACGTGCCCAAAGCAGTTGAGCACGTTCTTCTTCATTCTCACCGTGACATCCTCGCTAGTACCTGCCATTCTGTGTATCTCTTCATTGCGGATTCGATCAGCTAAGCTGACTCCGCATATCCTACGAAGAGGTCGCATCTCTACGGCATTCATGTTTCTTTCATTCTTCTTCTGTAATACCCACGTTTCGCTGCCGTATAACAGAGTCGGTACCAACACTTACGGACGTGACAGGACGTTTCGCCGTCTCATCAATGCAGCTAACGCTCTGTTAATGAGCGCTAATTTTGGATACAATCTTTTAGGGAATTGCAGATTTTCATTTCTTTGATTTGATTAAACAAAATAAAATTGTAAGTTTTTCGGTGTTGTATAATACAATATTCATACAATTTTACCAATTGATCGAACGAAGTGATGTAGCCCTAATTTCTCTCTGTGGAGACGCAACGGCTAGTCGTCTTATTATTATATTAACTTTGGTTATCATACGGTATAAAATCAGCATTCATTTATTTCTAGCAGCAGTAAGTAGTCAGACAGATCGTAGTGTTTAGACACTTTGTTCCCCACGCACCGTCCAATTTTCGTGACATCGTGTTGCCACGCTTTATCCAGTAACTAGAAGTGAAGAAATTAAAATTACTCCAGCCTCCGACTGGAAATCGAATTCAAATCGACCATGCCACTGCGCCACGTTAATCATTCACTTCGAGGTGTAGAAATACCATCAAGTGGTGAAAACACCTAAAGTGATGCTTACTTTGAATTTCGTCTTTGACCTAAGTTAAATGCCGTGAAAGCCTAATAGGACGGGCAAATTGCATTTGTAGTATCGCTTGGAGAACATGGTTGTATGATATAGTTCAGTAGAAGTCGACATCATTGGGAAGTTGTACAGTAACAGATGGTTTACGCGATGGTTGTGGGTTCGATCGCACTCTGGGGTGTCATTTTTTATATTTTTTTTATTAGCACACAGTATCCCACTCATATAGTCTAATAGGGTACCAGTGGTAACCTAGTGCAAGATACTCTATTCCTCACGCACCGCCAGCGAGGAGCGGAGCTCAATAATGCGCTTTGTCTTGTTACTAAAGTAACAAAATGAGATTAATTAGTTCCCCCGAATTGGAATCGATTCCATAACCGCACTTACCGTCTGACGCCATCTCACTGCGCCACTGCACCATAGCGGCTGCAAGTCTTTTAAAATATGATGTGAAAATGAAAGATAACCTTGCAATTGCAAGTTTATTTTTAAGGTTACAAAATAAAATGCTCGTACATATAATTTTTTCATATATTTTTCTTTTGACTCTACGTTTTTGTAATATTCTCTATATATTGACTTTGTCAGACTGGGACCTTATTTCAAGAAGAGCGGGTTCAAATCCTGCCAGGCGTTTTTTCTTAATACAAATTCCATAGTGTAAACAAATAGGAGGCCAGTCGTAGCGCAGCGGCACGAAGTGTGACTGTAAAATCGACTGGTTGTGGGTTCGATCCCCACTCGAGGGGATGAAATATTTACTTAAATTTATATTTCCATTTCTTCGCTCTGGTGTCGAGGCTAAGCGCGGCGTTAAGTTCTGCCACTCAACACGCAATGCCTCCAGAATTCGGCAGAAAGTGGGCAACGGAGTGTCTTAACACTAGGTTCCCTCTGCCTACCCTGCTGTGTGCGGGATACAGCGTGAAGCTGGTAAACAAATATATATAAAGCAAACACACTACCCTACGTTCGTTCATCATTCAATCAATCTAACTATTGTCTCACTGTCCCTTGTTCGTAAATAGGTTATCTACAACCAAACAATGCTATCTCCTCTATATAGGTTGCGTGTCATACCACATTCACTGGCTGTAGCCTGTGAAAGGAAACGCTACGTCAATTTAGAATTTTTTATATGATGAAAAGAAGGCATTTCTGTATTATCTGTATCTATATATCTATATTAATATTATAAAAGCTGAACTATAATAACACATAATCTTAGAAATTACTGATTCGGTTTTTTTTTGTATTGGATAGTCCATTTATAGAGGATGGCTAAATTTTACTTCGCAAAAGCTAGTTATTGGATAATTGGCGAAACCTAGTAAAAAATTAGTATTTTGTATTAAAGTTAACATTTATTTAGATACGTTCTTTCTTTAGGTTTTCTTATCTCAAAAGAAAAATACGAAACCCTTATAATATATTATTATACGATTATTTTGTTGTCTGTCTGTCAATCATGAGATCAAGTAGAAATATCTGACTGAAATTTATATCAAATATTTAGGCTTCCGATCCCCTTGAGCAATGACAAAATCGAACTTTTACCTCTGAGTCAACATAATCAACAGATACGTGGATTTATGCATGATCAAAACCTATAGGGAAAAGTCCCTATAGGTCTAAATGCGTACTTACGCATTTAGTGACGGAACTCAACGCTGCATGTTGCCTCGTTACCAGAGCGAAGAAGTGAAGAAGATATTCCATACCCCCTAGTGAAAATTGAACCCATAGTCCCATAGTAGTAGTTTGACTTACAGTCGCACGCTAAAACCTCCACACCACGACGGTCTCTATTTATGTACATGTATAATTATTTAGTAAATCTGAATATAAAATTAAATATCCAAATATTCTTAAATAAAAGATAACATTTTATTAGTCTCTGAAACGTAACCGCGATGCTCTCTTATCTACACTTTACGGTGGAAAACAACAAATTTGCTCGTTCATAACGATTTGAGGGTGCCATGTAATTGGAATTACCATTACGATTTATATAAATGTTTAAAGTTTTATGATGACACCCCTTGGGGTGCCCCTTGCCCGTGCCCGTGCTCCTTGGGGCAGGTCCTGAGTTACTCGTGCTGCTAGTGCTGGTTGTAGGTTCGATTATTCGGATTATTCGGAGGAGCTATTTATTTTTTCCTGACAAATGGATAAAGCACGGTGTTGAATTTCGCCACTCAAAACATATTGTTAAGAAAATTGCTGGAAACGTGCGGAACCGAATATTTTAACGCTAGGTTCTAAAAAGGAAAAAAATGACAAACTTTTGCGGGTTTTTTTGAGTGTAATATCGTATAGATATTTATTTTGTATGATATGAACTAGAGATGTAAATTAAATGTATTGTTTTTTTTCTATCTTGTCTTCTACTTCTCTTTTCTTTAAATAAATTAGCTTCACGCTGTATCCCGCACACAGCAGGGTAGGCAGAGGGAACCTGGTGTTAAGACACTCCGTTCCCCACTTTCTGCCGAATTCTGGAGGCATTGCGTGTTGAGTGGCAGAATTCAACGCCGCGCTTAACCTCGACACCAGAGCGAAGAAATGGAAATATAAATTTAAGTAAATATTTCATCTCCTCGAGTGGGATTCGAACCCACAACCAGTCGGTTTTGCAGTCACACCTCGTGCCACTGCGCCACGACCGGCCTCATTTTCTTCATTCTCTTTTCTTTCTTCTTTTTAATCAGATTTTTAAAAATTTTGTATTATAAGTTTTCACTTTGAACCATTTTTTTTTATTTGAAAGAAATAAAAAAAGGAACGGACAAGATCTGCCTAAATAGTTAGATATTAGAACAAGTGAATGAAGTGGTAAACTTGGGAAGTATGTTCAGTAGAGATGGAAGATACAAAATGGATGCGGAAAGGCGTATTGCTGCCGGTAACAAGGTTAACGGAGCCTTAGCTGCATTGATGAGACGGCGAAACGTCAGCACAGCTGCGCGTTTGGCCGTACACAATGCAGTGTTGGTACCGACGCTGTTATACGGCAGCGACACGTGGGTATTACAGAAGAAGAATGAAAATAAGATGAACTCTGTAGAGATTTGATGTCTTCGTAGGATATGTGGAGTCAGCTTAGCTGATCGAATGACTGGCAAAAAAGATTTATAATGGAAAAGGGAATGGTAAGAAAGGTAAGGGGAGACTTCGGTTAACCTTCGAAAACACAATATCAAAGATACTAGAGGAAGGTCGGTCACGTAAAAAGCACGAGGACGAAGGACAAGTTAGAAGAGGTAGATGACAGTGGACGAAGCCAAACCGGTACGCAAAGACCTTAGCGTTTGGCGCTCCGTTCTTTCTGACTACTCCACTAGAGATACAGCGTGAAGCTAGTTTAGTTTTTTAGGTTTAATCTGTCTTTTTTTCGAACTTTTATCGGACTAACGCAGAAAGATAAAAATGGTTATAGAGCAACATAATTCGTTGAAAAGTAGCCAGCCTATATTATAGGCTGGCTACTTTTCATCTTTAAGACGTAGATTTTTATGGAAAAATCGCGTTTGTTGTGTGCGCTTACCTACCGCCTACCTAAGTATATAGATTTGAAATAACTATGCACTTTTATAATATGTTTATTTTCTAGTAAAATCAAATACCAAATATAAAATTATTCCATTACATTATTATATAATGTATCTTTATAAAATATTTTTGTATAATTTTGTAATATTATATGTATGTATACAAAATATTTTTGTAATATTTCATATCTGAAACAGTAGGCTTCGAGCGTTGAATTCTTTAATTTCCGGGGTTAAAGTCAACGAGATTAAGAAATACAGAGTTTCGTGATAACATTTTCCTTTATCCAATTTCAGCTTTTTTGATGTTTAATATTTTTCGAATATAAAATATAATCTTTTTAACTAGCTGACCGTGAAATCTTGTTTTTTGATGTTAGGTTTGGTAATTTGGTAAGAAATTCGAATCTATATAATATAAAAACTCCTTCGAGTTTTATTTTTCTTTCACGTTGTTTCGAAAGTGTGCTCCACAAAGAAAAAAGCGACGGTTGCGGGTTCGATTTGCCCTCGGGAAAATTAAATATTTTAATTTTTTTGGTTGTGCTAACGAGACAAAGACGTTGGGTTCCGTCAGTCATCCCACGGTGCCTTCAGAATTGGGAGGAAAGTGGAAAACGGAAGTTTTTTAATGGAAACGGAGTATCTTAATACTAGGTTTCCATGTTCACTATGACTACTCTTCTATCTGCTTGATACAATGTCAGGATAAAGAAACTGTAAGCATGGAGGCCACCGTGGCACAGTAGCGTAACGTGCCACAGCAAACGAATGGTGAATGAAAGATATTTTTTTTGGGGTTCCGTATCTCAATAAAAAAATCTGAGCTCTTAAGGATCTAATCTTCCACAGAAAATTTTTTTACAATAATTTATTTGTATTTCATTTTATATAAATTTTTTTTTTAACAAAAAAACCGACTTCAAACAACGAACTAAAATGTAAAAAATAATTTTACATAAAGTAAAACGTACTTTGATTTTGTTAAACAAAAACAATTAGGAAATATCAAATTACTAAGCCTGTTTGTTTTACTTGGCAACGACTTCAAAATTATAAAATATTTTTTTATTTATTTTTGTTTAGCAAAATGAAAGTTAGTTTTACTTTATGTAAAATTATTTTTTACAGTTAATTATTAAGAAAACGTATTAAAAAATTAAACATAGCGGGGTTTAAACCCGCGCCTCTTTCGAAAACTACTACTAGCTTTGACCAACTAAGTCATACGTTCTCATCGAGCTGCGATGAAATTTTTATACACTTGTTAAAACTAATTTATGTTGTTAGCATCTCTGTAGGGAGATTTTTACAAATATCCGCTACCCAAAGATTATAGTTTGACAAGAAAGAACACATTTTTTTTAAATATCTTTAACATTTTTAAAGTGTTATTCCACACTTAGGAAAGAAAAATACCTATTTACTAAGAAAACGTATAAAAAATATAACGTAGTGGGATTCAAATCTCGCGCCTCTTTGGAAATCGTCCAAGCGCTCTGACCAACTAAGAAGTAAGACAGACCTCCTTTTCTTACAGAAGTCGGCAATGAGTGCATAAGTCAGAAGGTTATTAATTATAATAATTTGTACTTCCTGCTGATACGGAAACCTCGATGGGTGAGACCGACTCGCACTTGACTGTTTTTTTTTAATTTACTACCTTTATTCTTTTTTATTCACGGTAGGGACGTCAAAGAAAATAAGCACTTAAATGTTAAGACAGAACTCAAAAGCGCGCTGCACCTCACTAGATTATGAAAATGAACATAGCTTAAATATCTCCCCCAAATAAGATTCAAACCGAAAACCACCCCGTTCACCACCAAATCTTGTCTCATTCAAAGATAATTCCAATATACATTTTTAGAATTAAATTTAAGCGTATTCAATTTTCTCGTAGCACGTGATTAGCGAAGTGACGATAACATTCCAAAAGTTGTAATCAGATCGAGTAGAGTCTACAACTCTGAATAAGTTTTGGCATTTGATTTCTAACATACTTAGGGGGATTTCCTGCTAGTGACATCGAGTGTGGGTGAGATTATAATAGATATGGTGGATTTAAAGAATGATAAAATTGGGGGATGGGTGTGGGTTCGATTTTGATAGTATTTTATTTATAAGTTTCAGCATTATTGTTTTTTTTTATTTTAAGTTTAAAAAACATACTCTTTATTTTTTTATTTATTCACGTTAGTCCAAGCTAGTGGAAGTTTTATGTTCGTTTAACAAAGAATTGTTCAACAAATGTGTGCTTGAACGCCATACTCCCAGAAACTGTTTTGAATGAAAAGAAACTCTTATCGTATAGTTCATTTATTGAGGAAAGCTATACCTGTAGTCATAGTTCCCTAGGGCACTAAAAATTTGTCATGTAAGTTATTTCCATTTAACCACAAGGGTAATCCCACAGGTAGCGAAGAATATTGGGAATTTGAATATTATAACTCCCTTATTGGGTCCAGTCGTGGCGCAAAGTGGCGTGGCGTGGCGTGGCGCAAAGTCTGACTGTTTAATCGACTGGTAGTAGGTTCGATCCCCACTCGAGGAAATAAATATTTATTTACATTTATATTTTCATTTCTTCGCTCTGGTGTTGAGGCAAAGCGCGGCGTTGAGTTCCGCCACTCAACACACAATGTCTCGAGAACTCGGCAGAAAGTGGGGAACGGAGTGTCTTAACACTAGGTTCCCTCTGCCTACCCTGCTATGTGCGGGATACAGCGTGAAGCTGATTTAATTTTATTTTATAACTCCCTTTGAGGACTACGCGGGGCTGCGACACAACAGGTCGTGGGTTCAATTCCCACTTATGCGAAGACAAAGTGCGAATTTGATTTCCGCCATTCAACACGCAATGCGTTGAGTTTTGACGGAAATTGGAGAACGGAAGTATTTTTAAACATTTTTTAAAGTGTTATTCCACACTTATCTAAATGAGTATATTTCTAAATAAGAAAGGAAGTATTTTAAGGGGAACGAAAGACGAATAGGTTCCCAGGTTCCCTCTGCCTATCTTGCTATGTATGGTATACGGCGTGAAGCTGAAATAGTACAGCGTAAAACAGTGACAAATAATTAAACTGTAATTAGTCTACAATATTGGTGTAAGCAGCAACTTTCCATCACACGGACATCCGCTCTACATATTATGTTGAAAATTTCCAGTTCAGTTTCTAATTTGTTTAAGTGTTTTAATATGTATAATATACATTTATTTTGAATTTTTAAGGGCATCGTAGTGTTGGAATAGCGTGAGATGGTTATTGATTCAATTCCTACTTTGAAAAATATTGAACATTTAAATAGCGTTCTTTCCCCTCTCTGATTAAATTTAACGGGGCATTGAATTCTGCCACTTAACATTTAATATCGATAAATCGAAACCTTTCTATTATGTTAATAATTATGTATGTTAAAAATATATGTCTAAAAAAATCTTATACATATTTTTTAATATTTGGAAATTGATTTGTCCACTTAACGTTTCGCCGTCTCATCAATGTAGGCTCCGTTAACCCTGTTACCGGCAGCACTACGCCTTTCCACATTTATATCGTTGAGTTACGTCACTCAACATGCCATGTTGAACTATGTTCCCTCTGCCTACCCTACTGCGGGATACATTGTGAAACTGATTTGAGTTTCATATATTTTAATAATAAATAATAATTCAATCTTTCGAGTAGAGATTGAACCAACAACCATCGCGTTACAAACATTCTCTTGTGTCAACTTTGTGCCTACGCAACGATTGCCTCTAAATTTTAATTAAAATATATGCTAAAATTAATTCAATGTGACAAAGTTATGCTTTTAAAATTAAAGTAAATAAAAATTAAATCAAATACTTATCAATTATATCTATATAATATATGTATATTAATATTAAATCAACGAACTATTACAACAGTTTTGACGGACACTTATTTCAAATTAACACCAACTGAATGATGTGTAACACTATGTACATTGCGATGGGCCCGTGCTCTACTTAAAGACTCCAATCATCCAGTTGATATGTTGATCTCGTCAAAGGAAGTTACACCTAATAAAAATTTACGGTAATTATTTAAGATTTTGCCTTCTTATGTTAAATTTGGCACTGATGCTAGACCTGTGTATTGCATATAATGGGCCGAGGCGACAGGGTTAAAGTTGTATCGAGTTCATATTTGAATTGCCCCCCTTAACTATCAAATTGCCCCTCAGTGGGGCATGGGCCCCACGTTGGGAAACACTGGTGTAGAGTATTGAAACTCCTGAGATTTTTCTCATCAACCTTCCATAGGCGATGTGAAATATAAAACAATAAAATCATAAATAGACTAAAGTATTAATTTACAAATTATAATATTTTACTAAATGAGTGCGATAATAATAAAATCTGAATTATTCCAAACTATTATCAGCAGTAATATTGTAAATGTACTGTGATTTATTTGAACTATTAATTACATATAATAAACTCTGAAATTTGATCATTGTTTTTGTTTCATTTAAATTAGTTAAATGTCTTTTTTCGATAGCTAGTGGGCACTAAGCGATCGCTCATACCAGAGTAAGCAGAGGGAACCTGGGAACCTAATGTTAAGATACTCCGTTCCCATTAAAACACTCCCGTTCCCCACTTTCCGTTGAAGTATCGTGGCATTGTGTGCTCAGTGGCGAAACTCAATGCTGTGATTTGCCTTGTTATCCAGGGCGAAGAAATAAAAATAATAAATGTTGTTCCGCCGAGTGAGTATCGAATCCACAAGTTTCGTGTTTATAGTCGCACGCTTATGATCTTGTGCCACAACTGCCTCTTTATATGTGCTTAATATAATTTTACACATAGTTCTGTTAGCTTCTCATTATGACATTTCCATTTCCCAGTTTCCACCGAATTCCGGAGGTATGGCGCTTAACGCCGCGCTTTGCATCATGATTGTATCAAATTATAATAAAAATGTTATACTATAAGAACAGTCTTATTTAGTTGCCTATCAATTATTTTGTCTTGCACAACAGGTTAGGCAGAGGCAACCAAGTGATGTCAAGATCCACCATTTTCCACCCTACGCTGGTACCGGAACTCAACGTCTTGCCATGTCGTATAACGAGAGCTAGGAAAATGAATATAAAGTTTTTTTTCTCCGACTGGGATTCGAACTAGGCATCGTAGCGTTGGCAGATATCCACTGTGCCGCTATACTACGACCGTCTACAGACAAATATATGTAGAAAATCTTAATTAAATTTAATATGAGGATTGTTTCGCTTTGCATTTCGAATATTGGTTAGACCAATGTTACTCCCTTGATTTTAACTCTACATACGTCGAGAAGCGGAAACTTAGTTGCGAAATTGTTTGGTCAGCATATGATATTGGGTTAGGCGATAAAATACAAGGAATATGACTGTAACATATTAATTTTAGCATACACTTTATAGTGTTTTACTTTTATTAAAATCTCTATAAATATATTTCTCTATTATATCTCTGTCTTAGATATCTCTCTCTAATATATTTATTTTACAAAGACTCTATATCTCGGCCTAAGATATCTAAAGCTCTACTTTGCCTAACCAAACTTTTTCTAACTTAATCAGAAGCAAGAAATTCTTATTCATGTTGTAAATATAAACATTCCCTCGAGTGATATTTGTATACATAACTAACATATTTAGACAGGCGTATCCCTACTGTGCCATAAAATATAACGTTTCGATAAATTATTTTAGATATTTTTCTATTTTATTATATCGAAGACGTCCGAAAAAATATTATATTTTGTTTTGTAAGCTGAAATAAGCTTTAAAATTAAATTAAATGAAGTAAGGCTCCAGGCATTTGAAGATATACGACTAATTTAATATGAATATTTGTAAAAACAGATTTTGATAATTCTGTAACTAATAAAATTTACGCTTTTTCCTGCAGAATAGAGATCTACATAATACTAAGACGCTCCATTCTTCACTTTTCGTCCAATATTTAAAATAGCAAAAATATTTAAAATAATAAAAATATTATAATTCCGCTGGATGGTAGTCGAACCTACAACACAGCCCTCCACAAATATATGTATATTAACTTATATACATAATATTACATTCTTATATATTAAATGCTATGAAATCCAAAACCTTGAAATTAATCAACCCGTTGATTTTCAATTTAAAATCAACCAATCACTATAGATATATGTAGAGAGGTAGAGCAACGAACGAACCTTTAATATAATAAAATTGAAAATCTGTCAAAACAGTCAATGAAATTAAACCACACGAAAGCTATTTCTAGTATATTTGGAAATACAGAGAACGTATTGGCCGGATGAAACCGAGTGCTAATTGAATCCGCAGTCGCCAAAGCCTTTTCTGTTTTCATAGAATTTTGGTATTTTACATTTCTACTTTGGTACGTAAACAATTTTCATTTCCTTTATGAATAGATAGTAATTAATTAGTAGAAGCACTGTTACTAATGATTTATTTTATATATATACAAGTCGGCACTCCGTCAAAACAAAACTGTTGCTGTCAAAAATTGTAAAAAGCCTAGCTTTCCTACACTCCTTCACCTACTTCCATGCTAAGTTTAAGAAATTTCGTCATCATTATAAAAATGATATCTTTTTATAAAAACCTTTCCGCTGTAAATAGAATATGATAGGGTAGGTTAACCTAGTGTCAAGGTACTCCGTTCTCCGTTTTCTGCACAATTTTCGAAATTAGCCACAGCACACTTAGTTCTATATATTACTCTTTTACAGTAAAATTAGCTATAGCAAATAGTGTCTGTAAATAGAAAGGTAGATAAAATGGAGTGACTTAACTCTACATTCCATTTCCTCACCATAAAAAAAAAAACAAATAAACATATATAAAAATATACAGAGCACCGTAACGGGGTCACAATTACCATATAGTAGAGTCCTAACTGCTCTACAAAATCAACTATATTCAGTTTAAAAGTTTAAACACAAAAACGATTCCAGAAAGCCACTTTCTATTTAAAATCCCTCACAGCACAATAAGCCTGATATACCCTGCATTTAATGGTACCAATTTCTAACTTGCGTGAAAAATCTTCCCAACTTGAACCGTTAGCGTACCGAGATTACGCTTCTTCGGGTGACGCTCGTGTACCGGAACAGTATTATTTATTAACCCCCGTTTAAAAGGGATGAAAATTTAATGCTGGATATTCTGAAAGTTCCAATTTGAGATGGATTCGTGATTTTCATATTGATGTTGTGGGATTTTAAAAGGTGTCTATTTTTATTAATATTTTATTGTTAACTGTTTTTTTTTTGGTTTTTAGATTCATGATTTAACCCTAATATAGCAGAGTAGGCAGGGAATCTTATGTTAAGATAGTCTTTTCCCCACTATCTAGCTAATTTTCAAGACATTGCGTGTTGAGCGCACGGAACTTAACGCCACATTTTATCTTATGACCAGAGAAGTAAGGTGAAAGTAATTAATTTCCCACATTATATGATATCCATGTCACATGCAGAATGCCACTACACGCTATGCTTAAGACACTTTATAATATGTTTTTTTTTACATATTATCCAAATTTGTATATTAAAATGTGCATAGTCTTCACATAGCCAAAGTGTAGAACAACTTAGCGTTACATTGTCGATCATCAGCATTTTATTAAAACTGCTAACTTCATACGGAACCACAGAAACAGTTGTTTTGCCGAAGGAAAATTTAATAGCGTCGTTGTCCTGCGGTTACAATTTGCAGCGTATTTTCACGTGACGGAGAATTGTATACATATGTTCCCTTACTTCAAATTTTGCTGCGTTCTGACTAAACGTTCGAGTGTACGTAGATTTGGAGAGTACGTAGCTAGAGATATATTCCAACAAAATCAAATTCTAGATTTAAAGGATTTTTTACGTACTTAAAAGCTATCATGGTATTGGGGCACAAGCGTGAGAATATAAACGCGGCGGCAACGGGTTCGATTAACACTCAGGCTAGTGAAATACTTAATATTTAGCATTTTCTCGCTCTGGTAACGTAATGAAAGTGTCCTCATGGGTTACGGAGTGTCTTAGTACCTTAATGTTTCCAGATTTCCCTTGCCCATCCCCCTATATGCGGGATACAGCGTAAAGCTAAAAATATATAATTTTTTTTTAATAATAATAATAATTTATTCATATCAAAATTACAGACAAAATAATAATTTATAACGATAATAACCGCATTAGTTATAAACTGTGTGGCAGTTATTAACGCCCGCCTCACAAGCGTCGTTTCATAAAGTAGTATGAGTAAACTGAATACATTACAAAGATTATTTAAAGTAGAACAAATTAATAAATAATAATAATAAAAATAATAAAAACATACAATTATTCTATAATAAACAATTAATTACAAAATATAGTATACAAATGGAACATTATTAAAGTAATTGATGTGCGTAATGGTTATGTGAGGTGTATAAGTGTGTGCGTATGTGTGCGTGTGCGTGTGTGTGTGTGTGTGTGTGTGTGTGTGTGAGTGTGTGTGTGCGTGTGTGTGTGTGTGTGTGTGGATGTGTGTGTGCGTACGTATGATGAATCCCTCGATATCAAGCTATATGACCAATAGGTTCTCTGTCTGATCATAATCTAAATTTAATAACCAGTCGGTTAGTTTAACTTTACATTGATGCAATGTTAGGGGATATATTTTTAATTCTTTATTTATAGTATTATATAATATGGGGCTTAGGTAATAAAATTGGCGATTAGAAGAGACTTTGCGTCGTAACTCTATTAAGCAAATCTTATCAACTCTGCGTTTTCTGCAAATAGTCTCCGGGTCAAAAGGGGTGAATCTATGTCTCCGTAAAATAGAGCGAAGAACAAATAATTGACGGACAGTTAAAACTTTACAGATGGCGTATAGTTCAGCAGTTGGAAAACGAGTAGGTTTAGATGTCATAACCTTATTTGTATCACTGCACATTGTCGGTCAGTAATTCAATAACGGGAAAGTTTTATATATTTTGGAGGACTTTTTAACGCATATAATACGCGTTGTCATAGCAACGTGCCCATCATTTTATGCAGAAGTCAATTTTGTTCAACGTTATGGTAATATATGTTATTCCATCGAAAATATAATTGTAAAGTAAGAGCCAAGTTCAATATTATAATATATGTATTGGTTATTGACTTCAACGACAAAACAAATGAGATTATTATAAATGGGTGCTAAGTTCAATGGTCAGTCTTGAAGTTCATTTTTTAAAATACATCATATTTTTTAACAACTTAAAATGTAACTGACTTGGCTAGTTTTAAATTGTTTTCTTAGTGCTGTGCATTCAACTGACTATCCAGACAGGGCGAAATCGTCACATATATTTGTGATTTCTAGGCTAGCAGAAGCTTATGCCCATTATGAGCTGGCAGGTTAAAGAGTATATTAATATTAAATTTTGTATATATTTATATTATTTGTTATAAATTTACAATATATACTTTTATTTTACAAGAGAAATCAATTTTACATTTTAATATATAAATATTATAATTATTATTTTAATATGTTTTATATGTTCATTTTGTGATTATTTATATTATGTTTTTGTAATGACGTCTGATTATAGTGACTATTTTTTATCTACGTCGGTCTGATCATTTGATGAGACCGACGTAGACTTAGGAGAGTAGTTGTGGAAAATACTGATATACTGGTATTTTTACCTTTCACAACTGCTTTCCTAAAAGATGGCATTGATTCTTGTTACTCAGACTGTCTGAAAAACTTTAATGCTCTTCATATTAATATTTATCCTTCTCATTATCCTGATATGCTTGCATCATTATAATCCCGTAACAGTCATGCTATCCCAGTATCTGTAAAATCAAATCTCCGCTGCGCCACGACTGGCCCAGTATCTGTAACTTAGTTATAAAGCTTTGTTTGCCAAACACGTCCTACTCCACACCTAAGGCGATCTACCTATGTTCACAAATTTCTTTCTTAGTCTGTCAACTTAACCACAGCTACCTGACACCACTGAACATTTGCTTATGGGATTTATTCTCTGCTATACAAAAATCCTTTTAGGTATCTTTTATATGTCCTTTTCTTCATTCGAGTAAAGTGAATTAGCCCAGATATTAACTTTTATAAATAAAAATCTTCCAAAAGTGATGTCCGTTTAGTATTTAAATAAATATTTAATGAAAAAAATTGCTTCATGCTGTAATCCCACGCACAGCATTTCCCCATTTCTGCCGAAATTTGGAAGCACTGTGTTGCATTGTTGAATGGCGGATCTCAACGCCACACTTTGACTTAATCTAAGCAAAGAAATGAAAGTATAAATTTAAATAAATATTTTATTTCCTCGAGTAGGGAACGAATCCACGTGCTTTTACAGTCACACACTGGCCTCAACCAAAAATTTAAAAAATCCATTCGTTGTATATTCACGTGAAGATCTTGAAATCTCTATATAAAGGAGATAAAAGAGGGTCCAAACCAAATAGGTATTATTTCTTATCTTAAAATATACTTGAATACAATATCTCGCTTTAAAGTCAAAGTCAAAGTCAAATAATTTTATTCAAAATAAGAAGTTACATGCTTCATTTTTTGAACGTCAAATAATTTACCACCAGTTCACTAAAATTAATGCCTCAGACCTGAGAAGAACCGGCGCAAGAAACTCAGCGGAACTTATGTTTTTTAAATAATTTTTATCATTTAGCCGGCTTACTTAACAATATTGAAGCTAATCTACAAACAAAGAAAATACTTACTAGCACCTGAAATTTACATAAGAGCAACAATAAATAACATTCAATATGCGTTGAGTTTAAATACCGGCTGTTATGAATTTTGATTGCTATTCTTACTTTACAGGCGCTGTAAGTAAATTTTCTTAATAGAATAAATTTTATTAATTGAAAAATTGCAAGAAAATGATAAAAAAAAAAGTAGTTTCGGATTTTTATCTTTATATTTACCCAATTTATTAGAGAACTGGGTTAGAATTGTGATCTATTGGTCAGTCAATACATGACAAAATTGTCGATTTTTGAACGTTATTATATAAATAACCATAAGAGCTGAGCTTATGAAATTTGATACACATATATACATTGGAAGTTTCAACATATGAAACAAATTTGACTAGTTTAGGTAAAATATTTTTGAATAACGAAGGGGTCAAAAGTGATTTCAAATAGTGTAAAATTAATCACGGCTCCTGCTCGCCATTTCTGTATTACTGAACTTGGCTTCACACGTTACTGCACGTCTAGATATTTATTTAATTAATTTATGTAAATATTTGAGCATTATTTATAAAAATATACTAGCGTACCGCATTATTTCTCTGGATAAACTATAAACCGTGCCTGCAACATGTCATACAACTCCGTACAACTTCTGTAAAGTGGAGTACCTATATAATCTGGAAGCCTATTTTGTGTCCCTCTACTAGAACAACTTTACAATTACTACTTATTAAGAATACGAATAAAAAAATTAACATACGGAATTTGAAACCGCGCCTCTTTCAAGCGCTCTGACGTTGGTCAGGCTTAGTTGTAAGCCATACGTTCTCATTAAGCTACGTCGAAATTCTTATACGCTTGTTACAACTTATTTATGTTGTGAGCATTTCTCTACGGAGATTTTTACAAATTTCCGCTATCCATAGATAATTATTTGGAATTATCGTTTGTCAAGAGAAAATAATATTTTTTAAATATTTTGAACATTTTTTTAGTGTTATTCCACACTTAGGAAAGCGTATAAGAATTTCGATGTAGCTCTATGAGAACGTATGGCTTAGTTGGTCAGAGCGCTTGGACGGTTTCCAAAGGTTGAATTCAAATTTTATACGTTTTCTTCTAAGTATGGAATGACAGTTTAAAAAAATGTTTAAAATATTTACAATGATTGTAAATGAAAAATCTAACTTAAAACTCTATCTAATAAAAGAAATCAATTTAGAAACAACTGCATCTATTCTCCAAACTCACAATATATTTCAACATTGTTGACATTGTATTTCATTGTAAGTCTGATTGATCGTCGTATATACGGAATCAGTTTCCTAAAATATAAATAAAAATCTAGTTTAGTTTATTTATAAGGTAACACATTTCTATGTAATATCGATAGTAAAACGTTTTCTTGAACTCTACTATTTATTGTGTGGGTAGAAACTGGAACTTATTGTGGTGTATGTTTAAAATTTTTATTTAGCCAGCCTTGAAGCCAGTTATGGCGCAGGGGCACAAGCAAACGACAGTGCACTCAACAGGTTGAGGGTTCGATTCCCACTCGAGGATATTAAATAGTAACGAGGCAAATCGTGGCGTTGAGTTCCACTCACTCAATGTATTTAAGATTCGATAAGGAGCAGAAGTGTCTTAAAGGGAATGGAGTGTCTTAGTCTTAATACTAAATTCGTCGTTTGTTTGTTCGTTCGTTCTCGTTCGTGGTGCCCTCTGTACACCGTACTATGTGCAGGATACAGCGTGAAACTAGAACAATTCCTTACGATTCGGGATGCTGAAGAAGAGTCTAGGTCTAGGCGAAAGGGATTTCACGTTTTCCGTTCTCCGTTCGTATTATTTTTAGTGAATATCAACATCATAGCTGCCGCAGGGCGCATTCTTGAGAATAGATCAATTTACTTATTAAGAAAACATACAAAAATTTGAACGTAGCGGGATAAAAATAAAAATAAAAAAGCGGAGTCAAAAATTTTATACGGTTTCTTAATAAGTATTTTTCTTTCCTAAGTGTGAAATAACACTTTAAAAAAATGTAAAAAAAATTAACATTTACAAGAAATAATTTCACCACTCAATGCGCACTGTCTCGAAATTTGATCGGAGACAGTCCCCTGTCTTACCTGTTATATGGGGAGAGAGATGGATTACTAAAAAAGTATATGTCTAACATGAGGACAGTTTTATTATTTTAATTGATAAAATGAATGACACTCGGTCTACATATTTGTCAAAGAAGCTACATTACAAAACAACAGCAAATAATGAGGCAAGTCGCGGCGCAGTGGCACAAGCGTGCCACTGCGCCGCGTAAACGCGTTGTGTAAACGCGACAGGTTGTGGGTTTCAAACCCACAGATACCCTCATAATATGAAATATTTCATTTACTTGTGAAAATCGATTTCCAATCGAGGAATTGATATATTAAATATTTTCATTTTCTCGCTCTGGTTACGAGGCTTTAAGTTCGCTACTCAACAACACTTAATGCCTCCAGGATTCGATGTAAAGTCGGGAACGGAGTGTCTTAATGTCCCCTCTACCTTAAAAAACAAATAATTTAGTTATATATATTAAAATAAAATATATTATAAAATACTAACGATTTTAAAACTCTACACAAAATGTATTTATTTATATTAAAAATCATTTGTACAACAAGTTTCTAAGTAAATTGTCAACATGTGTGGACCGGACGTCAGTCGGGTAACAAGTTGGTCCACGTCCTGTCGCAAATATGGCGGCTAAATTTGCGTATAATTGTTAGAATTTACATGATAAATAGAATACAGAAGTTTGTTGGTTAGTTTAATTTTTAATGGGATTGTAATTTGTGTTTATCTGTTATATTATGTTTTGTGATATTCTATTTTTGTATGTAGATGTGACGTTATGTGAATTCGATTTTTGGTGATGAAAATGAATTATTTTTATTTTTCTTGTTCTAGTTAAAGTTGAACAAAGTGCGGCGTAGAATTTCGCCATTTAACGTCAAATGTTTTGGGAATCTGGCGTAGGGAACATGGTGTTATAATATTAAGTTCCTTCTGCTTACCCAGCTAAATACCCCTGTATTTCTGTCAAGGCAAAAAAAGAAAAAGAAAATATTCCACATATATCTATCTTGTATTCAGTATGACAAGATGAGAAAAAATAATCTTGAAAATTTAAATAGATCATGTCGTCAGAAACTTCACTCCAATACTCAATTAAATTTTGAATATAAAACATTTTCGAACAGCAGTTTTTGGTTGTAAGTTAACATACAAATGTAAGTTTTGTCAGTCTAATAGCTGGTGAATATATTAAAGAAAAAATTAGTACGTAATTTTATAAATGAAATGACTGCTTTACTATATTTTTCTCATCAACAGCTATATATAATATAGGTAGCGTAAAATGATAGCCGCACTTTAGTCTGTATGCATAATTGAGAGTGGTCAGGTGTAGGCAAAGTGTAATATCTTGTCATGTGTAACATGTAGATGAGCTTGACTATCGACGCCGTAATGGCTCAGCGGTAGAATGTTTGACTGTAAATGTGAAGGTTGTGGATTCAATATCTCTTGGGGCAATCAATTCTTTTTATTTCTATCTCTAGTAACAAGATAAATCGTGGCATTGAGCTCTATGGATTGATATATAATCTAGTGAACGATGTTGAGGCACCCCTTAACACTTACTTCTTTCGGCCTTATTTGTATGATGTAGCGTGCATACTGCTACCTTGTTTTACTATCCTAAATTATGATATGGGGTAGCAAAGTAGGCAGAAGGAACCTAACCCTTTAGCGTTATAGCTATATAATACCTATACGCTATAGCGCTATAGCATGCATTAATTTATTTTTCATTAGTTTCTGATTCTCAAATTCAAAATACTACTTAACAAAAACAACAATATTTAACCATCATGTCGTTGGGAACCTTCAAACCACTCCAATTACAAGGAGATTACACACAAGATCTTCGGTTCCCTAGTTCTAGTTCCTGTAAGTTTTGTTATTTCGGTCCCCGCTCATATTATAAATACACATGTTTACGGCCCGAGGACTATCGAGCGTATAAGCTTGGTAGAGAACGTCCCTGTAACATGGTTAGCTTCTTACTTTATAGGAAGCCATAATTGCTTGTTGAACCAACTTTAATGGAATAATAGTGGTTTTACTTGTTTTTTGGTGGATTTGATTTCCATTTGGGGAATGAATTTTCGTTTACTCCTTCTGGTAGGAGGGAAAATCGCGACGTTGAGTTACGCCATTCAATACGCAATTTTTCGAGAGTTATGCGGAGTTAACGGAGTATCATAAAACTGAGTTCTCGGTTTCCCTTGCTACAATCCTATGTGCGGGATTAAGTTTTACGCGCGAAATAAAATAATAAATTATAATTACAGGGTAAGCAAAGGGAACTTTGTGTTTAGACACTCCGTTTCCCACTTTCTGCCGAATTCTGGAGGCATTTCGTGTTGAAGAAATGAAAATATAAATTAAAATAACTATTTCATTTCCATGGGGACTCATGGAACACTCGATTGAACCCACAACCTCTGGCCTCAAAATAAAATAAAATAAATAAAAATATTTTACTTAGGCCGTTGCAGCGCTATGTGACATGGGCTGACTGTGGACGCGGCGGTTGTGAGTTCGAAGGGGTATCGGGGGTTTCCATTATTTTCGCTTTAGTAGGAATTATTTTTTGTATGTGATGAAATTAGGGGATTTATCCATATTAGATTTACATATTACCTGACAGAGAAATATGTATATAGATTTAAATTTCTAAACCGTATGTAAACATTTTATAAACATAGGGTCTAAGTGAGTAAATTTTACCCACGGGAGCATTTAGTTGTAGAATTTCAAAAACTTTTTGTTGAACAATCTTTGGCATTCGGCCCAGATGCGAAGTAATTTTATTTCAAATAGTCCATAGTAGATATTGGTAGAGTAGGAAATTCCCTGTATTTTCTGAAAATATCGTAGAGAAAATAGAGACTTGTCACTACTTTCTCCATCTTTTAATTAGGATTAAAGGCACAGTTATCAAACTTTTATTCAAGCTTTACCCTGCACATAGTATGGTATGCAGAGAAAATCTAAGAACTTAGTATTAAGACACCCATTCCTCATTAAGACATTGCATAGCATTGCGTATCGAGCACGGAGAGCTTGGAAATGGAAATATTCAATATTTTATTTCCTCAAAGATATATTCCCCCAATAGGTGGAAAGATCGAATCCTTATCTTACCTCGAAGTAGTAAGAGAAAACATAGTATCAAAGATACTGAAGGGAGACCACGTAAAAAGCATGAGGACCACCCGGAAGGTATGTATGAAGAGGTTAATGACAGTGGACGAGGCGAATGAGGTATGTAGAGACCGTAGCGTTTGGCGCTCCGTTCTCTCTGACTACCCCGCTAGGAATAAAGCGTGAAGTTAATTAAGTAAGTAAGTTATTTGAGGCCAGTCGTGGCGCAGGGGCACAAAGTGTGACTATAAAACCGACTGGTTGTGGGTTCGATCCCCACTCGAGGAGATGAAATATTTACTTAAATTTATATTTCCATTTCTTCGCTCTTTGTGTCGAGGACAAGCGCGGCGTTGAGTTCTGCCACTCAGCACGCAATGCCTCCAGAATTCGGCAGAAAGTGGAGAACGGAGTGTTTTAACACTAGGTTCCCTCTGCCTACCCTGCTGTGTGCGGGATACAGCGTGAAGCTGATTTTAGTAAGTTATTTCCTCGCAGGAGCACAATTCCACGATTGTGCTCCTGCGCTACGGCTGTTATCAAACATTTCTTCTTTATAGCGGATTTGTTATTTATCAAAGGCTGTCTCTAAGAGACTGCTAGAAGTAATAAAATTATGTTTTTTATTTTATGTGTGTTTTTTTATTGTGAGTAATAAAGACTATTTCTTTTATTTTCTATTCTTAACCTACGACATAGTTGCTGTTTAGATTTTGAATATAAAAGAAAAGAACAGAAAACATTATTATGATTTATACTGGAATGGAGTGTGAGTGTAGAGAGTGAATAGAGTGTCTTTACAGTAGGTTCCCTCTGCCTACCATGCTATATGTGGGAAACAGCATAGAAGTGAAAAAAAAAGAATAGAATAGTTACACTGTACCTAGCGTACAGTGGAGTAACTCAACGCCGCGTTTTATCTCTATAGTGGAGCTAGGCAATGAAAATAAACCATTCCTCCGAGCGCAAATCAAACCTGCAACCAACATATTTATAGCCAAATACCCACACCAAGACGTCGTCAGATATTCACAATAATATTTTTCATTTTCCATACATACATATACCTGTATGAAAAATTCAAAGCCAATGCGAATTTTAAATTCAACGGCACGCTTAGATCTATACTTATTCTATTTAAAGGCGTTCACGGTAGAGTTCCCGTCTGATATATTTGGGGAGTGCGTTTAATGGCTCCGAATGTAAGTTGTTCATCTTTTAAGTTTAGCAGTTTAACAGACAAAATCTTATATAGAGATATTTAGTTTAGTTCATATATTGGGTGAGGAGCAATTTGATAATTGTGAATTTTAGTCTACATTTTTTTATTCAAATCCTAAATAAAATTAAAAAAAAATTTAAAATCCTAGTTTATTAGTTTTTTAGTTTTAGGGTCTTAGACTATATAATTGACAGGATATCTGGAGAACTTTATATTAATAGACACTCCGTTTCCCATTAAAATACTTTTGCTCTCCAATTCCGCCAAATTCACCCTTGCATTGATACCGAAAATATGGAATACTTAATTTCCCGAGTGGGAATCGAACCCACAATTGTCTCGTTTACAGTCACACGCTTGTGCCCCTGAGCCACGATGACCTCAAATAAAATACTAACATAATATATGTCATGCAACTTGTCACAGCAATAAGAAATCATGTTTTCAATTCAAAAAATCTGTATTGAAATTGAAAAGTAGAGTATTCGTTTAAAGAAATATCTTTCAAGATAGAAATATTTAAAGACGTATTCTAGGTTCCTTTGATGTGAGTTCTGGTTTGTTTTTTCATAAATTTGTTTCAACATATTTATTTTAAACTAGACTTCCGTCTGGCTTTGCCTAGTTGAAGTGACATTTTCTACATATTGTACATATACAATATTTATTTCTAGATAATTGAAAAAATGGTTAATATATATTTGTATTAAATTGATTTCTTTTATATATTTTACTATTTGTCGATCGTATATCGATGCAAGAGAGTTGCCCGGACTTTAAGACATAAAATTTTAAAAAAATAATCCCGTTCTTATAGAAATTTAGAATTAGAAGAAAAAACTCTGTTTCAAATTTTGTTTAGAAATTTAGCGAAATTTTCTATTAGCGCTCCGGTACAATAGCCAAGGATGGATGTCTATATCGTAAATTTATATCAATCACAATACATATACAGATCAAGGTGATTTCAATATTTTTTGAGAATAACTTTATTAAATAATCAAAAATCTTGACAACCTAGATATAACACAATAAGTTGGAGATAGCTCCTATGCTTAAAATTAGATGAGAGCTATCAATTGACATATTTGACTGCTTCGACAGCTGTGATGGTAACGAGACAAAGCGCGGCGTTCATTTCAACACGCAATGTCTAGAAAATAGAACTGAAAATTTAGAGTTTTATCACTAAGTCCCCTCTCTCTCTCCTGCTACACGTGGGATACAGTATGAATCTATAAAAAAGTGACGATTTTATAGAAAAAATGTTTTTTTTTCATTATTCAACTAAAAAAAAAACATTTTCACGTAAGAACACTCCACTTAATTACTATCTATTGATTTAGAGACAGAGCCGATGTTTTCTTCGCTAATACAACCGCAAACATCGAAGGGATCGCTTGTCAACTGTCAGGCTCTTCACCCGATGATTCTCAAGAATTGAGGCAAACTGGTACATGTCTAATTTATAATATTTTTTTTGTTCCTGTTTTAAAATATTTTTTCTACAAAACAAAATATATAGGAAAAATAAAGTAAAGAGACACTCAGTTATTCAACTTCTTTCGAGACATTGTGTATTGAGTGGCGGAACTAAATGTCGTGGTTCATTTTACCAGAGTGGGGTAAGTAATAATTGACAGCTTATGAATACGAGACTAGTCGTAGCAAAGGGTGCGACTGTAAACACAACAGAATGTGATTTCGATTCCCACTCGATGAAATTAAATATTCACTATTTTGATTTGAGCCCTAGCTGCCAAATTACATAATTCTAGGTCAACCGGAATTGCCCTATTGTACCTTATTTGATTCCCTTTATAGTTTCAAAACACGCATTTTTTGTGACATAAACGGTCATCTTTTTTTAAGTAAATGTAGAAATACGATTTTTTCAGGGAATCATGGGGCAACTTCAACTCGATATCTCGAAGCGTTCCTGAGATAAAGGCTCTTGACAGACAGACATGTTGACGGACGGACTACAGAGTGAAGATCACTCTGTATGTAGATAGGGGTTGTTTTTTTCCTTAAAATGTACGGAACCCTGAAAAGAATATGAACGACTCCAATATATTTCGTTTTTATATCCTAATGTCTACTTGTGACGTTGAGTTTAGAAAACATTGAGAATGGAATAACATAGTAATTACTTTTCCTTTACTTTGCTTTCAAAGAAGAACACAGATACGTAAAAAGTAAAAAAAAATGACCAGCTCCGCGCATTTTCCCGCATAGCAAGGCAGGAAGATAGAAAGAAAGCTAGTGCTAAGACACTCCATTCCCCACTTTTGACCCAATAATAAAAATAACAAGTAATAAAAAAAATAGATTTCAAGGCCAGACCTTACGGATAAAAAGTCACAGTGTATCCTTAGGGTAGTTAGGGTCCTTATCCTATTAAAATTATTTTTATTTCCCATCTTTTTTAAGATAAAATCCGGCGTTAAAATTCACTTCTCAACTCACAATGTCCCAAAAATTAAGTAGAATGTGGGGAATTATATATCTAAAAAGCGTCAAGTTGAAAGACATAAAACAATAAAACGACTCTATTTTGACCTTCAACATGAACCTCCCCCTACACATCACAACTAAATTCATATTTAACCACAGCAAGCAAATCTGAAATATTTCAATGTGCAATGAAAATGCAAATATTTGGTCTAATTGAGTGTTTGACGAGTGGAATATCTATTGGAGTATAGTATTATAATGTAACTAAACTCCATGTATATATTACTATAGAATTGTTTAGTTAGAAATAAACGGATTGGAAATTTCGATTTAATTTTAATAAATGTTGATGGGTATGAAATGAGACATGAAATGGAAATAACAGAATGGATGCCGGTCGTGGTATAGGTACAAACGTGTGATTGTAAATGTGACAGGTTATGCGTTCGATTTCCTTTTGGGAAAATAATATATTTAATTATTTAATTTTTTCGCTCTGGTGTGGAGACAAAGCCTAGTGGTGAGTTACGCAACTCAACGAAAAGTAGGAAACGGGAGTGTGTCAACACTAGGCTCCTTCTACCTGATGCATGCCTAATACATGGTGAAGCTGAAAAAAGAAAGTTCTTTCTTTCGCCTCGAGGTTGTCCCCTACTATATACATGTCTAACGGGGGGCTGTCATGCTTTTTATATATCTCCAATATTATGCACACTTCTGGTCAAAGGAGGTCTCATCCTGCGTCTCTTACCTCAGCACTCTTTTGAATCCCCAAAGAAAAATATAAAAAAAAAACAAAAAAAAAAAATATTATCCGTCTTACATCACTTTACTCCAGGCTTTCTGGAAACAATTTCTTGTTAAGATAATGTTATAATGAAATATGGGGTGAAATGATAGCTTAGTTTGTTCTCCCACTGAGAACACAAGGGTCCAAAGACGCTCTTACATAATGTATTGATGTTGTGCTTTTATACAGATGCTGACAAAAGTTTATTAATTTATATAGTAAGTATGTTGTTGTTGTGGGTTCGATGCCCACTCGGGGGAATGAAATATTTGATATTTTCATTTTTATCGCTCTGGTAGGGAGACAAAACGCGGCGTTGAATTTCTTCACTCAACACGCACTCGAGAATTTGTCGGCAATTGGGGAACGGGAGTGTCTCGTTACAATATATCTCAGTTAAATCAAAAAGGAAAGTCTAAATATGACTTTTACTTTCGGAGAAATATCTGAAACAAAAATACAAACAGACACTAACGAAATTTTGTACATATGCTTCAAAGATTAAGCAGCTAAACATAATCCAATTTCAACAACATCTCATACATATACATACATAGATAAACTGGTAACCTATTTTTTTTAAGTTGGTTAAAAAGGACTATGTGATTTAAAATAATACGGAATTATAGTACGAGCAATCGATTATTTTGTAGGCTGAAGTGAACATTTTGCGTAATTGAATCGAGAGGCTATTATGTTTTTGTAGTGTTTGTATAAGTTTGTACATTAAACATTGTTACATATGTGTAAATGTATTAATTACTATTTTAATTGATTTTGTAGCTGTCGTGATTCAGTAGAATATAGTCTGACTATAAACGCGGTAATTATGGGTTCAATTCCCACTCAGGAGAATGATTATATTTAATTGTACGTAATGTCTTGAAAATTAGGCAGTGAGTGGGGAAAAGACGAAAAAGAGTATCATAAAACTAGGTTTCCTTTACTATCCTATATGCGGAACGAAACGAGAAATTATTAATAAAAATATCTAATACAATAATCGGACGTGAGAGAGTCAAAACTAGTATGACACGTCTCTACCTCATTTCTAAAATACACCACCGCTTATTCTTTGTTTGGAGGTGAAATTTTGCTTAAACGCTTAAACAATCTATTATAATTCTTTTTTTTTAACTTTTCACTATATTCTACATATAGCACAGAGGGGACCGAATGATCAATCAAAATCAAAATATTCTTCATTCAAAATAAGCTGGTGACAAATTGCTTCTTAATAAAAGTTTCATAAATTAATACAGAAATATGAATAACCCTTATATCATGATTCCATAACCACCACTTATCTCCATCTTACTTAACCGAAAAATTGAAAAAGAATGTATTTCTATACTGGCTTCACGCTGTATCCAGCACACAACAGGGTAGGTAGAAGGAACCTATTGTTAAGATACTCCGTTCCCCCATTTTCCGCTAAAGTCTGGAGGCATGTTGAATGACGGAATCTAACGCCGCGCCTTACCTCGACACCTGAGAAAAATATACATTTTCTGTACCAACAAGAAAAATAATAGAAATAAAATAAAATAAAAGTCCAAACTCCCGAAAGAAGGTGGCGGAACTATTCAATACGTGTTTGAACGTATAAACGAGTGTGTCGTATCTCGTCAAGGGATCCAACCGTCCGAAGTTTCCTCAGCAAATATTCAGACAGTATTTGTCGATGGGTGGCTTAAGTCATTTGTAATTTTGCGATAGCTTTCTCATATATATTTAACCTACTGAAAAAAATGTGTGTTTGTGTAGAAATTTCTCGGAAACTGAATGTTATATCGAGATTATCTTTTTAAATTAAAATGTGGTCTAATCTGACTTAACATAAGATATTCCGTGTGGAACTTGGATTACTGTCTAAGATTTAACAAAATCAATCTAATAGATTTCTGAGATATTGATATCCAAACATTTTTGATCAGAGGTTGATGCAAGTGGGGTACATACACTGTGAACAATAACGTAGACGGAGACGTATAACGTAAGGTGCTTTGTTCTTTGTTACCCCACTAACATGAAACGAAACAGCATGAAACTTAAAAAAAAAAACCTTATTTCAAAATTTTTATTTTTCTATTTTGGATTTGAACTCAGAACTATTATACTATTAACCTGTCCTTATTCTTATCCCCATTCGGACGAATGTAATAATTAATATTTTCATTTCCTCGCTTTGTCAACACGCAATACTTCGAGAATACAGCAGAAAATGAGCTACGGAAGTATCTTAATAGAAACGTACTTAACACTAGTTTCCCAGGTTCCCTCCGCTTACCCTGCTGAACACGGAATACAGCGTAAAGCTAAAAATAAAATGTTTGTTATACAAAATTAACAAAAACCATAACAGTTTCACAAAAACGTGCACACTGCATTCAATTAGCGCATCTCCAAGCGGGATGCGGCTGTGAAGGAATCCAACGTGTTGTTTAATTTCGTTTGCGACTTACTTTGAAACAAGCATTTTCTTTATATGGGTGCTTATATTGCATTAATTTTTTTTGGTAAAATTTTATGTACTTTTTTTTTGTTTAGGTTGTATTTTTCGATTTTGTAAGTATGGACAGAGAATAGTAAAGTCATTTAGTTGAGGTCGTTTGTTTGTAATGAATGGTTGTAGATTTGATTTCGTTCGTACGTGGGAATGAATTATTATCATTTAATTGTGGTGAGATGGAGAAAAAGAAGAAATGTTAGGCACTTCTTGACTTTTTTTAAACATTTTTAAAGTGTTATTCCACACTTAGGAAAGAAAAATACTTATTTAGAAAACGTATAAAAATTTTGAACGCAGCGGGACTCGAACCCGCGCCTCCTGGAAACCGACCAGGCGCTCTGAACGCATGGCTTAGTGGTCAGAGTGCCTGGTCGGTTTCCAGGAGGCGCGGGTTCGAGTCCCGCTGCGTTCAAATTTTTATACGTTTTCTAAATAAGTACTTCTTGACTTGTTTTCTTCTTTTTCTCCTACACTACACTGCTCACTGCTCAGGTCTTTTGCCTACCTTGCTACATCCGAGACACAGCGTGAAGAAAAAAATGGAACAAAACTATATATATATTAAAAGTATCATTAGTTTAATATTTGCCTCGCGCTTTGCCTCGACACTAGAGCGAAGAAATGAAAATATAAATGTAAATAATTATTTCATCTCCTCGAGTGGGGATCGAACCCACAACCAGTCGATTTTACATTCACACGCCCATATGCCTATGCGCCACGACTGGCTTAAGTAGTCAAACTCAAAAAAATGTATGAATCGGCTATTTCGTGTTTGAGTTCAAATAATTTATTATGATCGTTTAGTTAGACAATATTATTTTTATTATAAAGACTTCAATAGTTTTAAAATATGAAAATAAAGTTTCTTTAATTTTTTATATTTAGGCCGTAGAGTAAGCCCAGCGTCTGACTGTTAACTCGTTGGTCGCAGGTTCGATTCCCACACGAAGGAATGAATTATTTTCATTTTCTCACTCTAGTAAGCAGAGCATCCTGTGAATGGGTTATCTTAATAAATCTAAATTACTTTTTACTTTCTTCTTTAACTTAACAGACTATGTACGAAAAAATATTAAAAAAAGAACCAATTGCATAAACTAAAACGAATAGATTATTAGGATTTAGATTCATACATATTTATAAAAAAAAACAGCTTCACGCTGTATCCCGCTCTCATCAGGGTAGGCAGAGAGACTCAAGTGTTAAGACACTCCATTTCCAATTTTCTGCCGAATATCTGGAGACATTGCGTGTTGAGTGGCGGAACTCAACCCCGCGCTTTGCTTCGACACCAGAGCGAAGAAATGAAAATATAAATTTAAATTAATATTTCATGTCCTCGAGTGGGGATCGAACCCAAAACCAGTCGGTTTTGCAGTCACACTTTGTGCCACTGCGACACGACTGGCCTCTACAAATTTACAAGATTTGGGAAAATTATTAATAGATAGAAAAATTAATAAAACACACAAACACATAGACTGATAAATACATAACCCTTTTGCATCACACAATCGGGTAAAAACAAACGAATTCCTATAACTTTACTACAAATTCCAGCAACATTTCATTTAAACCCTCAAACATCAGAGCACAGCACTAACACCAGCCTCGACCGTCGACCTCTTACTCCAGCAAAGTCAATCCGTAATCTGAATCTGGAAATGAACTTGCGGACTTTGAATAATAAACAAACTAAACCAACGATGAATCTTCGTTTTATTAATATTTCACTGTAATTACAGTAAGTTGTCTGTCTGTTACCAAAGTTTTAGTTCGGCCGGAATTTTTGATGATGGCTAATATTTTATGAGCATTTCAGAAATTAACCTTTTTTTTAGGATTGTCTTGATATTTTGGGTATTGTATTTTTTTATGTTTGAGGGTTGAGCAATTAAAAAATTTTTTTTTTGGGATCGTCTAGTGATAATAATAATAAAGATATGCAATATATGTGGCTTTTTTTTCAGAGATAGGCAGAGAGGGAGAGAGTGAGAGAGAGAAGGGGAGGTAGGAAGAGAGAGAGATCGGAAGAGATAGAGGGGGTAGAGAGAGAGAAAAGTTTAAAGAGTATCTAAAGATACTTCACTGTATTTTTAACTTGGTGTTAATTGACTATTTAAAAATTTTATCAGTGAAATATAGATTCCTTTTTTTAAAGCTTTACGCTATATCCTGCTTATAGCAGGATAGTCAGAAGGAATTCAGTATTTGAAAGATTAGGCAGAAGAATGAAGTATAAGATACTTCATTCTCTATGAACCCCCGAACTGTCTTGTGGCCAAAAGGAGAAAATAAAAATAATTAATAACCCCGAGCTCCTTTACCCCACAACTGTCGTGTATTCAGTCAAATACTTTGAAAACGGTGCTATAATGGATTTCTAATTTCAAATTATAATTTGAACCTACAGTAACCATAAAATATTAAATTCAAATTCCAAACATTATGCTACAAGAGCATTTATAAAATGCTAAAAGCTATGTTGTAGTTGTTTATAACAAAAAGTTAAGCCAAGATGAGCTTTCTGAGATCGTCTAGTCATTTGTACTTTTTCATTCTTAACGAGGGTCGGTGGATTAAAAACGTTTTAAAATATTATATTATATTATATTATATCTCGTAGTGGACCTACGGCTGGTGATTAACTAACCCTAGCTGGTCTTAGAGGGAACTTTAATGTTTATATAAACATTCATTTGAAATAAAATATTCTTTTGCTTTAAAAATATGCTGTTTTATACTTTTTTAATTCCCGACGTAAAAAGGAAAGGGTGGTGTTATTTGATGAATCCGTCTATTTGTGTGTCTGTCTGTGGCACCGTGTCTCCTGAATGAATGAAGTCTTTTTTAATAGGAAATTTTATTTATTCTGGTGGTTCGTAGCTATGTTATACTAGATCGGATTAGTAGGTTAAGAGCTACAAGCATTTTGTCAAGATGAGACGGTAATATTTTCGGTCGGAGGTTTTTAAAATTTTTAATTTTCCTAGTTATTCCAGTCGTGGTGCGAAGTGTAACCGTAAAATCGACTGGTTGTGGGTTCGGTTCGGATTTCCCCACTCGAGAAAATAAAATTAATTAATTAGCTTCACGCTGTATCCCGCACACAGCAGGGTAGGCAGAGGGAACCTAGTGTTAAGACACTCCGTTCCCCACTTTCTGCCAAAATCTGGAGGCATTGCGTGTTGAGTGGCAGAACTCAACGCCGCAATTTAAATGAAATATTTATTTACAATTATATTTTAATTTCTTCGCTCTGGTCTCGAGGCGAAGCGCTCAACACGCACTTCCTCCAGAACTCTGCGGAAAGTGAGGAACAGAGTGTCGTAACACTCCCTCTGCCTACTCAGATGTGTGCGGGATGCAGCGTGAAGCTGCTAGATATTCCATGCTGTATATTGCATGTAGCAGAGTAGGCAAAGAGAACCTATTGTGTACTTTCTGCTCAATCTTCCAGACGTATTGAGTTGCCGCATTCAACGGCACGAGGAAATAAAAATAGGTTCTCTTGAGTAAAAATCAAATCCGTAACCGTTAATAAAATATATAAATAATACGCGGCGTTGAGTTCTGCCACTCAATACGTAATGCCTCCATAATTCGGCAGAAAGTGGGGAACGGAGTGTTTAAGACATTCTCACTAGGTTCCCTCTGCCTACCCTGCTGAGTGCGGGATACAGCGTGAAGCTGATTTTTTATAAATAATACGGGAAAGAATATGAAATAGCCTTCGTATGTAAAAATCTTATATTGGATACAGATCTGGCAAAATACTATATAAATATATACCTATATACAGTTTAAATAAATTCATAATGTTTGATAATGTTACATTGTAACGTAAAAAGACTGAGCAAATATTTAGCTTATTACACGAATCTCATCCAACACTTTCATAAAATCTTATCACAAAGTATTTGTTTCCATTTTCATTGAATATTACAAAACAATGGCTTTTTTAAACGATCAGAAATGATTACTGATCAGATAAAAATTATTTTGTTTAGAAAATGAGGTCCAACGTGGTCCAGCAGCCAAACTTCTTACTTTGAGCGCAATGGCTGTGGGGTTTAACCCCATCCCACTTGAGAGGGAGAATAATTTTTATTTTATACCTCTCATAACAAGACAGAGTTACAAAAATTTACCAAAAAATAGGGAATAGATGGCACTGGTTCCTTTGTGTCTCCTCTCAGGTAACAATCTATAAAGAAAAGAAAGGAATTCACAATCACAACTGAAATCCAAAAACATTGTAATTATATAGACTTAACTATCTCAACTGCATGATAAGGGCCTTTATACTTTATCTTTTTACTTATAAATAAATGCTTAAAGAAATCACCAAACTTGACAAATATACAGATGTCACATCATAATGAGGCCGGTCGTGCCACAGAGGCACAAAGTGTGGCTGTAAACGCGACTGGTTGTGGGTTGGATCCCCACTCGAGGAGATGAAATATTTACTTAAATTTATATTTCCATTTCTTCACTCTGGTGTCGAGGTTACGCGCGGCGTTGAGTTCTGCCACTCAACACGCAATGCCTCCAGAATTTGGCAGTAAGTGGGGAACGGAATGTCTTAACACTAGGTTCCCTCTGCCTGCCCTGCTGTGTGCGGGATACAGCGTGAAGCTGAAACTGAAAATTGAAACATCATAATAGACAGTCTGGTTTGTCAATAGATGTCTAAGGGACAACAGAATGCCTTTGCATTGATGGTATAGCGAAACGACCGACTATAGTGCTGGTACCGATGCGGTAATACGACGACAATCAGAAACGTGGGTATTATATAAGGAAAATCACTAATGAGAGAAAAATGAAAGAAAAATGAATGCTGAGATGCCATTTATTCATAGGACATGCGGAGCCAGGTTCTGGCCAAATACACAGAATGACAGGTACTAGTGATGTCGTAGTGAGTATGAAGAAGAATAAATCAAATCACGCTGTCATTCATTCCGCACTCAGCAGGATAAGCAGAGGGAAAGCAAGTGTTAAGATACTCCGTTCTCCAAGAAGAAGAACTTCCTCGGATTTTAGGTATATATAAGTTTTCAGTATATAGGCGGAATGGATGATGAAAGAATAGCCAAAAAGTTTGCAATTTGATAATAGTGGACGAGATGAAACTAATTTGCAGAGACCGTAGTGTTTGGCACTCCGCTCTCTCTAACCCCGCTAGGTATAAAGCATAAAGTTAAAAAAACATTTAACAATGGAAACTTATAATACAGTCACGCAACGTCGTTTTTCGCTACCAAATTATTTTATCTAAATCTTCTCTTGACAGTTTCCTTGTGTTTATTTTGAGAAATAATTTCTAATAATTTAGCAACTTTCTTTGTTGTCACTAACTGGAAAATTCTGGAGTGGCAGAATACTAAATAAATAAATTGTAATGTTCGATAAGGCCATGTGGCGCATGGGCACAAGCATGTGACTGTAAACACGAATGGTTGTTGGTTCGATTTCCAATTGAGGAAATGAAATACTTAATATTTTTATTTCCTTGTTTGGTAACGAGGCAAAATTTCGCCACTCAATACGCAATTCCTCCATAGTTTAGTGGACTAGACAGAAAGGATATAATCTAAGACATTTTTTTTCTTCATATTAAACCCCTAATTTCGAACAGCTTATGCAGAGTGGCAGAGTTTAACGCCGTGCTTTATCTTAGAGATTGTGGACACAATACATAATTTCATTATAAACTTTATTCTAGTGGTTTTAAGTTGCCATAATATTTATAATCAGTTACTTCCCAAATTACATAAGTTTGCAATTGTAATGCCAAAAGTTAAAAAAATTCGTATAAAAAACTATAAATAAATAAAATCCTACCCAAATCTATATATGCTGATATAATTTAAACTTTAAATAATTCGTTGTCTTGTTACTAAAGAAGACAAAAAGCGGTATTGAGTTACGCCGCTCCACATGCATATCTCGAAAATTGAGCGGATTGTGAGCAGTTTTCTTTGCCGACCCTGTTTTATATAGAATGGAACGTGAACAGTAATGTCATTATAAAATCTTTTTGTGGATATTTTTTTTTAACTTCACGCCGTAACCAAGTGTTAAGAACACCCCGTTTTCAACTTTTCGACCAAAATTCGATACATTTGTTGCATGGCGGAAATCAACACCGCTTATCGTCTCTTTACCAGAGTGAAAAAAAAAATATGTTTCAATTCCCCGAGTTCTATATAACCTTCGCTTTAACATTAAAAAGAACCTGCCTGTCTTACCTTTTAGCTACTTTAAATAATTTTGAAAAAAGAAATTGGAGAAGAAGTTAATTTTTCCATTTATTGTTTTCTTTATTTTGTACGAAAAACCTCTATTTGATCTCACGATGATAAATTGAAGTCTAACAGTCATTGAACCGCCGTGGCGCAGTGGTATAGTATGTGACTGTGAGCGTGACGCTTGTGGATTCGATTTCCATTTAGGTTAATGTATGTTTTTCATTTCTTCGCCTTCACAACGAAAAAATGGAGCTCTGCCATATATCACGAAAAATATCAAAAATTGTATTATTTTTATTATAATTGTATTATATTGGAAAATGGTAAGTATATTCCCTCTGCCTATCCTTCCATACAGCTTGAAACTGATAAATTGAGCAAATTAAACTTCTTGTATGCTTTACATCGAACCTGTAACCCCCTTTATACTAGCTAAAGTCAACAACAAAATTAATCTACGTCAGAAACCATCACATATTCTCTCAGCAAAATTGCTGTTTTTGTTACGATATAAATACTATCTTATCTATTATTTGCTATAGTACGACTTTATATACATTGTCTTTGTAATATTATTTAGTAATATCGAGTTTCAGTAAACGGAGAATGGTTACACTACTTTTATATCTAAAATATTCTACGGTCAAATGATTCAAAATATATACTTTGGGGTTAAAAGGTATTTATTAAGTTTAATTTTTATTAATTTTAAGCCTTTTTTAAAATTAGATTTGAGTCTAGTCTAGATTTTAGTTTAAAGAATTAGTCCATTTATCATAACCTAACGTGTTGAGTGTCTAAATTAAAAAGATGTAAAATGACTGATACTTTCCATTGCAACAGAAAATATGACATAGTTCTAATATTTCCTTGCACTCATATATAAACGCATAAGTTGTATTTTCTTTACATACTCTCTCTCTCTCTCTCTCTTTGGTTATTTTGCTGAAGCATTTCATTTTAACATTACATAAAGTGTAGTGATCTGTGAGTATTTATAAGTATTTTGTGGAGTTTTTCTAGCGTTAAGGGCTGCAACACAGTTTCGAACTGCAGCAGCCTGAACTATCATGTGTGACACTTATTAGTTCCAATAAAGTTTTTTTATTTTTATTTTTATTATTTTTATTTTTATTTAGCTTTAAAATGTAGTGACATAAATGTTAAAGTAAAAATTTGAGTAATCAGGACTACAAAGTGTGTCGATAAAATCGGCTGGTTGTGGGTTCGCTCCCCACTCGAGGAAATATTTATTTACGTTTATATTTTCATTTCTTCGCTTTGGTGTGAGCGTGCCTTTGAGTTTCCGCCACGGAAAGTGGGGAACGGATTGTCTTAGCACTAGGTTCCCCCTGCCTACCCTGCTGTGTGCGGGATACAGCGTAAAGTCAAAAAAACATCACGTGATCTAACCTAAACAAAACAAAAAAATATAATCGAATCCAAAAAATAATATTAATATTAAATTAATAAATTTTCAGATATGAACGCAAATAATAATCATTTACATTGGCCAGATGTATGCACCGACTCTAAATTAAAAACAAATATAGAGGACGATGACTCTGTGACGACATTATTACAACCTGGTGTATATCGGAAAAATCGTATGTATTTTACCTTTGCCTCAACTATAAAATACCAATTCTTTTGATACGTTTACCACAAAAAACATAATTTTATAACATTTCCTAAAAAAAGTCTTCTAAGTCTTAGAAAACTAAATCTTTAAGATTCGTGATGATTATGGAGGTCTGATCATAAATCAACGTTATGCTTATATGTGGACCTTTACTTAGAGAAACTATTACATTTAAATTGTTTTTCTTTTTTTTGCTTTCTAATTTTCTGCATAGACCAATTATCTGTTTTCCATAAACAATGTCAAAGTCGATAAATTTATAAAATGTGGCTATTCCCGTGATCATTACAACAATTTGTTGTTTTACGCTATATTTCCCATATAATAGGGTGGGTAGAGGGAGCCTAGTGTTAAGACTCTCCGCACCCCACTTTCACCAAATTCTGGATGCATTGCGTATTGAGCAATGGAACTCAACGCCGCGTTTTGCCTTGACACCAGAGTGAACAAATGAAAATATTAAATATTTCAATTCCTGAAGTTGGAATCAAACCCGAAACCTGTCGCATTTACAGTCACAGTTGGTGCCCCTGCGCCACGACTGCCTCACAAATTGTATTTTTCATAGCAATAATATCAGTTACTCATGAAATATCTTCCACATTCCATTATAAATTAAATTGACAAATTATATTATTTTCTTTAGGGATATCCAATCCAAAGGGGATACGAAGGAAATATCTACGAGCTGTGTTTAAAAGTGGCGAATTTAATATCTACAGAACATCAACAAAAGCTCTAAAAGTATTCTCGAATTACTTCCTTTTACTTGTAGAAACAAGATGGCGATGGACTCTCTTGAATTTCTGCACAGCTTTCACATGCAACTGGCTGTTCTTCGCTATTATTTACTGGGCTATTTCTTACAATCACGAAGATTTTTACGAAGACCACCTCCCACCTTATCAGAATAGTACAGGATTTATACCTTGTATAAAAAATATTTATGGGTTTACATCAACTTTTTTGTTTAGTATAGAGGTTCATACAACTGTAGCTTACGGCAAAAGGGCTATTACTTTAGAATGTCCTCACACGATAACAGCGATGTGCCTCCAATGCATAGTCAGCTCGATCTTCCAAGCAATATTGGTTGGAGTTTTATTTGCTAAACTCACACGACCCAGAGCTAGGACACAAACAATGTTATTTAGTAATCAGGCTGTAATAAATATGAGAAACGACAAATTCTGTCTTATTTTCCGTGTGGGTGACATGAGGAAGTCTAAAATACTCAATATTAACCCTAAAGCGTATGTCATTCAATTGAATACAGATTTTCATGAATTGGATTATGCTGAACAGATTGAATTGAAATTGGATGTAGATGAGTGTGAATCAACTTTTTTCCTGTGGCCTGTAACTGCTGTTCACGTAATTGATGAGAACAGCCCATTTTATAGATTATCAGCAGCTGATCTATTATGTAGCCAGTTAGAAATACTAGTAGTTTTTGAAGGTATCATAGAATCGACTGGCCAATCAGTTCAAGCGAGGTCTAGTTTTACAGAATTTAATATACTTTGGGGTCATCGTTTTGTTTCTATGGTTGGTTTTAATATTGACAAAATGGCTTACGATGTCGATTTCTCGAAGCTATCTGAAGTGGTGCAAGTGGACACTCCGTTGTGCTCGCCCAGCGAGTATCAACAGATGCTAGCGATGTTTTCAGAAGAAATAACCATGTCATCTAATTATGAAAATGATTTATGCTTGTTTTAATTATAAATGTGGATACTACTGCATTTACAAATTCTGTTAATTATTAACTAATTGTGGTTGTAGGTTCGATTCCTGCTTTTATTTTTCTATTGTTTTTCCAATCTGCTTACACAAGCGCTAGCAATGTATTTCATAGATAATATGAAATAATAGGTACTTATAATAGATTACATGTATGTAGATATTTTAAATAAGTTTTTTGATGCAGGAAGATATGAAACTATTATTTTCCCGTTAATTTATAACACGAAATGTATATTTTGATATATTATTTAAAATAGCTCTTTATATTATAGTCTGAACAAATTTTATTTCTTAATTTGAATTTAATCTGTAAATAGAATGTGTAGTTTTAAACATTTTTAAAATGTTATTCCACACTTAAGAAAGAAAAATACTTATTTAGAAAACGTATAAAAAATTGAACCCGAACCTGAAAACCGACCTGGTTAGTATCCAGGAGACGCGGGTTCGAGTCCCGGTACGTTCAAATTTTTATACGTTTTCTAAATAAGTAAAATGTATAGAGTTTAACTACATATAGTTGAATACATTGTGTGTAGCACACGTTTGGACGTGTTCGTTAGTTGTGGGTTGAAAACATTGATTCGTCTCAAACTTTTGTACATTTTTAAATATGCTATTATTATATTTTTAATAATAATACTGTGTAAATAAAGTGTAGGAAGGAAGTATGTAATATATAAATTTTAAAATGTCTTTGTTACTTTGACTTTTACCTAAATGAAATATATTTTTATTTTGCCTTGAGCTTCTACATGATTTTTTTTTGGCTCATTTGTTTCCGCATTTCCCACATTCCAACCAATTTTCAATATATTGCGTGTTAAGTGGACATCAATAATCAATTCTTTGTCTACCAGAACGTATAAATGGAAAAAAAATAATATTATCATTTCTCCGAATGTGTCTACATTTATATACAAATGTATATACGAATTTGCATTAACTTTTGCCTTTTTAGCGTCACGCTATATACCGCACTCAGCAGAGTTAGCAGAGGGTGCCAAGGTAACCTGTTAAGTCTCCATAGTCCCCAGTTCTAGAGCCATTGCGTGTTGAATGGTGGAACTCAACACGAGAGTGAAGAAAACGGAAATTTTAAATATTTAATTTACTCCAAGGTGGAATCTAACCAACAACCTGATTTATACTCACACTTTGTGCCCCTGCTCCACAATGGGCCTTTTTACTAACCACAGTAAAATATAAAATTCAAATAACCCCAGCTCCACGCTGTATCCCGCACACAGCAGGGTAGGCAGAGGGAACCTAGTGCTAAGACACTCCATTCCCCACTTTCTGCCGAATTCTGGAGGCATTGCGTGTTGAGTGGCAGAACTCAACGCCGCGCTTAACCTCGACACCAGAGCGAAGAAAATGGAAATATAAATTTAAGTAAATATTTCATCTTCTCGAGTGGGGATCGAATCCACAACCAGTCGGTTTTACAGTCACACCTCGTGCCACTGCGCCACGACTGGCCTCTTTTTTATTTTAAATAACCCCACTGTACCGTGAAGGCGTTGTAAGTATTAAATATTAAGGGCTGTTAAGTTCGTCGGTTGAAATTTTGAAGAACTTATAACGAGGCCGAAGATAAAGCTTTCCCAATTAATTAGCAAAAGTTAGCTAGATTTTGGAATTAATCTCGTAAATCTGAACTAGGTGGGGTTAAATAAAGGTTTTACGTAACAATGTGTAATTAAAATTTTCGTATTTAATAAATTTATTTCAAAATATAAATAAATAGTTTCACTCTGTATCCCATGTAAAGGAAGAAAGACAAAGGAAACCTAGTGACCTTGTTAGGATACTCCATTCCCCACTATCTGCCGAATTTATTAAATATTGCGTGTTGGGTGGTGGAACTCAACGCTATGTTTTAGCAATTTTACCAGGACGTAGAAATTAGACTATTAAATAATTCATATTCTTCAATGGGAATCGAATCCCAAAAATGGTAGCGCTTACAATCGCTTACTTGTGCCACTGTACCATGACTGACTTCACCAAAGATCTATTTTCAATTAACAATATCACAGTCAAAAGACTTATAAACTATTTTCATAAATTTTTTAAAGTGTTATTCCACACTTAGGAAAGAAAAATACTTATTCAGGAAAGGAAACGTATAAAAATTTGAATGAAGCGGGACTCGAACCCGCGCCTCCTGGAAACCGACCAGGCGCTCTGACCACTAAGCTATACGTTTTCATCGAGCTACGTCGAAATTTTTATACGCTTGTTATAACTTATTTATGTTGTTAACTTATTATTATTTATAAACTTTTACTATTCACATGATCATTACAAAATTAACTTACGAAAGATCGCACTCACAGTCACACGCTTGCACCACTGCACCACAACGGCCTCGAACCTAAATTATCATGCCATGAAAACCAATCAAAATGTACTAAATTTAATTTGGAACCGGTGAGCCTACATTATATTAGACTTTAATCTATTGATCCGTGGTTTTGCTATTTTAGGAATATAGGCGTGTACTCTCAATTAAAACATGGAAACCGTTTTTGTCATACATGGATGGCTATAAGAGGAAACGGTAAAATTAGAATATCATTTTTTTTCTTCACGTTGTATCCCGCATTTAGCAATATAGACAGTGGAACAGAGAGTTAAGCCAATCGGTTTCCATTAAGACACCTTCGGCCGCCACTTTCGGTTCAATTCTGATGGTATTATGTGTTGAGTGGAGAAACAAACACCAGAGATCAAAGCGAAGAAATAAAATTATTAAATAGAAATCCAACCCATAATTGCATTTACAATGCTAAACTAGTGCCCCTGCGCTAAGACGGCCTCAGCGTACTAACCTTTATATATATATTTTAATGTAATTTTAATTTTTGTTTTAGAAAAATATTCCTATATGAAGAGGGGATCTAGTGTTAAGACAACAATTGCATATTATTATTATTGTATACACAAAGGAGATATTGCGTGTTGAATGGCGGAACTTAACGCCACGTTTTGTCTTCTTACCAGAGTAATATATTCACTATTTCCACTTCTTACTAGGGCACGGAAATTAAAATAATTAATAAATTATGGGTCCAATTCTTATTCTGGTTAATGACCCAGAGTAAGAATTGAACCTAGAACGGCGGAGGCGGCTTTAATAATTAACTTTTTAGACTATATTGACAATTATTTTTCAGTTTCACGCTGTATCCCGCACACAACAGGGTAGGCAGAGGGAACCTAGTGTTAAGACACTCCGTTCCCCACTTTCCGCCAATTTCTGGAGGCATGGCGTGTTGAATGGCGGAACTCAACGCCGCGCTTTCCCCTCGACACCAGAGCGAAGAAATGAAAATATAAATATAAATAAATATTTCATCTCCTCGAGTGGGGATCGAACCCACAACCAGTCGATTTACAGGCACACTTTGTGCCCCTGCGCCACGATCGGCCTCCTATATAGACTATAATTGTTAATATAGACTTAAATAGGTAGACTAAACTTCTAATTTTATTTAGTTAGATCTTTATTCACAGTTTCATATTGCGTGTCTACTGGCGGAACTCAACGCCGTACCTTATGTAATATAGAATGCCTATATTCAATTCTGTTTTATATAATCAAATAGAAAGCACATTTGGTGCCGTCACGTATAATATTGCTTTTGTACTCGCCCGTACCTGCCGGTAGAATGAAACGTACATACATATGTTTTCTTTTCGATAGCTTCATTTTTTATATATATATTTTTTTGTATTTTGTATACTTTGGATATTAAATATTTTAAAATACAATACAACAAAATAAAATTAAAAATATTTAATTATAAATATTTTAATCTACAATAGAATAGAAGAATATCTTAAAAAATGTATAAAATCAGCGAAATGGACTCGAACCCGCACTTAATGGAAACGTCCGTGCGTTCTGATCACTAAGGCATACGTTCTTGTTAAGCTATATCGAAATTCATTTTAAACCGTTGTTACAAGTTATTTGTATCATGACATTTCTGTAGACAGATTATAAGCATATTTAAAACAGTCGTCGCGCAGGACACAGAGTGTGACTATAAAACGCGAACGGTTCTAAGTTCATTTCCCACTTGAGGACATCAGCTTCACGCTGTATCCAGTACACAGCAGGGTAGGCAGAGGGAACCTAGTGTTAAGACACTCTGTTCCCCACTTTCTGCCGAATTCTGGAGGCATTGCGTGTTGAGGACATGAAACATTTAATATTCTTATTTCTTCGCTCTGGCGTCGAAGCAAAGCGCGGCGTTGATTTCCGACATTCAACTCACAATAGAAGTATCTTAATGGGAACGGAGTGTCTTAACACCAGGTTCCCATGCTCCCTCTGCCTATCCCGCTACGTGGATACAGCGTGAAACTATACTCAATCATATTTCAGAGAATATATAAAACAATACAATTCTCACGAAGACAATCTTGAATCCTCACCTGTCCTCACTTACGTAATGGATATTTCAGTCTTTCAGTTTTAATTTCTAATGCCTTGTTCTACGTGACGCGGACGGAGGTAGAGTCACGTATGATATTACTAGCGTGATTCATCCCCGCCCTAATTTCAGCAATGTACCAAGACTCACATATATTTATGAAAGTTGAAATTTATTTTTCATACGATTTTTTACTTTGTTCTTTTGTAATAAGAGCGGATTTTATGTGGCAAAAGTTGTAAATTTTTGAACGAATGCGGCTTATTGTAATAAAGTCGTTACATCGTTTCAAATGTTATGCTTAATATGTCGTTCTACGTTTTTATTGTTCATAGTATAAGTTTATATTGGAGTTATCATAATCAGAGTTGAAATTTATGTTTTGTTTGTTGATTTGTATTTATTATTTTGTATGAAATTATAATATTAATTGAGGCCGTTGTGGTGCAGTGGCATAAGATCTGGATTTTGGAATAAATTATTATTTATTAATATTTTCATTTTCTTTGTTCGAGTTCCGCCACTTAATATGCCAATGCCACGAAAATTCGACGGAAGTTGGAGAACAGAGTGTCTTAACACTAGTCACTTTTATAGTGAGAGAAAACATATAGATAATTATGTAATTGAAATTATTATTTTCTTGAAGAAAGTGCAAAGCTTTAAATTTTTACACTTTTTCCGCTTACACTTGTCATAGATAGGCAATTGCAACCTATGAATAAAACCATCCGTTCTCCACTGAGAATATACATAGTCCAGCTCTTCCTCTTATCAAATTGTAAAACTGAAAATAATTTACAAATAATTAATAGAGACAAAGTGTGACTGTAAAATCGACTGGTTGTAGGTTCGATCCCCACTCGAGGAAATGATATATTTGTTTGCATTTATATTTTAATTTCTTCGCTCTGGTGTCTGTCTCGGCAAAGGGCGGTACTGAGTTCTGCCACTCAACACGCAATGCCTCAAGAACTCAGCGGTTCCCTATGAACTAGGTTCCCTCTGCCTACCCTGTTGTTGTGCGGGATACAGCGTGAAACTGATTGATTTCCGCAAATCGGCATCGAACCCGGCTGATCGCGTTCCCAGTCGAACACTACCCCACGCTGCTCAGTTTATTCCTACAAATATTAATATAAATATTCTGTTCTAAAACCCAATGTAGTATAGCAGCTTAATTTGTATTTCGTATCACATTTACATTTTGCTTTAACATACAAATTGATTTCATTTAAATATTCTATGACATGGAATGATGTAATTACAATCACAAACGGGGTCCGTCGCAAAGCGCTATGCTGTTTGTTGGGTCCATAATAAAAGTTTTAAATGTTTTGAAAAGTAATAAAGGCGTTTGTTGGAATCATTTTGAAAGGTCTATGTGGAATTTGATTGTATTTTTTTTTTATTTATATTATAACGGTTTTGGATGTGAAAGCGCGGCGTTAAATTACACCAGTCAACTCGCTGTGCTTTAAATTCGTGTGGAAAGTCGTGGACGTTTGTGGGTTTAATTTCAATTTGAATGAAAATTCGAATTTTCTTGTCCTCGTTTTGGTGTTATTGACAAAGCGAGGCGTTTAGTTCCGCCATTCGACGCGCAACGGAGGGTTAATACGCATATCCTAGTGCCTACTATACTATCAAATTATTACTTATTGAACTCAAGTCATTACAAGCACAAATTATGTTCAATACAGTGTAAAGCTTAAAATGTGTATTCAACTAAATATATACATATCATTAATATCTAACTATAGTTAGTTCACCATTTTATATACTGTTATTTAATACACGTTATTTCAGATATGGTCGGAAAATAGGAAACGGTCACTATCTTGTCCTTTGATATTGCCTTATCTGTTATATGCGAAGTAAAGTGTTAATTAAAAAGCTGGTTGCTTTAAAGCTGATTACGGACGATAATTTTACGTGATAACATGATAAGAAAACATTGAAATAAAAGTATACTTATTTTATATGTATTGAATTATTGTACATTGAATTATTATTATTTTGTATATTACAAGGAATATTTAATTTAATTTTTTTTTTTCGGTAAATAAAAAAAAAATTAGCTTATACAGATTAAGACAATATTATTATAACAATATGAACTCTTCGGTCAGCATAATGCCGTGCCTCTCTATCTGTTTACCGCGCTCTCGCTCACACACTCGGCTCAGGTGTAACGTGACAATGAGTAATTCTTTTTCTCGCATGCATCCAGCGTTTAACAATTTTAAAACTTTAACATATCAAAAAAAACACAGCTAAACTACCACTTTATATATATATATATATATATATATATATATATATATAAATATATATATATATATATATAATATCAGTTAACTTAACCAGAACAACGAAGTCGCTTCTACATTTTAATCATCACATTGCACAGATAGTTCTCACACGAACTTGCACTACACTGTTCCTCATAGTAATACACATACAGTGGAGTCAAAATGTTATAGCATTATAAGTTTTAAGTAGAAATAAGCGGTTTGGGCTCGCAACGTCTCGGAGGTCGCGATAACACGAGGAAACAGGAGCTTGGCTTTTGTGGTGCAGTTATAAGCGACTTTCTAATGTGTTTGATGAATAACTATTTTTTATTCAGGTTCCGCTGTATCCCTCATATATAAAAGTAGAAAAAATGCACATAGTATTAAGACACTCTGTTCTCCATTTTCTACTGAATTTTCTAAGCATTACGTGTAAGCACTTACATATGTCCATCGTGGCCGTCAGCATGTCCAAATTGGTGAAATTAAGCTGTGAATTGCTACTCATTTACTATATTCTAATTCGGAACCGTGTGATTTTTTTTTTGTTTCAAAACTTCAAGACTCGCTTATGTAGAATAAGTTAGGAATTATCGCTACGGCTAAGCCTATTTTACAAACACTCAGACAGAGATTCTTTCAGATGAGTTAAATAAGACACAAGTTACATAATTATGTATATATTGTTTTCTCACTTTATGCCGTATCTCTGGGTCATCAAGTGTATTCTAATAAGTTGTAACAAGCGTATAAAAATTTCGACGTAGCTTGGCGAGAACGTATGGCTTAGTGGTCAGAGCGCCTGGTCGGTTTCCAGGAGGCGCGGGTTCGAGTCCCGCTACGTTCAAATTTTTATACGTTTTCTAAATAAGTAGTTATCTTTCCTAAGTGTGGAATAACACTTTAAAAATGTTTAAAAATAAGTGTATTCTAGCTACAAGAAGACACCTATTCGAGAAATAAACTGATATTTAAAAAAACTGTTATAGACCAAATACCTATCGGACCGTCCGCGCCTCCGTATATATTCGTAGTTAACTTAACAAAAGTATAGACAGCAGTTATTTTTTATCCAAACCTGTACAAATAACAAATCGTTTATACAAATTTTAATAAGCTTACAAATTAATCCAACCTCTCACATTACTAACTAAAAGTTTCAAAGTGATTTTGGGTAAAGTTTTCTTGGGAAAATAACAATGTGGTGAACTATCACAATATATATTTGTATGTATTTTTATTAAACGCTTTTAAATTATATGTAATATGCTTATAAACAAAAGCTAGTTAATATTTAGCCTAATTCTTTTTTTTATCGAACCAGATATGCTTAGTAGGCATGCTCCCCACCAGGTGGACTAGACCTGTCTTAAGAAAACGACGGCAAGTGAGAAACGGAGTGTCATGACACTAGGTTCGCAGGATCCTTCTACCTGCTCTACTGTGTGTGGGATACAGCGAAGTGAAGTGAAGCTGAAAAAAAACAACCACGTGTTTTATTCACAGATAAATTGCTTAAGCCTTATAGGGCTATCAGTTTGATTAACTAGGGTAGTAAAGTTTATTCTAAAATATTAGCGAGAATAATGCAAGAGAGATCCAAAAGGCCATTGTAGAAGGCCCAAGGAGGTTTTAGATCTGAAAAGAGTGTGTGTAAAGGTCACGTAAAAAGCATGAGGACCCTCCGGAGGACATGAAGAGTTTGATATCATTGGACGAGGAGAAAGAGGTATGCAGAGACCGAAGCATTTGCCGCCCTGTTCTCTCTGACTACTCCGTTAGTAAGACAGCGTGAAGCTAGATTAGATTAAAAAAAAAGAAAATAAATTTTGATTATATGCTTTCTTCTACACAACATTATAAGCTGAGAGAATCTAGTGTCTTAACACTTGGTTCTTAAGTTTTTGTCTAAATTAGAGAAACAGCGTGTTGAAGGTGTGAAACCGAACACCGCGCTAAGCTTTGTTACCAGAGGCGAGAAAATAAAATATTATTCCGAACGGGAATCGAACCTATTACGTATCAGTTCACCACAAAGGCAACTAAGTTTAACTTATATAATTAATAAATACTTAAGCCTAGAATCGTCCTAATTCCATTCAGAAATATGAAATAGTCAAATAGTTTCAGTTACGGTATACCCCATTGCTACATAGTTTCCTGTTATTGTTTTACTTTTGATACATTGCTTATACTCAAATATAAATACTTACAAAATACATATAATATGCTTATTTTCTTTTTTGTTTCAATTTTTTATACCGTTTTCTAAATAAGTATTTTTCTATACTAAGTGTGGAATAAATGTTTTTTTTTTTTCAGTTTCACGCTGTATCTCGCATATAGCAGGGTAGACAGAGGGAACCTAATGTTAAGAGGATCCGTTCCTTATTTTCCGCCGATTTTTTTGAGATTACGGTGTTGAGTGCGGAACTCAACGCCTCGGTTTGTCTTGGTAGATATTATTAGTAGGTATTAAGTTTTAACAAAAAAAACCGACTTCAAGCAATAAGTCTAAAAAGTAAAATATAAATTTACTTAAAAATAAGTAAAACGTACTTTGATTTTGTTAAATAAAAATAATTAAAGAAAGATTTTATAATTTGAAATCGGTGTCAAGCTAATGTTAAAAAATGCTAAAACAACCTTACTACTATGTTAAATCACCAGCTTATTTGTTTTATTTTGCTTAACATCGTCAAAGTACGTTTTACTTTATGTTAAACAAATTATTTTTTCTTGCGGTTCTTTTTGTTAAAAATAATTTATTTAAGATTTTAAGTTATGGTTGTCATATGTATACCTTCAATCTTAATTGGGTATTATTTTTGGATAAGCTAACATTTTGGCGTGTTGACAAGAACGTATATATAAAAAATATTCGGATTAATTGAGACCCTCTCCCTTTTTTGAAGTGGGTTGAAAATGAGAATATCGTTATTTTTTAAGTTGCTTGAAAAGGAATGCAAAGATGAGGAATCTCACCTCTTCTTCTTCTCTTCTTCGCTAATTTTAACAATCTTTTCCAATAAAAAAAAATCGGAATCGGTTCGCGTGATATTGAGTTATTCGTCCATCATCGAGCACATACTTAATGCAAATTTAAGACTTATGTGATTTTCTCACAGATACTATTGTCAGAAATGGACTAAAATCGGGACCACACGGGAAGCACTAGCTTTCAAATATAAGAAGAATCATCAAAATTGGTTCACCCTGTCAAAAGTCGTGAGGTAACAAACATAAAAAAAATAAAATCGAATTCATAACCTTATCTTACAAAAGTCGTTTAAAAATAACAATACAGTGTCCCCAAGTGGGAATCGAATCCATAAGTGTTGTATTTACAGTAACACGGTTGTGCTTCTGCGCCACAGCGGCCTTATGTTATAGTAAAATTAAAATATATGTATAACAAAAAAAACAACGTATATACTTTTAAGCAGCTTCACGCTGTATCCCGCACACAGGCAGGATAGGCACAGGGAATCTAATGTTAAGACTCTCCGTTCCCCACGTAAAACTACTAGCATACTTTGATAGACTTAGGAAGGCTTACGGGTGGGTGGTGGTTCTGTGAGATGTCTAAATAGGTACTTATAATGATGGTTGTAAGTTCATTTACCATTCGTGGAAATATTTATAGCAAAATTTATTACTGAGTAGTTACATAAAAGCAATTTAGACGTTAGACCTTGTATTAAAAGCATATATTTTTATTTATATCAATCAATCATTCCTTACATAGCGAGCACTCATCTTAATAGAAAAAGGCTTCTGAGACCAAAATAAATCCTAAATAAGTATATAAGTTTATATAGTATTTCAGCTTCACACTGTATCCTGCATACTGCAGGGATACTGTCCATTCTCCATTTTCTCACAAAATTCCAGATATTATATTTTATTTTATTTTTTTCTGTTATTTTATATTGGTATTCCTATTTCTTCCCTATAAAAAATTTATGCAATAAAAAATTTTATCATCTATCTATCTATTGTATATTGAAAGGTGATTTTGAAAGTAAAATAAAAGAAAATAATTGGCGGGGGTGGATATCGAACCCACCCACAATAATCGCTTTGCAGTCGGCCTCAAGAATATATTTAGATATCACGGTTCTTATAAAATATTGTTACATATAAACACTCACAGTAAAACGTATCGCTAATATATATTTTCTCTACACTTGACTAGATCTAGCACTTCTCTTGCCGTTGCGACTCGTAAACTAGACTTTAATATGTCAACAATGATGTATGAATATTATTGTACGGAGGAGGCGTTTTATTAATAATTTTGTATTGGTTGTAATTTTTTTTAGCATCTTGCAGTAGCTGAACCAGCTTTGAATCACCACCAATGGGACCAACTGTGAGGTGTACAATTTCAAACAAAAAAAGCATTATCCAAATCGGTTTAGGTGTCTTCGAATAATTGCTGAACATACATAAAAAAAGGATTCCGAATTGAGAAAATCTTTTTTTTTGAAAGTTGTTTAATAATACATCCTTCCGATTTTCCTAGTTAGAATCGATCCTATAACCATCGCGTTTAGTGAGACGCTGCGCCACGACAGCATGTACATTATAAGTATATACTACTACAGATTTAATTATTATTTAAATGCATAAGTTAGGGTGATTAAATTGTAACACCTACATACATACATACATACATACATACATACATACATACATTACATACTATTACACAATAATACTTATCACCCGGATGGTGGGTCACTCTCGATGGCCTGCTCAGAGAGGCGCGCGAGAGCAACCTGCGCGCGCCTCCTCGAGCCAGGTGAGTAGGCGATCAGCTTCCCCAAGCTGAATGCCCGCTGGCCGATTAGGGCGGAAGGTGGGGATCGTGTGCCGCCCACCGGCTTACGGTGGATAGCGAGTTCGGTAGAAGCCTCCCTCGCCTGTTCCGCAGCCTCCTTCTCGAGCACCACTAGAGAAGACTGCGTCCCACGACGTCTCGCTGCCGGCCATACCCTTGACAACGGCCGGCAGGGACAGGTCGTTCCCTATATCATCATAGATCTTGATAATTTTATTATAATTTCCTCGAAATGTTTAAAATCTGGATGAATACATGATGTATCGAATATATAGAGAAACATTATTAAATCATTAGTAGAACTAAATTTAACCAAAACTTGTGAAAATGGGTACCAACATTTTCAGCACATAGAAGGATAGACAAAGAGAACCAGGAAACCTAGTATTCAGATTCTTTGTTCTGATTAAGAAACTTCCCTTCCCCAATTTCCGTCGAATTTTCAAAGCATTGCTGAGTGCCGTATTTCAACGCCGGAATTTGCCTTGTTACCAAAGCGTAGAAATGAAAATATTAAAGATTTCATTCCCCCAAGTGCGAATCGAACTTACAACTGACACGTGTACATTCGCACACTTGTGCCCATGCGCTACGACGCCATCACCAACTACAAAAGAACACATCAAATAAGATTATAACTGAAATTTTAAACTAAAACTAAAAAAAATACTTCCTAGCTCCTGGTGTCCCGTTGACCACGTACACAATCCCTGGCCGCTATCTGAGAAGGGTTAAAGGCATACCTCTGTAAGCCCTTTAAGATGTTATACGAGGCAAATAGCTATTACCTTTCCTTGTTCAGGCTATTATGGTGATATCTGATGTTATCTTTAGGCGTGGAGACATACACTTAGGTATACGTGTGTTTGTATGTATGTTACGATTAATATATAAATAATTATCTGTGCGTGCCTGTAAACGCGACTGGTTGTGGGTTCAACCCCACTCGAGGAAATAAAATATTTATTTAAATGTATATTTTTATTTGTTCGCTCTGGTGTCGAGGCAAAACGAGGCGTTGAGTTTCGTCATTCATCACGTGCCTCCAGAATTCGGCGGAAGTTGTTGAACAGTGTCATAATACTAGGTTCCCTCCGCCTACCTTGCTACAGCGTGAAGCTGAAGTATGTTTTATTATTGTATAACGTGGCACAATAGCATATAATCTGATTATATTAGGTTCCTCTCTCTCTCATCTTAATATTAGGTTCCCTCTGTCTACCCTGCTATATATAATGTAAAGCTGGTTATATAAAAAAGTGACTTTCTATAACATTAAATAGCAAAATAAAATACTATTTTAAACCAATTCATTTTAAATTCCATCGATTTAAAGCAAATAATTCCGATATAATAAATTAAGAAATTCTTATAACATTACTTTAGAGCTGGTACCTGTAGCCCAATACATCAATCTCGGATGCCAGGGTCCCGCTGGCGTACAAAATCGACGAGTGCCGTTACTGAAATATAGACGCAATAAACATCCTACCTACCGACAATGTGATGTATGTTATAGTCCAAGAATAAGCTGAGGATTTACCAATCTATCGTTTCGTATTTAAATACCAAAAATTGTCCTAGCATAATTGAGAGTATCTTAGTGTAAAGGATAAATGTGGGTTCGATATATAGAAAAAAAGTATTAAGGGACTTTTTATTATCTTTTTTTTTAATTTGTCTATAAAAAAGGGGGTGGCTTAAAATATATCATGATAACATTCTATTTATTGCGATAATTGATGCATTTTTATGTACAGTTAAATATAATATTGATTTTAATATTATATTGTTAAAACAAAAAATATACTAGAAAATATAATTATTTCTTATTAAGCATAATAAATAACTTGTAATTGTCCAATAATATATAGCGTCGCGGCGTTGAGTAGCAGAACTCAACGCCGCGCTTTACCTCGACACTAGAGCGAAGAAATGGAAATATAAATTTAAGTAAATATTTCATCTCCTCGAGTGGGGAACGAACCCGAAATCAGTCGATTTTACAGTCACGCCTTGTGCCCCTGCGCCACGACTGGCCTCTTTTTTTTATTTAACTAAAAAGAACAACCAGTAAAAAAATTCCATTTCGCCTTGATGCCTTCCATAGATGGGAATGTTGTGTAAGGAAGACGCTATTGTGAATTATTGGGGATATATCGATACGTAGCTGAGGGTCCGATAATAAAACATACCGGTTACACGCCCTGATAAAATATGAGTAAAGGCGTATCGCAGATATGAAATATAATCCGTTTTATAACAACTATTTTAGTATGGTATTGAATTATGATGTATTTTTTTGGATATTGATAACAGAAAGTTATTGTGATAAAATTAAAATCACGCATTTGCAAGTCTCGGTAAAGACGTTGCTAAAAAAATTGCAAGGCACTCCAGTTTCCCTTTAATAATATAAAACTTATTATCATAATATAATAGAAGCCATAGTGGTAGATGAGGCCGGTCGTGGCGCAGGGGCACATAGTGTGGTTGTAAACGATGACTGATTGTAGGTTCGACCCCCACTCGAGGAAATGAAATATTTATTTAAATTTATATTTCCATTTCTTCGCTCTAAGGTCGAGGCAAAGCGCGCAATGCCTCTAGAAATCGGCGGAAATTGGGGAACGGAGTGTCTTAACACTAGGTTCCCTCTGCCTTCCCTGCTGTTTGCGGGATACAGCTTGAAGCTGATTTATAATGGTATACAAAGTGTATATGTGGGATACAGCGTAAAATAAATTAAAATATGTCTGTACAATGAATGGCGAAAATGAAATGAATTGCGAAAGTAGAGTTTCTCTGAAAAGCCGGTTTATGTATGATAAGTTACATAATTTTATGATTTGCATTAAATTATTATCACTGAATTGAAATATAATATATATAATAAGTTATATTTTATTTATAAAAAAAATAATATCAAAATTCATTAACAAAAAGAAAACAATTTTGACCCATACGAATATAAATATAGAACATTATAAAAAAAATAGAACCAAAGAGCAAAACCACCTCCACATTCATTATCTTATAAAAATAAGCAAAATGACTATTTATTTATATTGCGAAACAAAAGCTCGACCGAAAACTTTTTATTTTTACTCCGTTCTCACCACTTTTAGTCATAAGTACCTATTTTAGTTGAAGATAAAGTTTCTACAAAGCTATGTTAATATCAACTGTGGACCTCGGGGTGCAGGTTGAGTGTTACTTTGTGCATTCGCTTGCAGGAAAGTTTTAAATTTGGATCAGGTTGGACCGAGGTAACTTTGGGCCTTCAGTCAATTATGTAGTTTTACATCATAAAATATTATATTAATATGTATAATTTGAATATAATTGTTATTTTTGATGTGATAAAATCTTTTAAATCAATGAACACCGGCTGCACGCGTGGAACATTATTTTTTAACAATAAGAAAAATCGACTACTAAAAAGTAACAAATAATTATACATAATGTAAAACATACTTAGGTTTTGTTAAACAAAAAATATTAAAGAAAGATTTTATAATTTTGAAGTCAGTGCCAAGTAAAACAAACAGGCTTAGTAATTGTTTTGTCACAAATTATCCTTGAAATGTATCTGTAGATATTGAGTTATTCATCTATTTGTTGCGCACATACCTAATGAAAATTTAAGAAATGGACCAAAAAAAAAATGGGACTACACGGGAATAAAGTTCTGAGATAACAAACAAAATAAATACAGTCGAACTTATAACCTCCTTTTCTTAAAGAAGTCGGTTAACAAGTATGAGTCATTGTCATGTTCCGCCTGAGCCCAGGGTGCGAGGGAAAGCGCCTAACAAGAGAAAGAGAAGCACAATAGGCATTCAGCTTCATTATTATTTGTAATTAAATAGCACATTGCTACTTGTAGTTAAATTAAATTATTATCACTGTATATATATATATATATATATATATATATATATATATATATATATATATATATATATATATATATATATATATATATATATATATATATATATATATATATATATATATATATAAAAGTTCAATAACCCTCTACGCTATAAAATAATTATTAAATCTTATGCCTAAAAGGGATTCCACAATAATGGTGATATTCTTCGAACTGCTACATCTTTACTAAACATAAACATTACATTACAATACAAGAAACTGGTATTCCAATGAAAAAACCGCATGAAAGTCTATCGTTTTGAGCAACGATGCCACAGACAGACAAACAGTTAAACTTACAAAAAAGAAAGATTTTTTTATGGCGATCGTTTTAAAGTTAAAATATACATTTATAAATAATTATTTCTTGATATATTTAGGATATACATATATAAACTACTATAATCTAATCTATTATTTTTAAAACCAAGCCAATACTCATCCAGTTGTAATAAATTAAAACAGATAGCTGTCCGTGTTCAAAACATCCTGAATTTGTAGACTTTTAGTTGAATATTGAAATTTAAACTAAATTTGGTATCCATTATGAATTGCTATATTTGTTTTTAGCTTTACTGCTGCTGTCCTATTTCTTTTTAGCTTCACGCTGTATCCTGCATGTAGCAGGATAGACAAAGGGAATCTGGAAAATTTATGTTAAGATACTCCTTTCTCATTAAGAGACTTCCGTTTCAAAATTTTCACTGAATTTTGGTTGCGTTGCGTGTTGAGTGGCGGAACTCAACACCGCACTTTGTCTTGTTATGAAGGCGAGGAGATGAAAATTTTAAATATTTCAAATTTCAAGCGGAAATTGAACCCACAACCTGTAGCGTTTACAGTTGCATGCTAGTATCCTTGCGCCACGACTGGCCTGAACATTCATTATATGTATTCTGGAATGCTATATTTATTTTTAGCTCTTTTACAGTACTACGTTTGCTTCAAACAAAAAGTAATATTTATTTTTATAAGATAAGTGACATTTGATGAAAGCTGGTGGAATTTTAAGCAAAAATATGACTTTCAAAACAGAGTAGATTTAGCGGTAAGCTTTTGCAGACTGTAGACTGCGTCTTGACACAGTTCGGGTAACACTGAAATATTTGTGTTATCTAAAGTATTTTGTTGCAATTTTCATAATATTTCACGAGTAAGCGGATGATTATGACTATAACATTCTTATAATACTTGTCATTAATTTATTAGTATGTCTAGACAAAGCGCGGTGTTGAGTTTCTTGCAATGTCTCAAAATCGAAGTTGAGCGAAAAATATAAAATTATTTTTTTAATACCTAATATTCTCCCTACCTGTCCCGATTATGTGGTATGTGGCGTAAAGTTTAAAAAAATGCTTATTATAATTATTAAGTATATTCATATATCTATGTATAAGTAGGTGTAGATAGTAATAAGTATGCAGTTTCCTGTTGCGACTTTTACGTAGTCCTTAATAAGCCATCTAAGTGAAAACCGGAAATAATTAATACATTTTTTCAATGACGTATGAACTATGTAGACACGTAAGATAAGTATCTTGAAGCCATTCATGGCGCAGGGGCATAAAGTGTGATTATAAAAGGCGAATGGTATTGGATTCGATATCCACTCGAGGACATGAAATCTCTTGTAAGTCGTATCCATCATCACTGATGATCGTGGTCGTGATCGTGGGAAGTCGAGTAAGAGGGCATTGCGCACCACACCACCTCGTGGAATTTGTGAAAGAGGTTCCCAGCCTTTAGTTGTTCGATCCATCGCGCTGGTGATCAGCCACGTGATCACTTGCCTTCAGTATTCCCAACTACGACTAACTGTTCCAATTATTGAAGAGAGACGCGTCTTTATTATGAGCTCAGAAAGTATGGACTCATTTGTGCGTTTCGCAGTCAAATATATTCGTAACATGCGCCGACAGCACCATTTTCAAAGGCATCAATGCATTGCTTCTTCCTACTTTTTAGTGTTCCTGGAAATTCCATAATTTTGCCAGATTTTGTGAAGATATGTTATGGTATCCTTGGCCATACTTATGCGTCTCTCTATTTCCGAAATACAGTTGCCATCGTTGTATAACTTAGAATCCAAGTATATAAGGGTAAGAATTACGAATACGAAAAAAAACAATACGAAATTTATCTCCTATACCGTATGTGTTTCAGGCAGAAGGCTGGCACCATCTACTATCATTAGCTTGGTTGATTGTAAGACCAAGTTTTCGCTCTCCATTTCTGATCTTTGTCCAAATTCTTGTATGTCAGATATGAATGATGCCAATATACTGTGTCATACATTACGGTCATAGATTAATCAGATACATTTCCGATTAAAAAAAACAGGACTTTATTATCTTAAACTTTATTTCTTCATCTTAAGCTGTCGATTGACACTGTCGTAATACAACCCTTTCGTAGTACATATATACACATATTATTATGTTAATAGTAGATATACTAACTGTATCAATGTCTCGGACATATCACTGATGGACACATTGATTAATCACCGAGTCCTGTCTACTGGTGCGTAAACGTCTCTTAGTCAGTAAGATCGTAACACTTGAGTAACTAAAACCTATCTCTCAAATTTTCCTTTGTAAATACTATTATGCCTCCAGAATTTAGCGGAAAGTGGGGAACGGTACTGTCTTGGCACTAGGTTTCCTTTACCTACTCTGCTATGTGCGGGATACAGCATGAAGCTCTTAAAAAGTATTGTTGTTTCTACAACATAATCAAATTCTGTCACCACGATGGCATAAAAATTTTTTAATGCCATCGTGGTGACAGAATTTGATTATGAAAGAACTTACAAAAGGTTGTAAGTTCTATTTCCATTTAGGGGAATGATTATTCAACACACAACGTCAATTTTTTTTTATGAGTAAAAAGTCTTTAGAATTTAAGAAAGTGGAGGAATTCTTTATGTTCTCCTTATCTATCCTGCTAATGTAGCGTGAAGCTGAATCAAAACTTTTAATAATTGAATATACACAAACTTTGAAAGTAATCTAATTATATTCTACTAGATTTTTAATTAACTCGATATATTAAGATATTGAAAGATAATTTATATAAAAATAAATAAAAAGAGATTAATTTTTATCGATTAATTACAAGTTAAATCGCTGAGACTTCCCAGCAAGTAAGGACTCGCTTCTCCATTGAATACATTACAGCAAAACGGTGAAAACAGATAATTTCTTCATTTACTTACTCATATAACTCAAAAAAATATGAAACTTTCAAAATTTCATGATTTTTTTTATATAACAAAACTCCCCTAAACTGAGGAATCCAAGTAAAAGTTCCACATCACCACTTATCACCCCAGAATTGTTATTCCAAAATATCCTGCTATATCATCTTTCTAAAGCACCCGACGTATCCAATAAGTGTTATACATGTAGCTGTGACAATGCGAAAAGTCGACTTTATTTTGAAACCGACTATTTATTTCTGTTCTAATACAGGCCAAAACGTGTTTGTAATGCGACGTCTGAGTGCTTGAGTTACTGTCGTTTAGCTTTTTAGATTTTACTGGAGAATGTTCTTTCTTGGTTCTTGTTATCATATTTCTGTGATACATATGATATGTATGATTTTAATTTTAGATATGATGGTAAATTATGGCTTAAATTTTAAAAATACTAAATCTAAGTTCTGTTGTGGTGCAGGTGAATTCGATTCCCATTCGAGGAAATGAAATATTTAAGATTTTCATTTCTTCGTTGTGGTAATGAGACAAAGTGCGTTGCGTGGTTGAGTTTCGTTACTTATCACGCGATGACTTCAACGCGATGTCTTAATGGGCACAGAACCTTGAGAAAAAAACCAAGCAATCTGTAAAGAAACTCTTAACAATAGATTGCTTGGTTCCTTCTACATATCATCTTTTGCGCGGGATATAGCGTGAAGCTTAAAAATTATCTTAATTTAAAGTTCATTTTTCCACATATTATTAGTACCAATTAAACTCTTTGATCGCTATGTTGCCAGACACTTCTTAAGCCTACGTACGTTACGTAAGCTATTTGAAAATACAAAACAAGTAAAACTATGCAAGGCCTGTCGTGGCACACAGATATACGCATTTATCAGTAAATACGGCAGGTTATGGGTTCAACACCCACTCGAGTAAACAAGAAATTTAATATATTCATTTATTAAATTTTGATTTAAATTTAATTCAATTTTATTCATTTATTTGTTCTAGCGTGGAGACAAAGCGTGGTTGAACGGAAGTGGCTCAATGGGAACGTAGTATTTGAACATTAGGTTCCCAGGTTCCGTCTGCCTGTGCTGCTACTTGCGGCATACAGTGTGAAAAAAAATAAAACTATTCACCAGACCAAACGTAAACCCTGATCATTGACTAAATAAACAACATTAATAATATCCCCATACGTAAGCCTCGGCTATTCTTACATCGTAAAAAACGAATATTTCCCTACTAAACCATACCATAAACACAACAGAGCAAAATATATGGAATCCACAAATAGCTCTTATACCAAAAGTCCAAGATTCAAATTCGCTTGGCCAATAACTAAAAATAACCTTGTCCTGGCCGTAACGTTCGTTCCCTAATTCCTCTATAAAAGTATGACGCACTTTAGTTTATTGCAATCTAAAGTTAATAACTTTGAAGATGCTTTATAAGGCATTATTACCGTCTGTCCATGCCCTTAGCTTTATGACTTTAGCAAAGGGTTTGCTTGGATTCCGGTGATTTTTTATAGTACAGTGTTGGTAGTCCTTTTCATTTATAGGTTTTTTATCATATGTCCAAGATTTTATTGCGGGTAAGGGATGAAGAGTGTCGAAATAATATTTTATTGGTAAGTGATAGAAAAGATGGTGAAGCGAATGATTTGAATAATTTTGTTGTTTTAAATAAAAAATCAGCTTCACGCTGTATCCCGCACACAGCAGGGTAGGCAGAGGGAACCTAGAGTTAAGACACTCCATTCCCCACTTTCTGCCGAATTCTGGAGGCATTGGGTGTTGAGTGGCAGAACTCAACGCCGCGCTTAACCTAGACACCAGATCGAAGAAATGGAAATATAAATTTAAATAAATACTTCATCTCCTCGAGTGGGGATCGAACCCACAACCAGTGGGTTTTACAGTCACACTTCGTGCCGCTGCGCCACGACTGGCCTCTCATGGATATTGGCGATAAATACAAAAAATTAAAAATGATCAATGGAGAAATATAAGAAATATTAAAAAAAACCTACGTGCAGTAGCTTCTTTATATATTAATGAATGCTATGTTTTCGAAAGCATGTGTACGAGTATGAGTAATTTATAATGGGAAGGTCAATAATTTCTTTTCGGCGAAATAAATCTATCGATTAATCTATTTTCTGTCCATTTCGACATTGCGTGAAGACTACTTCCAAATATTTTTTAATAGAATGGACGGAACAGAATGGAACGGAAATACAAAGTGTATTTCCGTTCCGTTCCCTAACTATAAATATTATCTAAATAAAAAATCTATAAGTAATTTTAATTACGCACTATTATTATTATAGAAGTCTTGGATTCAATTGTATGCTTTGCTTTGCATTAATATATTTTTTACTGTATCTTAAAATTGTCCTAGTGGGAAGTCAAAAATCACTTGTGAAATTTTATTTAATAAGGGTATATATATCATGTTTCATAAATTATAGAAAATTATAAAAAAAACGTTTTGAAGACGAAAACTTGGAGTTATTAACTTGTTTTTATTTCTTGTATCAATATGGTGTCTATCACTGTTCTTTAAATAATTTAAATATTTTTAGGCACATGCAAAATATTATTAAAAATATGTGATGCAACCGTAAGAATATCAGTTTTATTTAAAATTTCTCTCAGATATCCCCGAGATCCGAAGCCATAAATGGTCCGCACTACTCTTTTTTGAATATTAATTCAATATCAGCGTCGCCTCAAAGTAATATTCTATAAGAAAAAGATGCTACGAGAATAATTAAGTTACTAGTCGGCCGTATTAAGGTCCGCAAGCTGTCTCACTATTCTAACAGCGTAAGCAGGGGAACTTAGTCTACTACAATATATATAGATGGGGACCCATTATAGTTTCGAATCTAAGGTTAGTTATAAAATAAGTGGTGCCGAGATGTAAGTTAAGCTTCTATTTCTTCAAGTTGGGAATAAATTCTATATCTATAGATTTAGTTTTTTTAGCATTTAATACTAAATTATTAACAGAAAACTAGTGGAGTGATTGCTCTAGGGCACTATTTACCTCGTCATAATCTACCCTAAAAATTAAAGAAATATCATCAGCAAACAACACAATAACCCGTAAATCCTTTACATAAGAGGGGCGATCGTAAATATAAATCAAAAATAAGAGAGGTCCTAAAATCAATCTCTGTGGTACACCCACCCGTAGAAAACAGCAGAACATCTTTAAGCTATTTATAGTGACCTGTTGAATCCTTTTACTAAGAAGTAAGAGTAATGTGATCACGAGCAATGTCTCTTACTCCATAACGAGTAAGCTTAACCAATAATATATGGTCTACGCAGTCAAAAGCCTGCATTCTGAAGCTTTTTTAACAGCATCTGTTGCAGATCTACCTCTAGTAAAACCATACTGTGCATTATTCAAGATATAATTACGACTTAAATACGCAGATAATTGATTGAGAATATTTAAAAAAAAATAATAATTTGCGATGGCTGTACGGATACATGTCTATAGTTGCTAGCGTCACTATTTTCTCCACTCTTAAATAATGGTATTTTTCTATTTTTTTTTACAGCTTGGACAAATGCCTTTATCAACCCATTTATTAAATAGCATATTTATAACTTAAGTATAATATGTGGTATAATATAGTTTAGTAAATTGCCTCATAAATCACCAGTTATTTTTACACTGAGACTGAGACAAGTACAAACACAAAACTAATGTTATATTAATGAATAGTACTTTGCAATAATTTTACTGCACCTTATAGAGATGATTTCAATGATGAAATAACCTTAGATGATATTTCTGCAAAATTTTTCTTAATATTCAAATTATTCATTCAAAGATAATATTCGCAATAGTTCTTAATTATCCACCAGAAAGAGAAAAAACATATAAAACATAATAATATAATTTGTACTACCTTAACAGATACTTTATAAGTTGATAATGAGCCTTTCAAGCAATTTAGACAAAAATATTACCAAGACCAACCAACCAGCGACTTGAATTACGTTACTAGATGGGGCCGAACATAAAAATCTATGACGCGTCCATGAAGTAACGTAGAAGTCCATAAACGCTACAACAATACATACAACATACATTGTATTGCATTGCCCAGACGAAATAAAAGCTACATTAACTGCAGCTATTGCCAGGAATACTATATAATTAGGTTAAAAGTATAAATTTTCAACTTTGTAGCTATATTTTACAATTTTGTATCATGACTAAACTTATTTTCAGCTCCATTTGTCCTATGAGGCCAGTCGCGGCGCAGTGGCACAAGGGTGCCAAGCGTGCGACTGTTGATATGACAGGTTGTGGATTCTATTCCTACTCGAGGAGATGAAATATTTAATATTTTCATTTCCTGGCTCTGGGTAAAGAGTTTGGCGTTGAGTACTACCACTCAAAACGCGTGCTTCAAAATCCGGCAGCTAATGGGGAACAGAAGTGTCTCAATAGGAGTGGAGTGACTTAGCACTAGGTTTCCAGATTCCCTCTGCCTGTCCTGCTATGTACGAGATATAGCGTGGATACATAAAAAAATATACTAAGTTGGAAAAATTGAGTAAGAAAAATGATTATCCTATATGAGTAATGCTTTTTAATAAAAATAAATAAAGGTGAAGAATTGGTTTGGTTAAACGCGCTTATCTTAATTTTTTTGAACGCAGAACAAGAAGTCATTGTAACGCAATAGACCTCTCTAGCTGTAAGAGCGACTTGTTGTGGTATCAGTTTCATTTCCCTAGTATTATAAATTGAGTTACTGCACTCAACTAGCAAAGCCTCGAATTCGGACCGAAAGTAGAAAACGGAGTGTTTTAACACTAGTTTCTCTGCCCACCTTACTGAGCCAGATAAACTTGAAGCTATAAAACATTATTCATCTTCCTGGTTTCGGTTTCCAGGAGGCGCGGGTTTGAGTCCCGCTACGTTAAAATTTTTATTCGTTTTCTAAATAAGTATTTTTCTTTCCTAAGTGTGGAATAACACTTTAAAAAATATTTAAAAATATTATTCATCTTATTTGTACAAGTGATTAGAACCAATAAAATGAAGAAGAAGAGACATGCCACCAAGTCCTCACGTCAGTCGGGGACCATGAGTATAAACACGACGGCTGCATTTGACAGGTACGCTGCATCGTTCATTTCATTTGCCTCTAAACTTACTTTGTCTTTATTGTGCACAGGTTATATATTTCCAGACACGTTTTATTATAAAAATAAATATATTATTTTATGGTTGGTGTTCTTATTTTGTTATTTAAGTAATAAGCTGATGAAGGCCTGCCGTGAAGCAGGAGCATAAGTGTGTGACTGTAAACGCGTCGTTGAGTTACGCCACTTGACCCATATAGAGTAGAATAGACATCCATTATGTGCTGGATACAGCGTGAAGCTGAAAAACAAAATAAAGCTGAAAAAATGTCGATAGCAACTAGATTAGACTTCAATAAACCAATACTAACATCGAAATTAAATAAATACAAAATATCCTAAAAAAACTGAGGCTTAACTAATTGACTTGTAAAATTGGATATGGATGGTAAAATTGGAATCTGCAACATTCCATCTGCCTGGTCACCATTTGCACGCATAATGCTAAGAAGAACAAATGTGGCGTTGGGGACTACCACCCAACATGCCAGTTTCGGGACGACGGGAAATGAAGGAAGGAGCAGTAAAATAGATTCCTACCCTTTTAGATTCGACCGGATCATTACCACCCCCGGCATTTAAAACCGGCGTTAAGTAGTGGCTTTATGCCACTGCGTTTCGCATCAGGTAATATGTCGGGCTCCGGAGCCCAACCCACCTTAAAGGCCGGCAACGCACCTGTAGCTCCTCTGGTGTTGCACGGGGTCGTGGGCGGTGGTAGTCAGTTACCATCAGGTGACCCGAACGCTCGTTTGCTTTATCTTTTCCATAAAAAAAAACCCTGCTGTGTGCGGGATATAGCGTGAAGCTGATTTAATTATTATTTTTTTAACCAAAACTATATTGTTCCTTTGAATCATCACATACAATAAGATTTTTAATATATATTTTACAAGTACTTTCTCTATACCAAATCTAATCTACGTCAACCAGCAAGCTATATGAAACGTAGCCCGGGATGCTCTAAACAAACAGTTACGGCGGAGTTTTACTGCGGGCGCACTTAAGTTGCTCCCCATACTGCTGCAACACTTTACTGTGCCAACTTCACGTAAAACTGAGTGTCTTTATTATATTTTATTGGAAAATATGTTTTAATTATTGTAAGTAGCGTGTTAAGGTGGGTGTGGGTTCAATTTCGTAGATTCGAATCCTTTTGACAGGAAAAGGTCGTACTTGAACTATTTTCACTTTTTTTTTTACATTTTTAAAGTGTTATTCCACACTTAGGAAAAAAAAATATTTATTTAGAAAACGTATATAAATTTGAACGTAGCGGTACTCGAACCTGCGTCTCCTGGAAACCGACTAGGAGGCGCGGGTTTAAATTTTTGTACGTTTTCTAATTAAGTATTGTCACTTTGTCCCTCTGCCAAAATATATTGCATTAACTTGCACCACTCATCACACGCATCGCCTTGAATTCAGAGTGAAAGCGGAAAATAGAGTGTTATAACACTAATTTCCCTTTACCATCTTTTTCAGAGTGTTGAACTAAAACAGATTCATGGAAAAGTATAGACTTTTAGATTAAAGCAATACAAATTAATACAAAAAAATATTATTTTAATTAAAGTTTCTTTACAATGAGACCAGTCGTACCGCAATAGCACAAGCGTGTGACTGTAAACAGGATAGGATGTGGGTTTGATTCCCACTCCAAGAAATTAACTTTTAAATATATCACGACCAACATATAAATAAAAAAGAATTTGCTAGTAAGTTATACAAACGTCCAGTCATTTAAACAAACCAAACATTTCATTAACAGTTGGTTTCAAGAATTAAAACTCTATTTATATACTAACATATAATGTTTAAAAGTGTAACTTTGTGAAACAAGTTTAAAGAATTCGAAGAGTTTCGCGTGATTTAGTACCTAATACGGCGGTGAACCAATTTATTTTTGTTTTTCAAATTTTCCCGTAGAAAATACGTAGCTTGGTCCGTGTAAATGATACGTAATATGAGGGAGAAAAATCGTTTTGCCTGCCTATATTTATATTTGTGGTCTTCTAGGCGCAGTGGAACAACGTTAGACTGGTTTGATGATTGGGAATTCGATCCTTTATCGGAGATTTGTGTACTCCGGTAATACAAAGCACGGTATAGACTTTTCTACCCAATTATTAATTTAATTATTAAATTTAATAATTAATGTAGGTGGGTAGGATGTTTTGACACTTCCACGTGTTTGCTATGCTTACCTTTACACAGGATAAATAACTAAAAAAATGTTATAGTCCTGATAAGTAAAATTATCGACAAATGAATACTATTTTTTAGCTTCACTCTGTACCCCACCACCTTCCCCCCTGTCCCTCCTCTTTCCCCCAACATGGTTAAGGTAGGGGAAGAGTAGGAAAGGCAGATGAAAATTAATGTTACCTACCTAAGGGAACCTAGTGTTAGTATACTTCGTTCCTGATTCCGAATTCTGACCAGAGAAAGAAATAAATAAATAAATATTTAACTTCCTTGGATCAAATACACAACCTTTCCTCTTACGTTACGACTGGCCAGGTCACTAAACATTAATTATTACGTACACGAGAGAAAATAATAAACAATTTTACATATTATATAAACTTTTGTTGGCTTAAATCTTAGGTATCAATAACTGAATTGAACGCCGCCGCCGCGCCGCATATGAAAATTTATGTAGAATCCGTAATCAAATTTAATCAAACAACCTTGCTCGGAGAAACTCGAGTTGACACAAAACGGATTCAAAAGTTGCCCCCTTCCTAATATTCTTGATGGGTTCCAAGTAGAAATGGGTACGGCTGTGGAACTGAAATGGAAGTGGTATAATTTAATACTTAATATCTTATTTATTTACGTTAGAACGTATTGAGCCCATCTGTGGCGTGGGGCACAAGCTAGTGACTGTAAAGGAGATATATTGTAGGTTCGATTCCTCTTAAAGGAAATGAAATATTTAATATTTTAATTTATTCGATCTGGTGTCGAGGCAAAGCGCTTCCAAAATCCGTCGAAAAATGGGGAACTAAAGTATCTTAATGGAAACTGTGTCTTAAGCACTAGGTATCCAGGTTCCCTCTAACTACATGGTAGTTATGTGAACTCAACGCCGCGCTTTGCCTCGACGCCAGAGCGAAGAAATCAAAATATAAATGTAAGTAAATATTTTATCTGCTATAGTGGGGATCGAACCCACAACCAGTCGATTTTAAAGTCACACTTTGTGCCCCTGCGCCACGATTGGGCTCACTACTTAAACTGAAATTTCGAAAAAATAATCAAAATAATTAAATATTGTTGAACTACTTCATATATCTGTAAATGTAAAAATGTGTTTTTCTTTATTATCATTGTTACTTACTTTAAACATATCTCCACATTTTGTGATACTAAACATTAAATGCTAGTTATTAGGCAGATCCATCACCTTACATGATGCCATTTACTTATTTAGAAAACGTATAAAAATTTTAACGTAGCGGAACTCGAACCCGCGCCTCCTGGATATAATAGGACACTACGTTCAAATGTTTATACGTATTCTAAATAAATATTTTTCTTTCCTAAGTTTTAAACACTTTAAAAATGTTAAAAAATGATGCCATTTCCCCTTCACACTCTATGTACATATCGAATATTGCAGGAATATCTCAAAAGATAATATGATTCGCTTTATGTAAGCATTTTTATAGGTTCCAGTTCTCACACGGCGCGAGTGGTTGTAAAAAATAGATTTACTTCACAGCGCCATCAGCCCGTTAGGCTGATGGAATACACTACACTGTGGAAGTATAGAGATTGTGGAAGGCTTCCCTTCTATTTGTATCTATATGTCTATCTATATGTATTTACTATTGTGTGGAGAAATATATAAAAGTTTGTATGATTCATGCAATTTTACTACAAAAAGTATTAAAGTTAATGTACTTTTTGTAGATAGGTCGCATGTTCAAATTTGTAAAAGGTGATGTTGTAATTGAGGCTGTTGTGAACAGGGACGGCTGCGAAAGCCATGATTTTGGATTCGATTCCTATTCAGAAGAATGACATATTTTCGTTTCTCTAGTAGATAATTCTCGGCGTTAATTTCCGCCACACATTACGGCCACATCTCGAATATTGGCAGAAAATAATAAAAAAGAGTTTTTACTAAAAAATATATACTTATTATAATGACTAAACAGTCATTATAATAAGTTTTTTTTTTTCAGCTTCACAGTGTAGCCCATACAAAGCAGGATAGACAGAGGGATCCTGCTTGCATTGCTGAACAGTGTTAAGACACCCCGTTCCCATTAATACACTTGCGTTCCCCACTTTTCGCCATATTCCGAAGGCATTGTGTTTTATGGTGAAATTCCTGACACCAGAGCGAACAAATGAAAATATTAAATGTCTTATTTAATAATACGACACACGAGAAAATACTATTCAAAAAAAATATATATCCAACGTTTACAGGCTTTCACGCCATCCTTTAAGTAAAGCACATCAAATTACAATAATGGAGTGCGCGCGCCGTGTGCCAAATAATGTAATGACAATACAGAATAATTTATAACCAATTAATGTCAGATCGTTGTTATATTAAATTTTTCGATGCAATCAATAATCATTCTATGGGATGATTCTCCATAAATCTGCTTAAAATGCTTTTCGGTGTGATATAATAATATTATATCAATGTTGGCAGGTTGACAGGTTGCAGGTTCGATTCCCACTCGGGGATATGAAATATAGGATTAAAATGAAACAGAGATATAGATGAAAAATAAAGTTTATTTATGTCAAAATTTCTATTGTAATAATGCCATACTAAAACGTATAAATTCAGTTGGATACACGAGATCTAGAACGCGATGTACCCTCGACAGGTTGCAGGTTCGATTCCCATTCGGGGATATGAAATATTGGATTAAAATGAAACAAAGATATAGATGAAAAATAAAGTTTATTTATGTCAAAATTTCTATTGTAATAATGCCATACTAAAACGTATACATTCGGTTGGTTACATTAGCTATTAAGTAATCATACTCTATGAGGCGACTGTTACAATTCTTTTTAATATTATGACAAGATAACCAAAGGTGATAAATAGTCTAATTCGTTGCTAAGCACTATGTTTATTTGGTTTGATTTGTACTGGAGAGTATAATTATATTTGAGATTATTTTTATTTCCTAGCAAGATAAATGATAAAATTTTACGTTGAGTTCACTCAACTAGCTAAGTCTCAATCAGCGGAGAATGGAGAGTCTTGATATGAAGTTTTTTCAGCCTATCCGGCCTTGCAAAACTTGAAACTAAACAGCAGCTGGAAATATATGTATATGCTTTTTCTAATTGCCCATATTTATATATACTTTCTAATTGTACTTCGATGACGTTTTCCAGTTTTAATAAAAAAATTGACTAAAAAATAACCAAAATTATATCCTTGTCTCTGGAACTCATGTCATAAGATCTATTTTTATGTATACTAAATTATTATACTGATTAAAAGATATCAAAATAAAACAGCCGCCTCTTGTACTATAAAGAAAATCAAATTACTATTAAAATAATATCATACAGCATATGTTTCTAATTACAACAGATCTTACTATTATAATATTCAAATATGAACAAACATTTATATGTAAATTTCATATAATTTGAACCTTTTAATGAGAATAATTTATTTAGATTAAAAATCTATTTAGATAAAGTATCTTTGGTATTTTATGAAAATCAGTCAATAATTTTAATTATAGTAAATTAATTTTTTTATTTTATCGTTGAATAAAATAAAAGTTGGTTAACTTTTTTTTTGATAAACAACAAAACTGAAAATGTTTTTTTATAACAGCTTTTTTATTTATTTTTATGTAAGTTTTTTACGTACAAAATTGTATTAAATATACAGAAATAATACTATATAAATTAAGCTACTGTCGGTGAGATTTAAAGTACCTTTATACAATGCTAAAATATTAATATATATATATACATAAGAATCAGCATAGAGAACGTGAGTGTTAAATTATAAGGCTTTAAAATAGGTTTCAACGCTAAAATTAACTCTGTCTCAATATGCATCTTTATTTGAAAAATAAAATTGACGTGTATCTCTTTTCTAATTTAGTTATAAAAAGATTACTTTTAAAAATATATAACACAAATTAACTTATGTTTGTATATAAATAAAATGTTTTAGTACATATCGCAATATGGCTCTCAAATTTATCTATTTTTTTTTGTTGAATTTTAGGCCACTTTTATTGTAAAAAAGCAAAAGGTGTCAATAAAATTTATTTAATATTTCATTGTGGAATTTAAACACATATATAAACTACGATTTCTATATCTTACAATATAATAATTTTATCAAAATGAAGGTATTTAATCTATAAAACTATTTCAAGCGATTTAAAAATATACTAACACACTGTCTAAGTTAATACCCGTACTATAACAATGTTCTTCCTGTATAATATTTGTAATAAATGTATTGTTTTTTATTTTCAAGCTGAATCCCGCTTATAACGGGATAGGGAACCTAGTGTTAGGACACTCCGCTATTCATTTTTTCCACCCAACTTTCGAGAATTGGCATCTTGACAGAGCGAGATAATGGAAGTAACTAATATCCAAGGGGGGAATCGAACCTGCAACCGTCGCGTTTACACTGTAGTCAGGCAGTGTGCCGCAATGCCATGACTCGCCATGTCTCGAAAAGGCGAAAAGTGAGGAACTGAGTGTCTAACGTAAGGTGCCTTTTATCTATCCTCCATAGGATTTGAACCAAATATTTTCACTTTATTATATTTATAAATATAAAAAGACAACTACTATTTATACAGCACTGACTAATAAAATCTTAAAATAAATTATCACTAACATAATACTGCATGCATTCCACATCCATTGATTCTTTCTATCTACCGCACCCATAGATTTAATTAGCGGTTAAGTAACATTAAAACATAATCGGTTCGTACTGGCTTTACTCTTAGTAGTAGTAGTAGTTTTAAATTAGACTCTTAAACGGAATTAATTGTATATATTTAGCGTTATAATTATATTCTTGGAAACTTGCTTTTTATCTGTGGTCACGAAAAGATTGAAGAATACTACATTCTTCACAATTGGTAAAGAGTTTATTTTAAATTCCATTTTATTCTATATTTTAAACTGGATTGAACTTGCAACCATAATTTTATTGAAAGCAAAAACATTCCAATTGGCTTATATATTTTAACTTTCCATTTTTCGTATATAAATACATAATTTTAATTTAATATTATCATTATTATAAGGATCTCTAATTGTCAGTTTGTGTCTCCATATTATCGTGTCGTGTTAACGTTGTTTCTTGGATTTCCCCGTCGCTGTGGCCGGAATCTGTATCAACTAAATAAATGAATCATCAGAAATAAATCAGAAAGAAAAATTACAATAATCCCGAGGCCAGTCGTGGCGCAGCGCCACGATGTGTGACTGTAAAACCGACTGGTTGTGGGTTCGATCCCCACTCGAGGAGATGAAATATTTACTTAAATTTATATTTCCATTTCTTCGCTCTGGTGTCGAGGTTAAGCGCGGTGTTGAGTTCTGTCACTCATCACGCAATGCCTCCAAAATGCGGCAGAAAGTGCGGAACGGAGTGTCTTAACACTAGGTTCCCTCTGCCTACTCTGATGTGCGTGAACACAGCGTGAAGCTGATTATAAGAAAAATCCTTTTTAGGCTTAAAAATAATCGTAGCGGGACTCGAATCCACATTTCTTGAAAACCAAGATATTGTTATTATTAATTATTTAAAACAAATTCAGAACATAGCTTTATTTAAAACCTTTTTAAAAATATGTTTATTATCGCATTCTTACTGTTAACTGAATCTATTCAGGGAATAAGACATTTTCATTTTCTCTCTCTGGTAACAGGACAGGAGGCATTGAGATTCGTCACTCAATATACAATGTGTGTCAAAAAATGGGCAACGGAGTGCTAACCCTTCTTCATGCACGATACTGCCTGAAGTTAAATACAAGTTATACTCCGTTTTTCAATCAATAAATCAGTTTTATTTATTTAGAAAACGTATAAATTTGAAGCGTTGAGCCATGAACGCATGGCTTAGTGGTCAGAGCGCCTGGTCGGTTTCCAGGAGGCGCGGGTTCGAGTCCAGCTGCGTTCAAATTTTTATACGTTTTCTAAATAAGTATTTTTCTTTCCTAAGTGTGGAATAACACTTTAAAAATGTTTAAAAATAAATAAATCAGTTCGTTTTACGGTCAAATACGAAACTAATATGATATTCTCCTGCTATATAGAGATATATCATAAAATTCATTTTTTTTATTCTTCACGCTGTATCCCCCACTTTGCAGGCCACTTAACACGCAGATTCCCAACTCAATATCGCACTTTGCTTTGTTACATGAGTGAGGAAATTAAAATATAATTCATTCCCAAAAGTTAGAACCGAACCTAAATCCTGTTTTATAGTTTACAGTTGTACGCTTGTGCCATTGAGTCACGATTGGCTTAATATCACTAAATTCTTTCATTAAAAGCTAATGAAAAATGAACATACCGTGAGGTCTAGTGTCTAAAGCTAGTACAGCGAGAGGGGCGTCGTCAAGAACTCCCGACCACCTTGCGGCTAGCACTCTTGACCCTCTGTGCCCTCTCACAACCACTGTAGGCATAATGCTTTGTGATAACGATGACCCACTGTACATGGATACGCCTACGCTTCGTCTCAGTATTGTACTGAAATGGAAATTTGGATAATTATTAGCATTTTTAAAATGTTATTTCGTATTAAGAAAATGATTGTTGTGTTTTAACATTAGGTTCCCAGGTTCCCTCTGCCTACCATGCTGTATGCGGAATACAGCATGAAATTTATAAAATATAAACATTTACACTTACATTCTTTCAATTTAAAATAATATATTTTGAAAAATTAAATCTCAATTAGAAAAAGTATGATTATAAAAACTCACTTCTGTTCCGGATCTCGTGGTGGTCTCTGTTTCTTTTTGCACATCACTACAAGTGTCACGCACAGTGTTGTAAGTATTGTCAACAGTACTAGAGCTAGTGATGCTCCTATTAGGAGAGTCACACTATTGTCACTGGTTGGTGGGATGGGAGGTGGCATTGGTGTCATAGTTTGAAGTGACCCTGTTAAATAAAAAATAATATATTATCATCTTTTTAAGGTTAGTCTTTCCTTCTTGAACGTGGCGGCATTTGAACCCGCGCCCCTTAGAAACGCGTCAAATCGCACTGACCAACTAAGCCATACGTTCTTATCGGGCTACGTCGACATTTTTTTATGCTTCTTACAATTCTTTTTTTTTTGTTAGCATATGCTAACTAATAATAATTAATTAATTTGTAAAAATCTCTCTACAGATATCTGTAGAGAGATTTTTACAAATTTCCGCTACCCTAAGATAATTACTTATAATTATCATTTGGCAAGAGAGAAAATACTATTTAATAAATATTTTTTACATTTTTAAAGTATTATTCTACACTTAAATAAGAAAAATACTAGATAATGTAGAGTTGAAATTATATAACATGTTTTAATTGTTTGGTGTTACTTTCTAAATTTTTAAAATTATGTTCGAATAAATAACCTTAGAATAGTCCGTTTGTCTAACCTCCTATGCAAAGTATAACGTGAAGCTTTACTAAGTAACGTAAACATACATATTCTATACTATATCTACGAAACATTGTATACACATTTATACCTACATTGATATGGATTATGTAGACAAAGCCATGCACAGGTATTTTGTCATAAATATCAGCTTAGGTCGCCAGGGTAATTTATAGTGCTAGGGATATGTAGGACATACATACATACATACAAGTATTATGCTGCCAGATAGTTAAAGTAATACTGTGTTTAACAAAATTTATTCGTCAATGATGGATTTATAAAGTATTTCGACTATTTATTTAGTGATCTCCACATATTTTCTAATAAGTACTTGTGTGGAATTTTACATCCATTTCTATTTTATTATTTTATTTTAATTATAAGGAAGTGATTTAATAAAATACATAGATGCTATGAAAGATACTATGAAATACAATACAATATAATATACTTTATTGCACATAAAAAATTCCACAAATTATATACAAAATAAGTAAAAAAACAATATGTACCTTCCAGGTAACCTTTGGTCGTTGAAGTTGTATACAAAAAGATGGTGGGTGGTGCATTAAATTGCAGGAGATTATTTAATAGTAGAAATAAAAATAATATATATACAAATAAAAATAGTATATAATATATACTATACCATAAAAAAAGGAAATTGGTTAATGTAACCCACCTGGTACGTCTAAATTTTCACTCGTTCGTATTGATATGCTGTGCAAAGCGGCCGGTCTTTGCGACCTCCCACGAGGAGTTTCAGAATATACTAGGAACGTATATCTTCCCGGAGACAAGGCGTCTAAAGGGAACTGTGGGGTGACGTCGTTACTGGCTCGGTACACAGCCTCGGTGAGACCTCGCCCTGATATGCCCTAGAGTTGTGTAATTTACTTAAAGTGATGCTTGAAATAAGGTAATAGTAAGTTTTATTTGAAGTTTTAGTAAAAATATACACTAGATTTTTTTTTTGATAAGTGCTTTAGGAACTACAGACAATAGGTCTCGTTCTCGTATATTCACTATTTGCCTTTATGGTATATACAGAGTATTTATTACATATAAATATTTTAGACGATCCATTCGACAGCGCAGCTTCAAGGTTTTTGCGTAAAGAATAATGAAAGCCCATAACAAAATACTTACAAGCACAAAATATTAAAAAAATATAAATATCTATTAGGATAATAAGTTAATATTCGCTTGGAAAAAAGGCTTGGAAACAGTTCACAAGTCATAATTTCCTCATATTCATCATCATCATGACTTACCTGGTCATTCATAGTGGACTCATCTCCTTGTACAGGTGGATGGGCGCGTACCTCCAATGCTTCTAAGATGAATCTCTGCGGCAGTCCCCCGTCGTGTCCGGGCTCGCACTTGAGGAACTCGTCTTCTATTTCACAATTACTTGGAGCTTCAGGAAATGCTGTCAGCAGGAGGTAAACAATATCTCATCATTCGTTTTAAACACATTATCTGATTTTGTTGAAATAAATAGAATATATTACGGTTTTTGTGGCGCAGCGGTACTGATTGTAAATGCGACAGTTACGGGTTCGATTTTCTCACAGTAGAATGGAGCTATCTTCATTTTCGTTTCTTAGCTTTAGTAACAAAAAAACGTGACGTTGAATTTCGCTTTCGTAGCGAAATTTCGCTTTCGTCACGCTAGGTGTCGAAAGTGGGGAATGGAGCAAATATTTAAAAATATTTCTAACCTGCTGGCATAATCCTGAACAAGCAGGGTTCCCTCTGATTGCCAATATCGTTGCTTGCCCAGCATGCGAGCCACCCGAGGTCCTCCTCCCCATCGAGCTGCGGCAATCCGTGGACAACAGAGCTGCTCGATCCCATGACAGTTACGTTTGATGCTGGTATCTAAATAATACATTATAAGTTACTACTGAGATAAACAAAATTAAATTTCATTTATTATAAAAATTTGAACGTAGCAGTATTTGGATCTACATTTCACACGTCTTTGATACGAGTATGTGCAAGTTTTCTTTTTTTGCTTTTTAATTTTTTCAACTATGGTTTATATAATATGATGTTATTTAAAAAATGTTTACAATATATATTTTTTAGAATTAATAATTTTTTTTTGTAAGTCTACGAAATTTTGTTGTTTAATACAATTAAATTTTGTAAGCAATTTGTAATTTTCATTTTTAATTCAATTATCTAAAAGAAGTTACTCGGTAATGCCTAAAACAACACTAAAGAGACAAAAACAAAATATGTGATTTTGCATTATTCTTATAAAATTTAATAACCATGGAAATATATCAATTTTCAGTCGTTCCAAGCTTAGTAAGGATTGATATTTCATTTCCCTTGTATAAAAATTTGGATAATATTCTAATATTAAAAATACAATAATCTTCATAAATAATCAATAATAACAATATTCAAAAGAAAATCAATGAAACTAACAGGCAAAACATCCTTAGTCCCATTATAAGTCCAGTAGAACCTCAGCGGCCCGGCGTCCCGCGAGGGCGCGGACACGGAGCAGCGCGCGCGCACGTCGCCGCCGGGCGCGCCCGCCAGCTGCTGCACCACGCTGCCCGCGGAGCACTCCGGCCGGGCTGCAGGGTTTGTATGTTAAATATGTGTAGCTATGTATGTTATTGTGTGAAATTCTATTATGTAGGTATGGTCTTTTTTATATGCGGCGTTGATAACCGAAATATGTCTTGAAAATTAGAAAGGAGATAACGCAGTGTTTCACCACTATGTTGCCTTTGCCTGCCTGCCTACTATGCAAGATAAAGGGTGAAATTGCTTTCTTTGTCTTAATACAGAAAAAATCTATTAATCATTAATAATTAGGTTATTATTTTCATACAAGCAAAGGTAAGCAAGCTCTGTACTAAGCTTTCTGACTTTTAAGAGACAATAGATGTTCGGTTAATAAAAATCCAGTCACGTATAGCATTAGCAGACCTAGGTCGTGTCTATTTCTATATTTATAAATTTTCTTCGTAAGGAATTGTACCATTCATAATATAATCAACGACTTCTCAACTGCGCTATATAGACGTCCCATAAACACACTACTTATATATGTGTAAATTAAAATATTTTTTACACAACTAAATTTTGCAAGCACTATTAAATCACAGGCCAGTCGTCGGCGCAAGGGACAAAGTGCGACTGTAAAACCGACTGGTTGTGGGTTCGATCCCCACTCGTAGATATGAAATATGGTGTCTGAATCTGGTATCGAGGCAAAGCGCGGCGTTGAATTTTGCCACTCAACACGCAATGCCTCCAGAATTCGGTAAAAAGTGGGGAACGGAGTGTCCTAACACTAGATTCCCTCTGCCTACTCTGCTGTGTGTGGGATACAGCGTGATTTATTTTACTATTAAATCAACACCTACTATTGGTTCAGAAGATAGTTCTGCTGAGAAGAGCCGGCAAAAAAACCAACAGTTCCACCTTTCAATATAAAACTTAAAATATTATTGTTTTATAAATGTGCATATTTACTTACATAGTACGTTCAAAGTTAAAGGCTCACTAAGTCCAGTCCCCTCAGAGTTCCAGGCTCGACATCTGTATCTCGCTGAATGATGCCTTCTGAGGCCTCTTAGGAACAACTTGTTGCCTTCCACTGATATACCTCCTATGGGATCATCACGTACCAAATGGTCCTGAATATAATATGAATAAATTTAAAATATAAATAGTTTTATGTACCTACTCTATTTTTATAGCCTCACATTATATTTCACATATAGCTAAATAGGCAAATAAAGCCTAGTGATAAGACACTCCATTCTACAAGCAACGTCAACTCAAAAGGCATTGAAATTGGCAAACGAAAATAATTGAAAATGAGAATCGATCCCACAACCGTAGCATTATAGTTAGAGACTGTGGCCTAATGCCATGACGGCTTCACTTTTTTAGAGATAAGAATATACCTATATACATATTTTGTTTACTAAAAAAAATATTTTTTCCCACGAAATAGAATTTCAATTATAATATAATCGTGCCTTTCAGCAATTTACTATATTATTATACTGTGTACGCTTAAGTGATTAAATTTTATTAATCAATGACTAACTACGATGACCTAGGAATGCACACTGCACTACAGCAATAACATGCATATTAAGATGACATTGTTCAATATAGGTACATGTATGTACATATATTGTGAACTGGACGGTCATTTGGTCCATTAAAGACGTAAAAAAAGTAATCTAAACTAGCTTCACGCTTTATCCGTAGTCGGAGAGAACGGAGCGCCAAGCGCTACGGTCTCTACATACCTCTTCCGCCTCGTCCACTGTCATCAACCTCTTCAAACAAACCCTCCGGGGAGTCCTCATGCTTTTTACCTGCCCTTCCAGTATCTTTGATACTGTGTTTTCGAAGGTCAGCCGAGATCTCCCCCTACCTCTCTTATCACTCACTTTCTTTCTTTTCTATCATAAATCTTTTTTGCCATTCTTTCATCATTCATTCGTTCGACGTGCCCCAATCAGCTTAATTAAATTAAAGACGTAATTGCACTATTTTAACAAAATAGTTAAACCACAGCGTATGTAAACTATTTACAAATTTTGATTGTTAATTAGAGATCGTTGTGGCGCAGTGGGGCAGCGTCTGTACGCAAACGTGATGGTTGTGAATTTAGTCTCCATTCTAAATTTATATTTTCATTTCTTCGCTCTGGTATCGAGACAAAGCGCTGCGTTAAGTTCTGCTACTTAACTCGCAATGCCTCCAGAATTCGGCAGAAAGTGGGGAACGGAGTGTCTTACACTAGGTCCCCCCTGCCTACCCGGCTGTGTGCGGGATACAGCGTGAAGCTGATTTATTTAAATTTACCCGCCATGGTGGAGAAGGCAGTGTCGCGTCACTCAACACACAAAATCCCGAGAATTTTGAGGAAAATGCGGAGTCTGTTAACACTAACCCTCTGCGTACCGCGCATCCCAATTTTGAGACAATATTTTTATTTATCATGAAAACATTATATTATTTAATAATGAAATCTAAGCATAAAAAAGTTACCAACGGATCTAAAACTTGCTAGACAGAATCAACCGCCAATTACGAATTCAGTCTCGGCATGGAGTTGTACCAACGAATCTCGGTTAACAGACTAAGTTGTAATATTTTTTTCTGACTTTATTAAATATATTTCTTTAAATTCACAATATATCTGTCACGTAACAGGGTAGGCGGATGGTACCTGAGAACTTAGTGTTAAAATATTTTCTATCAAATTCTCAGTGAAATTCAAATTCTGAGTGACGGAACGCAACGCCTCTTTGCCCCGTTACCAGAACAAAGAAATGAAAATATTAAACACAACAGTTGCCTTTATAGTCAGACATAGTTTCACCCTAAGAATTCACAGGAGCCCCTCATAGCGCTAGGACACATTTCTGCGACTATAAACGTATACGATAGGTTGTGGGTTCGGTATTCGTAGAACTAAGTCTCTTAACACTAGGTTCCCACGTTAACTTTGCCTACCCTGCTATATGCGGGATACAGCGTGAAGTTAAAAAAAATAACATTACTTAAAACTGAACTGAGCACAGCACCAATAAATAGTTTATTAAAAAATCAGCTTCACGCTGTATCCCGCACACTGCAGGGTAGGCAGAGAGAACCTAGTGTTAAGACACTCCGTTCCCCACTTTCTGCCGAATTCTGGAGGCATTGCGTGTTGAGTGGTAGAACTCAACGCCGCGCTTCGCCTCGACACCAGAGCGAAGAAATGGAAATATAAATTTAAGTAAATATTTGATCTCCTCGAGTGGGGATCGAACCCACAACCAGTCGGTTTTACAGTCACACCTCGTGCCGCTGCGCCACGACCGGCCTCAAATAGTTTATTAAGGTAGCAAAACCATTGTTTCTATACAAATATATATTTCGACGTACTTGAGTGGATTTTAGCATGTTTTCTAACCACTACGGGGTGGGCTTAAGAGACTTCCACGCAAATTGAAACTTAAGTCGATCGAAAGCCGTAATTCTCATGTGGCGTGACGCTAGTGCGGCCAGCGCCTTAATTACTAATAAATACAATAAAATTCTATTTGTTATGTCTTAAAAGAAATAACTTTATAACAGCAAGTGTTGGGGTTGGTTCTTTTTTTGAAATTCGCGATTTATGATTGTGCGCACGCGATTTTGTGAAATGTGAAAACTTAATTTAAAATAGCTAGAAGAAATTATTAGTGGATTTGTTTGGACAAAGGTGAATTGGTCTTTGTGTGTATTTTTTAAGGTAAGAAAAGATATGGTAGTTTTATTTTATTTTGAGGCCAGTCGTGGCGCAACGGCACAAAATGTGACTGTAAAACCGATGGTTGTGGGTTCGATCCCCACTCGAGGAGATGAAATATTTACTTAAATTTATATTTCCATTTGTTCGCTCTGGTGGCGAGGCGAAGCGCGGCATTTAGTTCTGCCACTCAACACGCAATGCCTCCAGAATTCGGCAGAAAGTGGGGAATGGAGTGTTTTAACACTGGGTTCCCTCTGCCTACCTTGCTGTGTGCGGGATAGGGGCCATTCAAGTATTACGTAAGCAGTTTTTTTGCAATTATTGACTCCCCCCTCCCCCATGTCATCAAAAATAAGCAATCCTCTTACCCCCTCCCCCAATGCTTACGTAAACATTGGCATATACATTTTTTTTAAGGTATTTTTATTGATATTTTATTTGTATCTACATATATAAAAGGACATGTTCCCACTGACTGAGGTAAGACGCACGCACACCCATAACCGCTGATAGTAGAAACGTGAAATTTGGACAGATTTATACCCTAAAGTGATGAAATAGGGGTTGAAAGTTTGTATAGAAAAAAAATTAAATAAGCACCGATTTTTATAAAATTTTAAATTCAGACTCTTAAAAATATTTCATTGAACACGTGTTTCGTGGTTTATTTTAATTCATCCCCTAAGGGTGCAAATAAGGGGTTGAAAGTTTGTATGTAAAAATCCTTAAATCGCCACAGATTTTTATAAATATTGAAATTTAGACTCTTGACAATGTGCCATTCCCGCTAAATAGATATAATAAACTTATATATTATATTATAAAACTAATAGTTATATCGTCTACCATACATACGTCTACCAAATATAGCCATAATATATATGAAAAAATAAATAACTTCTGCTTACGTAATTACTAGCTAGACCCCCCCACCCCCTATGTCATCAAAAATAAGCAAACCCAAGACAACCCCGCCCCCCTTTAGTGCTTACGTAATACTTGAACGGCCCCATACAGCGTGAAGCTGAAAAAAAAAATCTTCAATGTCCTATTTGGAGATACTGTAACTGATATCCCAAACACCTTTTAAAATATTATTTAATATTTAATGCCTTGGCTCGTGATGTGTCTAGTGGTTGAACTCTTTATAGTTGTGATCGTGAAGAACCCAAAATCTTTTAGAGATTCAGAGGAAACAGTGTTAAGAATTTCATATTATGCCATTAGAAGGTATCGCTTTAATAAGATATTTGCCATCAGAAGTTGTTCTTGTGTCAGTTATTTAGATAACTGTAGACTCGACAATACAACATTGTCATATCTCGAAGCTCGTCCGAAGATAAGCCAAGAGCGCGTCCTATCTTCCCCTCCACTATAACTGCGAACTAGTTATAATAAGAGGAAGAAAGAGTACGGGCCCCTCCCCGCCCTACACCGTGAGTTCCGACCAGACCGTGGCTTTACAGTCATCGTTGAACCCTCCGGGACGTTTGTGTGTGATCTTTCCGAAGGTACTTGTTACGCTTGTTTAAATTAAGATTGTATTAGAATAGTGATTCGTGATGTTGATTGATTTGTGAGATCAATATTAGTCGTTGGAACGAACGCACTACCGCTAGGCGGCCGATATGTTAAATAAACGCACGGTACACACCCCACAGTCGTGTCTCGAACCGTAGGCGGACACTACTACATACACCAGAGTTCCAGGACATAAAATAGCACCACACACCCGTATGAAGGCGGACACTACTACATACACCGGAGCTGGGACATAAAATAGCACCACACACCTACTACTCGTATACCAAGTCATAGACGTGGTATATAATATATCAATGACCAACGCCATACAAGCATAGCTTACGTATCGCGAGCGTACTGCGAGACGGCATCAGCCACGACATAGTTAATGTCGCTATAACAGTTCGCATAAGCCCATCACGTCAGCCTTCGCGACGTCAAGCAACATTCAATACTATAATATGGATCAAAGATCCACAATATGTGTCGCTCCTACACATATATTGCCTTTATAAGAAATTCGATCCTAAAAGATCGTGCCATGATAGACTTTAAATTATCACATTATATTTATTATACATTTGGTACGAGTCTTTATGTGCATCATATTTATTTGTACCGTAGTACTTAATAGTTCGACTCGACCGCTGCCTTCCGAGCATCACCACCACCTATATATACGGAACGACGGTCGCGACACTCGGGACGACAATACACGAACTCGTCTCGATTAATATTTTATTCAAAATATATAGTTTGTATTATTCATAATTAACTATGTTATTTATTTGTATTGCCATGCATATTTTATTTTATTTATCCATCCACTTTCCACCTACACTCAAGGTATATACTGTTACAATACGCATGATGGAAACCTAATGATATATTTCATTTACATTCTATCTCAAAAGTAAATATAAAAGTAAACAGACTTCAAATACTTGTCTATTATATATACTATATTGAAATACATTGTTACATATGATTAAAGTTAAAATTAAATTATATTAAACTTCTAACAACTACTAAATCTTCCAAACATTGCGTTTTGAGTGGAGGAGTTTGCGTTTTGAGTGGAACCCAACATTTTGTCTTGTCTCATCAGAACAAGAAAATGAAGAAAAGTCATTCCCCCGAGTGGGAATTGAACCCACAACTGTTCCGCTTACAGTCAAATACTGTGCCACTGTGACACTAAACCCATACGACATTTCTTGTGTATATGGACAAATCGCCAAAAACAAACATTTTGCCAGAAATGGCTAATCAAATATTTCATAGTAACACAAGTTTCCACGTTCTGTAGAATAAACAAACACGAACAACAGCTACAAATGGTAAATTTTATATGAGACCTAATTCGAAGAAGCCTAAAATAAAGCAGCTCTACTATGTTTTAGTAAACGGGATACAATATAAAAGAATTATAAATTGTCTGTTAAGGCGCAGGGGCATAAGCGTGCGTCTATAAACGTGACAGGTTGTGGGTTCGATTGAAACTAAAGAAAATTGAATATTTATCGCTTTGGCAACGAGAGAAGCGCGGCGTGGTGTTACGCCACGGCAGACACCGCAAAAAATAAGTAACGGGAGTGTCTTAACATTAATTTCGCGGGTTCCCGGGTTCCCTGGATACCCTGTTGTGTGTGGGATACAGCGTGATACTGGAAAAATGTTAGATACTTTTTTTATACTGTGGTATCTTTATATCGTCTATATCTTTTTGTCTATACTGTGGTATCGTTGATACCACAGTACCGTAGTGGAGGAGAGTGACAGTCAACACGTGAATATGTTGGTTTAACCTTAACATACCATATTAATTTGATGAAAGTGAAAAGTGGAGAGGACATCCGGATTATTTCTCAAAATTTTTAGCCTTCGTCTTGTCATTGTGGCACAAAGGCATAGTGTGTGATAGTAAACAAGACGACTGTGACTGTGATTCCCAAAGGAATGAATTATTTTCGTTCTGATAAATAGCGGCCAGTCGTGGGGCAGCGGCACGAGGTGTGACTGTAAAACCGACTGGTTGTGGGTTCGATTCGAATTCGGCAGAAAGTGGGGAAAGGAGTGTCTTAACACTAGGTTCCCTCTGCCTACCCTGCTGTGTGCGGGATACAGCGTGAAGCTGATTTAATTTTTATTTTTTTCTGATAAATAGACAGTGTCACTTTGAGTTTCGTTACTAAACGCACAGTTTCAGTTTCAGTTTCAGTTGAAATTGGGCGGAAAATAGTAAACAGAGAGTCAACACTATTCTTCCTGTTCCTACTATTAAAGAGAGAGAGAGAGAAAAAGAACCTAGTCAGTAGTTAAGTCACTTTTCCTCTATCAGGTTACCAAATTATATACAAACCCTGACCTGTAAGTGAATCGAAAAACCATTTTAGATATACACTAAAATTCCCAAAAAGTGACATGATGGCATCACAAAAAATATTTCAGCTTTAAACTTTACACCGCATAAAAAGGCAGACGGAGTATAACAAGAGTCAAGACACTCCTTTCTCCACTTCCCATCCGAATTCATATAGCATATCGAGTGTGAGAACTTAGTGACTTCATTAGAAATCTAATTAAACAGAAGAAGCTCATAAAAGACCTTTTAAAAAAGAATTTTTAGTATACTACTCCAGCTTAATAAAAGCGTCTAATCAGAAAATTTATAGGTATAATTAATTAGTTACATGAAGGAAGCCTCTCCGAGCATAACAAAGTTTGTTTAGGTCCAAACATAATATTGCTTGGTTGCCAACTTGTAATGTATTGTGGTGGAAGTTGCTAATATAGCCTCGGGCCCCTTTATTTTTGTTATTTTATTAAAAAAAAAGAGTTATTTATAATATATATGGATTATTATTTATTTTGTTAGTTTTTATGTTAACTGTCATATAGGGGAATCGTGGTGCATTGACTGTAAACAATAGAAACTTATGAAAGTTGTAATTAAAATATTTATTATTTTCATTTTCTTCTTTCTAGTAATAAAGCGCGGCGTCAAAAACCGAACTCATCATGTAATGCCTTAGGAATAGGGCTGTAAAGGGGGAGACGGGAATGTGTAATGGGAAACAGAATCTTAATACTAGGTTCCCTAGGTTCCCTATACCTAACCTGCTACTTGGGATATACATTTGAAGCTAAAAAAAATAATTTCATTAACTAATCTATGCAAAAGAAGAAATATTTTTAATTTTAATTTTCTTCATATTTTATACACGGTTCACGTTGGCTCACGAAGCTGCACATTGTTACTTATTTAGAAAACGTATAAAAATTTGAACGTAGTGGGACTCGAACCCGCGCCTCCTTGAAACCGACCAGGCGTTCTGGCCACTGAGCCATAAGTCTCATCAAGTTACGCCGAAATTTTTATACGCTTGTTACACACATGCATATTGTTATTCTTTTGACCGAACGTTTGATTAGTAATACGAAGGTTATGGTTTCGATCCCCCCTTGGGGAAGTAAGCTATTTTCCTTTTCTCGCTCTGATAAAAAGATAAGATTGGCGATGATTTCCGCCACTCAATACGCAATGTCTCAGAATTGAGCGGAAAGTTGGGATCGAAGTTTCTTAACACTATACACAGAGAACGAAAGAAAGAACTTACTTTAAGTAAGTTTAAGTAGTAGAGAACGGCAGAGTTTAAATAGGACCGGAGTGTCTTAACACTAGGTTTCCAAGTTTTCTTCGCCTACGTCATGTGCAGTATATACTTTGACCGTAAAAAAAATACTTAAAAATACTTACAAATAAAAAAAAGAAGAAATAACGCTACAAAAAATTATAGTTACCCCGGTTCCTTTGTAAAAAGTGAAATTGTACGACGGCGGCGACGCGTCAGACGAACAAAGGAGCTCAGCATCTTCATCCTCTCTCAGAAGACGCGGCTCTTTTGGTAGAATCAACGATATTTGTGCAACCGGGGGATCTAAAATGATGTAATATTATATATTATATACGTTATTTAATATTTTCAGATTTTTGCTCTGGTAATTGCAAAGCGCGGCGTTGAGTTCCGCCACTCGACACGCAATACCTCGAGAATTCGGCGGAGAGTGGGGAATTGATGTGTAGTCTAAATGGTATCGGAGTGTTTTAGGTTAACTAGGTTTCCAGGTTCCTTCTGCCTGTCCTTTTATGTACAGGGTATAGCGTCAAGCTAAAAAAATAAAACATTTTTTTTATTATGTTTACCTATTTAAAATTGTATTCAAACTCACTACCTTTCCAATACTATTGCCGATTCCATCTGAACCGCTAAATAAATACAAATAATTATAATATATAATTAGTAAAATTAACAAATTAAACTTTTAACCAGTCCCCGCGAAGTTTCTTGAAACTCGACGCTTTAAGTTTGTTGTTCAGTTTAGCGAAATCATTCGCGTCTTGCGTTTGTGTTACATTGAGATATTATTTAGATAGTATAAAGATTAAGTATAAAAACATTTTTTTTGTATATATAATAATTACAGCCCGCAACTTCGTTTATGTGGCCTTTTTCACGGAAAATGTAAAATAAAAACGTAAAATTGAAAACGGAAATTTCCATTTCTCCCCGTTTCCGTAGATATTCTAGGAAATCCCTTCTCAGTACTACCCCATCTATTCCCAAGAAATTAACATGCCAAATTTCAGGGTTTAACGTCACGTGGTGTCGCCGATGCGTTGTCTGTCAGTCACTCACAGAAAAATGATATTTTTCTTATATAGATACTTCACATCTATGTACAATTTTATTATATAATATTTTCTTATTCTTCAGTGTTAAGAGATTCCCATTACACACTGCCTTTCTCTTTTATTCGCCGAATTATGGAGACATTACGTGTTGAACAGCGCAACTCAACGCTGCGCTTTTGCCTCGCTAATTAAAGCGTGGATATGGAAATATATGGAAATATTAAATGTATTTTTTTTTCTTGAATGCTAATCGAATCCACGACCTGTGCGTTTACAGTCGCACGTTTGTGTCCCTGCACCAGGACTGACTTTTTGTTATTATATTTTTTTCTATAGTTTAACTCTCTCTCTCGCATATAACAGGGTAAGTAATACTAACTTACTGTACTTATTATGTAGTTATTATATCAAAATAAATAAACTTATTTTAAATATACAAATATATATATAGCTATATTTATATTCAATATTAAGCGTTTCCGGTGAACGCAGAGAAAACTTAGTATGAAAGTTCTTTCTCAAGTTCTTACTTAATTTCTTGACATTATCTGTTGAGTGGCGGAACTCAACGCCGCACTAGATACTAAAGACCATAAAAGCACACAACACTATTGGTAATCAAACCCACACCCCTCATACACACTCAGAGAATGCACAACTGTGCCACACAGGTTTAAAGTGGTATATATTTTTATGTGTCATATTTAAACACCCTTTATAGCGTCAGCTGAAACTCATAACTATTAAAGTGACTGTACTGAGTCAATTAGCCCGGAGTTTTATTTCGTTGTTATCGTTTATGTTGCATTTGCAACAATTAAAAGGCATATGTTTAAATATATATATATACACGTATAGTTTTTGTAAGCATTACTACTGAAATAAGCAATTTTTATGAGAAACTATAGAATTTGTTGGCGCGGTATTAAACTCCGCCACTTAGTCTCGAAAAACGGGTAGGGAGTGAGAAACGGAGTGTTTTAGCACTAGATTCCCTCGGCCTACCCTTCTTTATACGAGATACAGCACGAAAAAATGTTAAAAATTCTAAGCATTTATATAAGCTTAAGTTAAATATTTGCAGAAAAAACACGTCTTTAATCTTATACAGTAAAAAGAAAGAGAAAAAGGAATAGACTAGCGATCACGATGCTAACTAGAA